>OZ026619.1:4218414-4818414 GCA_964020975.1 Hermodice carunculata
GATGGGATAGCCTGAGCTGATACCATCAGTTTTGATAAGTTTTAACTCCTGTAACTTGGCAAGTTTCTGAGCTTCCAGCTTAAGCATGACACCAAGATCCTCTTCATCTGTTCCATACAGATGGACCCTTGACTTGTCAGAATATGCCTCTGTGGGCTCCACGTGGTCTTTGGATTTTTTGCCTACAACCTTATTCATGGTACTGCTGCTGCTGATGCGTTTAAAGAAAACAAGCTGGAGTGAGTAAAGGCATGGATTTTTCTGCACAAGGTGCACGTGAGATTTGTCTAGTGCGTGAATATTTGATGTGTTGAAGGTAGCGTCCCCTGGAGGTGACCGTCTGCAGCTTGTGTTCAGCAATCTGCTCCCTGATGATGACCATTTCACATTTTTTGACGTGTACTGGATACCGGCATGATGTACAGATCTCAAGCCACCAGTTAGCAGTGACCACCACTTGTTTACTGCTGCTGTCATGACTGTTACATGTCAGTTCCCAGACCTGGATTTCCAAGTAAAATACACTGAAACAAACCAGCAAATACAATGTATGGCTTTGTAGTGTAACGCTGATCGTGAGCACATGTATCAGTGGCAATCTGTTTCTGGCAGCTGTAAAAGTTTGCAATAAAATAAGAAAAACAGGAGGCCCATGGACCTAATGCTGACAACCATCAAAATAGCATCCCCTCTATGACCTGCAGAAATAAATCAAGGTCATACATACAGTAAAACCTGCCAAGCCGAACACCATTGTTATTCGAACACTTTTTTTGAGTCCAAACTTTTTTTAATGTAATTTAATCATGTTAATGGGAGAGCCATGTGTTGGAACCGGCAATCCCCAAACCTGTCCACTTTGAACACCGAACACTTGATCTGGGTCCCAAAGCAACATTTAACATGTTAAGGTTGAACACGGGAAATTCTGTTTGCCTAAAGTTTATAAATCCTATAAACTTTTTTCCAAAGTGGTTGGAATTTTTGCGAAGTTCTCTCTCATCTTAGACTTTATGTTGCCTCGACTTTTTGTAATTTGTATAAATATATATGCATTGGAGCTGGTAAATTGACCAATACATGTGCATGTACAGGTGGTATCAAAGTTAGGATGTAGCCACAAGGTCACCCCCCCCCCCCCATTAGCCGAACACCTCCAATACCCAAACACTACACTGGAACACATTTGAGGTACATTTGGAATCATGCGCCTTACTCTTTATCAATATATTGCATTTAGTGTTCTTTTCTTCAGTGCTTAATGACCTTGAAAAATAGGTCAAGGTCACACAACATATGCAAAAAATTTGACCATTGGCCTAATGCATATTTGGTGTAAATTTTGCAGTTCCATCTTAATTTATTGGCACAATAATGCGTAATTTGATGTGTTTTGATACCTATGATGTTAGTTCTAAAAATTACCACCCGTGGCATCACCATCACTCCTTACGTCATTTAAACTTTCGCCTGTATAATGTTCCTGTAATGATATATGGCTGCATGAACACAAGTTAAGATATAGCAACCCTCATGAAAAAAAAAAAAAAATCATTCCATGAAATTTATGCCCTTTGTGACCTTGAGAAAGTATGTCATGGTCATCCATATTATGCACAATCAAAGTTCCATATAATGTAAACATCTGTTGCATATTTGGTACTGTTAGCCTTACGTTCAATTTAGTGTTCTTTTTTACAGTGTATAATGACCTTGAAAAATAGGTCAAGGTCACTATAAATTTTGCAAAATTTGACTTTTGACCTATTGCATAAATTATGTAGATCTAGATTTGGTAGCACCATGTCTTATTATTATTAAAACGCAAATTCAATGTGTTTTTGATAACTATAATAGTAGTTCCTATTTCTACCACCACTGGTGTGCGTGCCACCATGACTTCTCATGAAATGAGAATGTTGCCTGTCAAATGTTCCTCTAATGGTACATAGATGTACATGTATATCCATAAGTTCACATGTAATGACAATCAAAAATACTCTTTTATTGAAATGTTTTCCTTCTGTGACCTTGAATAATTAGGTCAAGGTCATCAAAATTATGCAGTATCAATCTACATATAATTTACATTTGTGCTATACATGTATTTGGTATCACTTGCCTTATTCTTTCTCAACATACCAAATTTAGTGTCCTTTACCAAGTCCTTAGTGACCTTGTAACATGGGTCAAGGTCACCCAAAATGTCACTAAATTTGACCATTGGTGTAATGCATATTTGGTGTAAATTCTGTCTCCATTTAATTTCAGAATAATGAATGTAATGTGTTTTTGTTACCTATGATGTCAGTTCCAATTATGTCACGCTGTACTTGATACCTGAAAATGAGATGCACCAAAAATTAATTGACATGATGAAAGATTATATAGTAAAGCTATTGATGTGCAAAATTAAAAAGTGGAAATATTTTCTAATTAAGTGAAAATCAAGCTTGTGCGAAATTAACCACACCTGAAAATTTTTAGATCTGCAGTATTCACTTTTTGGCCACTGTCATGTGATCCACCAGGTGGTGTCACCAATAACGAAAGGTACCTACATTTTTATCCATACAATATGTCCCAAAAATTCCACACAAGTAGAAAAACTGTAGATGCTATTGTGTTGACAAGAAAATGTTTAAGAAAGGACATGAGTTATTGTATAAGCTCTGTGACCTATGGTCAGCAGAACTAAAAAAGCAAATTTTGGGACAAAACAACTATCTCTGACCCTCCCAGATACATGTAAATTATGCTGCAATGTACTCTACATTGACAGCCGCCAGGGACCATGAGGAAAAATGCATACAATGCAGTGACCACTGAATGAAAAATATCCAGTGTGTTAATACACAAGTACAAACTATGAAATAAATACATATTTGAACATGACTCTGCTATGAAACTGTAATTTTAGATAACTTGTGCATGTCATGATTATGCATATTATTGCACAGAAATTTTTTCATGATAAAAGGTGTAGAGTTGTGGTATTATTAATTGCTTATGGTTTAAGTTGTAGTGTTGTGGCATTATTAATTGCTTCCAGTCAAAGCTGTTGTGTTGTGCTATCATTAATTCTTTGTGGTTCATGTGTAGTGTTGTGGTATTATAAATTGCTTGTGATTTAAGTTGTAGTGTTGTGGCATTATTAATTGTTTCTGGTCCAAGCTACAGTGTTGTGGCATGATTAATTCCTTGTGGTTATATGAATTATTGAAGCATGCATCAAATACAAAAAGTCTCAAAAAAAAAAAAAAAAAAAAGTTTGCTATGCTAAATTCTGACCTTCCATTCAGAGGAATGCTCACAATTTCAAAATCTTCAGATTTAATTTTAAAATTGCAACAAGCAAGACTGGTGCTTGAAAGGTCTTTTCAGGCAAAGTGGTGGATGAGCAGAACAATTTGTCAAGAGCAGCAACTGATGCCATTTTTGTCACTGACTTTAACCCTGTCCTAAACCAATTGTCCAAAAGTGCCCAGATGAAAATTGTTGCCCGCTTTAATGGTGAAACAAAAAATGATGATATTTAATGGGGAAAAAATATGAGAACTGTAGATAAGACTTATCACAATGGTACATCCTGGGTGAATAGCTTGTACTTTGTTGAAAACTTATTTCTGTTTTGATTTTATTTACATTTTGCACTGTAGATTTGCTATTTCAAGAAAAACCATGACAGTGCAGCATCTTGATGTATGTAGTCTGTGATTGGTTCCATGTGTTTATTTCGTGTGGTTCCACCATATTGCAACTTTGTTAGAAATAGAAAAAATTATCATGACTGGTCATTCACCATATACACTTGTCTTTTACAGGCAAATATTGAACGTTTCTGTTTTCAAGAAAGAATCTCAAAAGATTTTGCAGAATAAAGACAGCCAAAAGGGCGTCAGATGAAGAAATGGACAGCAAAGTAGGAATTCAGCTCGCTTGGCATTCTTTGATTCATATGTTGAAAATAAATCCAATATGGTAGTCACAATAGCATGTGACAGCGGAACCCAAAGATTCAAAAATTTATTTATCACATTAATGCCTTCTAGGGACAGGCGATCACAAAGTGCTTGCACAGTACAGCACAAAAGAATGCCAGCACATGACACAGAGTTAAACCATACGCAAGAATAAAAACATATAAAATAACTTTAGATCAATTGACACCACTCTACTTCCTACACTGTATATACAAAAATCAATTTACATATGGTGATGTGTGGACACTGCATTGTAGACAAGTTTTAGGCATGAGCAAATATGACTGAGCAAAGGGTCATAACATGGAGGCAGCTCAACTACATGTAGTTTCAAAGCGTACTGCTTCTCGTCAGGAACAACTGTTAAAAAATACTGATGATGTCTCTTAAATATACCCCAGGGTTAGCTATATTCGTTTCTACATTAAACATATGCTTTTGTTTATATATGAATGTAGCTCACTGTTAATGAATGAGTTGATTTATAATGAAACACCCAGAACTTATTAATAACTGTCCGGTTCCTTGGTGGTCTTCATTAAGGGGACAGGAAGCACACAAGTATATATTTTGGTCAGCTGGTGCTAAAATTAGGCTTGGTTGATCAGAGCAGCTGGGGGGGGGGGGGGTATTCTGATGCCCTGGGTAGGGAATGCAGTCAAAAGTGTGTCACTTTCCTTAAAAAAAATAACACTTTTCAGACATGTTTGAAAACTTCTGCACACAGTTTTGCAACACTTTTGATAATTTCTCCCACACTGTTTACTGAATGATAAAATTTATCCTATTTGTTCATTTCTCTGAAATAGTTACAGTAATATCTGTCACCTCATTCCATACTGTAACTCTGAGATCCCCACAAAAGAGGGCACTCCAGTAGGCCATGCATCTCATCATCAACCACAGCCATGTATTTCTGTGCTTCCTTTAAATAATTGGTCTCTGATACAAGGTACATTTCTACCAAATTTCAGCACAATCTCAGGAACTGCTTCAGAAAAGAAGTAGAAAATAGCTTTACCACACAATAATCATTTAATATTTAAAAAAAAAAAAATAGATAGCAGCACTATCTGTTGAACAAATGAAGGTCTAGGCCTAGGGTTCCCCAGAATTGTCCCCATGCAGAAAGCAATTGGCTGAGTAGTTTCAAGAAGATTGTAGAAATGTTTGCAAAAAAACCAAGCAAAATAATTCATAAAAATCAAACAAAAAACAAAAGAAAACAAAAAACAAAAAACAAAACAAAAAACAAAAACAAACAAAAAAAACCCCCCAAAATAATCTAACATACCCACTTATGGCCCAATTTTTAAGGTACATGTATCTAAGGTTTAAGCCAGTAAGTTGATTTGTATCATAAACACAGCGGACCTGGCTGTGCTGCAATAGTTAAGATTACGAGGAATACAATCTGACGACTGTGAGCATGGCAGGTAGATATCAGGCAGTGCACAATCGTTATTGTCACCAAAATGCCAATTCATCTAATTACCATTCCCTATGTGACATGTTTCATGGAAATACATGTACCATGCAAATCTAGAATAAAATACTACTATGACAGAGGCAACTACGACAACATAAGGAAAGATCTAGACTATGACTGGTCTCAACAGTTCTCAAACATATCAAATGACTGTGATAAACAATGGCAGAAGCTGCAAGATATACTAAAAGAATATGAAAATAAGTGGATTCCCTCAAAAAATGTGACAATGCAACATAGATCTCAGTTTAAAGGGTCATGCGCTTCAGACTCCAAATGCTTAAAAAAGAAGCGAAAGAAGGCCCGATGCTGGCAGAGATTTTTAGAAACAAGAGGTGTAAAATGGCAAGATTACTGTTGCAAAAGAAATCAAGTTAGAGCAATGAGGTTATGGATGACACATTTAGGTTCCACAGGAGTAATTATGCCTGTGCTGAGGTAACATGATTGGAGAGTGCCAATAAAATATCAGGCCTAGGGATGCAAGGGGCTGTATATTAAAAACGTTTGCTACCAGAAAGGTAGATTTTGGCTTGATAGTGGAAAACAATGTATACTTTGAGCTGACATGAATATTATAAAGGTATGTACACTGGCACCAGTATACACAGTGATTCAGCTGGAGTCCAACACTGTGTGCGCGCAGTGATACTGCAAGTAGTACTATGCAGAGCTGGTTGCCATGGCAATTTGCTGAAAAATGTCCCATTCATGCCCATGTTTTCTGGTGTTTATTTGATGTAAAAAATTCTTGGGAACATTTTGGTGTGTAAAACATACATGTTTGTAATCCATTGAGTGAACTAAAAGGTGATAGCTCTGTTCGTCTATGTTTCCACAGGTTGAATTACTGGCGTGAAACCATAATACTGGCAAGGCCAGGCAACACGTCAACAGGTAGGACCAAATTTAAGTACTGCTGTCACCTGTAGTTCATTCAAGGACTGACTGTGAATGAAAGTGAAGACAAAATCAACATTTTTACATTGTATACATTTTAAAAAGTGCAGTTTTATACCAGTTATCATTATATACAGCATGAGCACAGCCAGTGACAGGCACGTTGGAGTGTGTAGGACGTGTGCTGTTATGTTAATAAGACAGAGCACTGTAAGGGTGCTCGACCGAGTTAATGCGCAAAGTTTTAGGGTCCGAGTAAGTGCCACTGAAAAGTTAGCATGGTACATGCATTCAGTGATCTCCAGCAGATGTTATTCCAGGGGCAGACCAATATTGTGTGTGAAAATGAGCCCCACAGTATTTTTGCTGTCAGATGCATAAGTTTGGGTTTTTTTTTTTTAACTGAACATCAGGTGAAATGTATTAATACATAAAATATATGGTTCTGTGTTGTTAATTTTTCTGGTGACCACCAGGTGTCATTTTTGAACAGCCATAAAAAGAATTTATCGGAAATTGTTTTTGTAAGTTGATCAAAATGCAGGGCCTGGGACATAATCCACAGGTCTCAGGGTGTGGCTCGAGTCATGGCATGCTTTTACATACTTTTATACATATATAAATATATGTGTTATGTCATCATTAAAATACCATAGAGTTATTAAAGTACTGGAAGTACTGATCATGTGTTGAGTGTCAGTCAGGGATCATATTGTCACAATACACACATGGGTCATATGGTTCACACTTGAATACACCAACAGTTGATCATCATATGTCACAGGTTGGTTACATGACTGCATCAGTACTGTCACTGGGTGTTGCTGTGCTGTACATTCACAGTCTGTTCTAATAATTGTGATCACTGGGCACAGAGTGGGTGGGGGATATCACATTTAACTTGGACAGTCTTTTAAGATTGCACAGTCTTGAACGTAAGATGTGGCGGCGTTTTATTCTGTTGATTCTGCGATGATACCTGCAGTAGTAGAGTTCTCTGTTCATTAGTTTCACAAACTTAGAGTATATGTTTTTTATGTAACTGGAACACCCAAGCTTTCACGAGCTTTTAACAGTGAAAATACGCTGCCCATTGCATGGCTGTGCATGGCACTGTGGGTTCTGCCATCAAAGTCTTTAACACATAATTTATGTTTGGGCACATGCTTCACAGTCCTGAGGTGAAGGGCCTCAACTTTATTGGTATTAAGACCAAACCGCTGCTGCTTCAAGCTTGCTGCTGAAAGTTTGTAATCTACAACATCTTGTAGTCGTTTTTTATCTTCTTTGGTGGGATTGAGGGTCCTCATGCCTGTGTGGTGGCCCTTACCCTTACAAAACAGTGACTTTCTCTTACATTGATTGTGTTTACCGCTCAGACAGGTCACTATGTTTTGTCTTGCTTGGTCTGCAGCATGATAAAACTTGTGTGTTGACGCACCATGCTTTTTTATTGCAAGCGTCAATTCAGTCTGACACCTTGTAACTAGCTTGTTGGCCAGATATGCACGATTGAAGTTGAAACTACTGTCGGTGGCTTTTCCAACAAGTTGCATACTGAAGGATGCAGTGTAGCATTTTTTTCTCTGACAGCGTGAGACGTGCACAGTACATCTCAACTGTTCAGGAGCTGTCTTAATTTTGGCACACCCATCACTTATTACATGGGTCACCTTTAGACCATTCTTTTCAATGTTTTCAATATTTTTGGACACTGCCTTTGACTCGCTGCTGTCAATGGCAGCTGTCTCTTCCATGTTGGCATATTTTCCAATTTTAGAGAAGGTCTGCTGTGCAAGCACCAGGCCAGTTTCAGCGTCAATCATGGGTGTATGTGACCGAGTTCCAGCCTGGTACATGCTTCTGCCTTTCGGCGGATTATTGTACACTGTGTCTGTCATTACTTGAAGCTCGCTGCCTCGCGCATCCATCAGCAGCCTCTGGTTTTCATCCATTTGCTCTGTGTTCAGTTTTGTGCAGTTCACAGAGCACTTGTCCACCAAAGCCTGCAGTGTCTTTGCATTCGGAGCATGACAGTCCAGGGCTGCAAACATAAGCCTGGTGTCCTCAATGCTAATGGGACTTTTCATCAAGAAGGTTCCCAACTGCAGATTAACTGATGCTGGGGCCCGTCCAGGTCCTGGCATCTTGCACACTTTGTACAACCTGTGTGTCCGTCTAAATTTGCACTTGGTACAACACACTGTCACTGTTGGACCAAGACCGAAGTCCACAACATTGCAAATTTTAATGCAGGCTGCATGGCTTGAATTGTGCTCATTCACACACTCTGTCAATAGGTTAGCCAGACTGCCAATGTCTACTAATCTGTTACCCCAGTCACCTGGAATGATGTCAGCATCTCGGTCCCTTGGCCGCAGTGGCGAGAGGCATCTTGTTGAAGCTGTACGGGCCTGTAACATCTTTGGTGCTCTGTGGTATCTTGTTGGCCTGGTTTGTTGGAAACCATGAACAACAGTGGGTCCAACAGAAGTCTGCCTGTCACCATTGGCTGTGTTGTGTGGCCTCTTTCCCCCATGAACAACTTTCTTTAGGTGTTTGTAACCACTTTTACTTAGTGTTGCACTGCGCCTCTTGGAACCTTTCCTTTTGACATAACCCATCTTCAAATTTGCTGCTCTAGACACTCTGACACACTTGTAGACTATTTCTCTACTTATTCACGACTGTTCAAATGCTATAGAAACAGGATGTTAAAGCAGGACACACCCCCTGTGCTGACTAGAGGCTGATGTCCCCAGGCCTGCAGGAAATACCCCACAAGCACAATGTGGCTGGGGCTAACAGGGGGAGGTGGGGCCAGACAGAGTGATAATTCACCATGTTATGGATTACAAACTTTCTGCAGCTGGTATATTTATTGAAGTAGACAACATTGTCAACTTTATGAACACATTTGCATATGGGCATGAATGGGAAAATGTTTTGCTATTAGATCCAGCAACCTGGCCTCCAAATTTTGTCTTTCATGTTAATCAACACACTGCTGTAACAACCAATTTTTACCCCTAGCATAAAAAATTTATCTGTCTTGCTGTTATTTTCAGTTGTTTCATATTGAGAAATACTGTTTTCATCAGTTCAGGGGGAAAAATCAACAGGGTTTTGACTTTTTCTGTACAATTAAGGTTCCACGGGAGTAATTATGCCTGTGCTGAGGTAACATGATTGGAGAGTGCCAATAAAATATCAGGCCTAGGGATGCAAGGGGCTGTATATTAAAAACGTTTGCTACCAGAAAGGTAGATTTTGGCTTGATAGTGGAAAACAATGTATACTTTGAGCTGACATGAATATTATAAAGGTATGTACACTGGCACCAATATACACAGTGATTCAGCTGGAGTCAACACTGTGTGCGCACAGTGATACTGCAAGTAGTACTATGCAGAGCTGGTTGCCATGGCAATTTGCTGAAAAATGTCCCATTCATGCCCATGTTTTCTGGTGTTTATTTGATGTAAAAAATTCTTGGGAACATTTTGGTGTGTAAAACATACATGTTTGTAATCCATTGAGTGAACTAGAAGGTGATAGCTCTGTTCGTCTATGTTTCCACAGGTTGAATTACTGGCGTGAAACCTTTACCAAAAAATCTCTCAAGCAAACAGAATGGTGGGACTAACAAGAAGAACCTTTACATATATGGATGGTGAATCTTTTATGTACCTGTATAAATCGCTTGTGTGTCCACACCTGGAATATGCTCATTCAGTATGGAACCCCAGTAAATTGAAACTGAATGATGCTTTGGAAAATGTACAGTGAAGGGCTACGAAGTTAGTACCTAGTTTAGCAAACCTAAGCTACCAAAAACTGCTCAAGAAGCTTAAACTTTCAACACTATCATACCGGTGACTCAGAGGGGATAAGATTGAAACATTCAAAGTTTTTAATACCTATGATAAACAAGTTACCCCTCAAAGGCTGAAGCCTCATTAGCCCCAAGGGACCTCCCCACGCTCTGCCAAGCTTAACAGAGCGTGGGGAGGTCCCTTGGGGCTAAAGCCTCATCTACCTCTGACAAGACCGTTTCTTGGGGACACCCATTCAAATTAGAAAAAAAAAAAAAAAGAGAGAGAGAGATTATGTAGAATTACCAGAAAGAACAGTTATGCAAATACAATGAGAATAGTGAACAGTTGGAATGCTCTATCATCATATGTTGTGAACGCTTCAACCAAAATTCAGTTTGAGAAAATGTTAGACTATGCGTGGAGCGATGTAGAAATTAAGTACAACCACCGCGCGCCACCTCCCGGACATGACCAGAATACAACTCTCAAAACTGCATACTGGTGATCTGGATAGAGGACATCTAACCTGCGTCCAGAATACAACTATAACTATAACTATGTACGATCATTTCAAGGTGATACTCTGTCTCAGATCGATTCAGTCAAGACACAAGAGATTTTGACTGACTCGGTCATTAACACTGACACTGTCACTGAATCAGTGAACGAATTGAATGTGAAAACTGAAATTGGAAACTGAAGCCACATACGATTCACACTCACAGTCACAGGCTGTCAGCGGATTGACAAATTTGATTTTGAACATTGTAGCTCACTTGCTGATGCTATGTAACGTTTTAGCACATACACATTCACCACATATGCAATTAATATGTGGAAATATACATACGCAAGCGGCAGGGCGCGTAAAACTGAAAATTCTTGTTTCAAAATGTCAACAACCACCGGCTCCACATGGGCGCAGCCATGTTGTAGTTTGACCTTACATCGGAAGCGTTCGTGGGCTATAAAGGTATACGAAGTCTCTATTTTAACAAAGTATGACGTCTAATCCAAAGTACAGAATGAAAAATATTCAGCATATATGATTATATGAGGGGTAAACAGCCCATCATACCAGATTATGTGGACAAAATTAATTTGCCCGAATATTTGCGAAGACAAAAATACCCAGAAGGCACTTCGTAAAATGGCGACCACAGAATCGACGGTGGAAGACGATGAAGCCTGGCTTTATGGCGGTAAAATACGCACTTTACGAATATTGTCCTCGTAAATTCCTTTGTACGATTTACTAGTTGCTTCTCTGTTAGGACGCAGTGCGCCCTTTAGTGCGAAATATTATTATACTATAGTACCTTGTAAGCAATGCTTACAACACACATGTTGACAGGTTTGATTAACAATAACACAATCACTGGCTCTGACGCTGACTTGATAACAGATAACAGATTTATTCAGCAATATAGGAAAAAAACTGTTTCCATAGTGAGCTGCTCATAATTAATACACAGATATCTGAGTCCTCTGGGGATTGTCCAACGTTCTCTGATCGTAGATCACAGGGTGGTCCTTGAAATAAATATCTAGCCATGGTGCATTTACTACCTGCCAGCGAGTTCCACCAGTCTAGAACTCTATTGCTAAAAAAGTACATTGTAGTCTGTACATCCTAATATTTGTTTTTGTTCTTAATTTTGTAAGTCTTAGGTTGACTTGATACTAATAATAATAATAATATGGTGGCTCTCCGCTTGTCTGCCGCGGTCCTGTGTCACTCTGTGACACAGGTGGCCTAGGTTTAAAAAAAAAAAAAAATATCCATCCCTCTCACACCCTATCCCCGCCTCTAAGGCTCAGGCTTTTCCCATGGGAGCCCCCATGGGAGCCCTTATAAGGGCTACCACCATGCCCATTCCTTCCCCTCCCTGTATTCTGGGATTCTAATTTAACCTGTTGCCTTCTAACTCTATTATTTCATTCCTTTTCTCCCAGCATCCTACCAGGTAGTCCTGTACATTTTTATTACCTTTCCTGCCTCCCAGAAAGCCACCTTTCAAACCTAAAATCCATGCTTTACGTTCCTCTTCCTCTAAATCCTCTAAAGAAAAGATCTTGCGAAACCCAGCTACTTACATTTATTCATGAAATCACACGTAATATTATAAACGAGCAGGAGCAAATGGATGTCATTATTATGGATTTTGAAAAAGCTTTCGACAAAGTTTCTCACCGCCACTTACTAGAAAAAATTAAATATTACGGCATCTCTGACAAAATCACATCCTGGATTAAAGACTTCCTACACAATAGATCGCAATAGTCCTAGTAAATGGTGACTCCTCTTCCCATCTTCCCGTAGAATCAGGTGTCCCCCAAGGTACAGTTCTTGGCCCTATCCTCTTTCTTATATATATAAACGACCTCCCTAACAACATAAAGTCTTCAGTCAGATTATTTGCCGACGACTGTCTCCTGTACAGGAAAATATCCTGTCAGGAAGACACAAACATTCTACAGCAGGACCTAAACAGACTATCAACTTGGTTGATGAAATTCCACCCCGCCAAATGTAACATCCTTAGAGTAACAAGAAAACATAAACCCTTCCTCCATAATTACACCCTACATAACCACACCCTGGAATCTGTTGACAGTGCAAAATACCTCGGAGTTACCATCACCTCAAAACTATCTTGGACCCCCCACATAGACAACATCACTTCTACGTCTTACAAAACCCTTGCCCTCCTACGAAGAAACCTAAAAAAAGCCCCAGTTGAAACCAGATCCTTAGCCTATAAATCCCTAATCAGACCCAACCTAGAATACTGCGCTAACGTCTGGGACCCACACACTCAAAAAGACACACACAAAATAGAAATGGTACAGAGGAGGGCAGCACGGTTTGCAACAAATAGATATCATAACACAAGCAGTGTTGGCAACATGCTGTCCCTCCTACACTGGCCCACCCTACAGGAACGCAGACATAACATTCGTATGTGTATAGTTTACAAAATCATACACCACATCGTTGCTATCCCTCCCTCAAACTACCTCACCCCTAAACCTCGCCTGTCAAGTACCCAACACCCCCTTACCTTTCTAACCTACCAAACATCCAGAGATTACTACAAATTCAGCTTTTTCCCGCGTAGCATTATAGAATGGAATAACCTCCCCTTAACAGTTGTGACAGCCCCAAGCCTGATGGGCTTCCAATCTCAATTGGCAGCCCACCAGGTTCACTCCCTGTAAATTTGACATCTGATTTTAACCGCCTTACTAACACCTAACACACTTTCTTTTGATCATACACCTGCCTTGTCCAATCACTAACTTTCTTACTAATATTTCTCTTTTTTTCTAGCAGTCTACACGGCCATAATGCTCATGTCTGAGCGTCGGCTGAACTTATATGATGATGATAAACCCTGAACCTCTTCTAAACCCTTGTAATTGTAATCTTCTCTGTGCAACTTTCTGAAAAAATCTTCCCTTATCTCTCTATATGCATCACACCACAACAGCCAATGATCCACTGTCTCATTTGCCTCTTGTCTACACGACTTACACTTTCCATTACTCCCTGTTGTCCACTTTTGATTTCTCTTTTCTAGATTGATTACTCCTGCCCTACTTTGAAACAGAAGTTTGGATCCCTTCCCTCCATCCCAACACACACTTTTCTGTGCCTTTTCTAATACCTTGTATGCCTTCAATGTACTTTTTTTCCTTGACTCCTCTTTTCCAGTCTTCTTTCCAACCCTCTGTAACAGTCTTACCTATATATATTTTCCAATCATCCACCTCATCATATCCTTTTAGTTCATATTTCTCTGCTAACCCGTCTATGTCTTTGACCCATCTTGTTTTTTCCTTGGCTACCTCATTGTAAACTTTCCTGCACCACCTGTCTTCACTTATTCCTTGTAAATAACCCCAATACTTTAACTTAGCTTTGGCAATTCTATCTGTGATTTTATTCCATCCTAACTCTCCTAGGACTGCTTCTGTTGCTGTACATGGTGGTGCTCCTAGTATCCATTTCCCCATCTCATTCTGTCCTTTCTCCATTCCCTGGATATCTCCCTCACTCACTGAAATCACATCTAAGCCATATGTCATTCCTGGTATTGCAACTCTATCCCATAATACTCTTGCTGTGTATGCTCTGTTGAAACTGTTCAGTGCAGTAGCTTTAATCATTCCTTTTGTGCGATTCCCTTTCTGTTCAATCTTCTCCACCTGATACCTGAACATGCCTTTACCCGTTGCTTTTATCTTAACACCTAGGTATTCATACTCATCAACCTCCCCAATTTCAATTAACTGTTCCCTACCTTCTGGAATTTGGAACTGCCCAATTCTCCATTTTTTATTTCCATCTGGTTTCTTCCCAAGAGTCATCACTTTACTCTTATCCTTACTAAATTCTAACCTCTATTTATTCCCGTATCCCCCTGCTATGTTCAGCATCTCTTGTAGTTCTTTCTGGGACTCTGCCATAAGTACAATGTCATCTGCAATGAATAGACCTGGAATTTTTAGATCCCCTACCCTAATGCCCTTATCACACTCCATCAACTGATCCCCCAACTCCTTAACATACAAAGCGAACAAAATTAGGGACAGCACACACCCCTGCTTTAGGCCTATATCCAGACTTGCATTCTCTACTTCTACCTTTCCTACTGAAAGTGTACAGTCTACATCTTTGTAGAGCGCTTTTAGAATTTCTAGAAAATTTCCACCAAATCCCAGTCCACTTGGTTTTTCCCATAGAGCATCTCTCCATACCCTGTCATACGCTTTCCTCACATCTAAGAATCCCATGAAGACTTTCTTCTGTTTTGGTCTTGCCAGTTCTAAAACCTGGGTCAATGTGAAGATGTGGTCACCTACCCTTCTACCTGGTCTGAATCCATTCTGAATTTCCCCCAGAAGTCTAAGCCTTTCAACTATTCTACTTAGTCTCCGGTATCAGTCCTTTTCCCTCTGTGCATGATTTCCACTGCTTTATTCTGTTTTTGCCAATTAACCTGTTTCCAAAAGATGACTGACCCTTCCTCCCCATTCTCCATCATTTTCCTTGTCATTTGTTCATTATTGCTGGCCCTCTTCTCTCCTTTCATCTCTGCTACTTTTACTTCTACATTCCATATACTGTCTCTTAGCTTCTTCTATATCACCTTGTGAGTACCTGTTTTTCCTGGCTAATCTCCATGCTCTATTTTTAACCCTCTTTCTTTTTATGGCTCCTTTCAGCTCTGGGTCTATTCTATACCCTAGATTTTTAACTGGGACTTTCTTTCTACCTATCTTCTCCTGTGCTACCTTTCTTCTGGTCAGTTCCCCATTCATTTCCTGTACTTCTCCCTCGTCTTCCAATCTTTTCTTCCATTCCTGCAATTCAAGTTTGAGACTTTCTTGATACCCTGCCCAGTCCGTTTCTCCTTAATATTCCACACCCATTTAGTTCCCCCTCGGTTTCTTCTTTGGTATTTCATGTTAATGGAGACTATCATCCAGTTATGGTCTTATCCAATCTCCCTTCATCATCTATTTCACAGTTTTGAGTCATCTGAAATATTCCATTGTCCACTGAAATATAATCAATTATTGTCTGCCTTTCACCAGATGCCGATGTCCACTTTCCTTTACATTTTACATCCCTATTAACTATCCTCAGACCAAATTCCCTTGTGAAATTCAGTAACCTGGTTCCATTTCTACTAATTCCGCTATCCCCTCCCTCTATTCCACCCATTCCGTTTCCTATGTGTCCGTTAAAATCTCCAGCTATCATAACCTGGTAGCCCTGCTGCTGAACGTCACTAACTATCATTCTCATCCTATCATATATCTGGTCATTCCATTCATTAGGTAACCCCTCACGACCCACATACACTACAGCTATTGCTACCTTATTTCCATTTGACTCTATTCCTATCCACTGCATCTCATTTTTCACCTCGTTGTCTTCTTCCCAGGAGTCTTGCCATACCTTCTGCCACTTTACCCCCTTCTTAATCAAAAAGCCTACTCCTCCTCCTTTTCTTTGTCCACTTTCTCTCCCTGTACCTATCAACTCATACCCTGGTGGGCATGTTACTATACTAACCTCTTCCTTTCTGATATGTGTTTCTGCTAGGGCTACAATGTCCATTCCCTCACTCTCTCCGGGTGTGAAAATTCCTATGATCCAACGTTCCGGGACAAGCTAAAGCTCTTCTCGGACAAGTGACTTTCAAATTCATCTTGTCCTGCAGACAAGCTAATTTTTTCTTTTTTTAATTGGACTGAAATTATGTCTGTTTGAATGCACGGCAACATTGATGATAAGCAGTCAGAGCCTTGTCGACTCTCCATATGTTGGCAATTACTGTGGTCCGTGTGAACAGAACATACACACCCATGCAGGCTTGTGCGTGGGGACGCCAATGCGCAATAGGTGATGATAATCCCCTGGCCTAAAGTAAACAATCCAGGTTTAAACAATTACAAGGTCAGCAGGTGTATTCAACAGGACTTGACTACCTACTTGATTTCTGTCAAAACAAGCAGGTATTTTGACCGTTGCGTACATACGACGACGAGATCAAAGGTACCAGCAATCATGCCTTAGGGCGTATTGGCTTTCGCCCGTATCGGGGCAAGGTCACAGCACCTCACCGGCAGTCTAATCTGCCCGAACGATGACAAAGGAACAGCAAACAATTTTAAAACTTGCATGGCAAATTCTTGAGCAAATTAGCATCAAAGACAATTTATCAGTGGGCTCTAAAAGTGTTGGAGAGATCATGTAAAGGTGCCGAAAGTTGACTTCCCGGCAAAAAACACACATCTGCCAGTCACACGCAAGTGACCGCGTGGAGTAATCTACGGTGAACGGAGCATCATGCTGACTGATCTGTCACACATTCGGCATTTTTCTCTATCCCCCTACCTTTGCGTATTTGCCTGTGACTCCAAATAATTGTCGCTATAAACACTGGAATCTTTATTTTCGCATGCTGCAATTAAAAAAAAAAAAGCTTCCCGTTTGTGTGTTCCCTCCGTAAATTTTGTAAGGTTCACACACGTTCACAAGGTGGAAGCCATGATGAACACACTGAAACATGAGCTGTGATTGGCTCATTTTTGCATGTGACTCAATTGACCAATCGGGTGATGTGTTGTTTGTCAGACCACATGGCCAATGCAGCTGTTTGTATACAGTTGTTGGAAAGATGGTGACCGCACACTCGATGTGCATTACAAGGAGACGGATTTCTGATTTTAAATTTTTCGTTTGAATTTGAATTTAGAACACCATTTATTACAAGGAACTTGCCAATACTGTATACACAAATTGACAACGATGTACGGATAGCATTCATAGTAGTACGCAAACGATGGCATCAATGTGCATCCCATCAGCGGCAAGAAGAAAGACGATGTTAAAACCAATACAACTATTAATCTGTATTAAATTTATCTGGAACAGTGACTTCCAAAAATTACACAGTATTTTTCATCGTGAGTCAGCCTATGCAACTAGTTTACTTTTCAATGTGTATTTTTACCTCAGCTGACTTGTCAGTCAGCTGAGGTTTTTTGAGGGTCCTTCGTCCGTCCGTCCGTCGTCCACAATTCACATTTTCAACTTCTTCTCAAAAACCGTCGGCCAGATTCACTTCAAACTTGGTGGAGATGTGCCTTGGGTGGGTCTCTACCAAGTAGTTTCAACTGGTCACGGTCCAGTGATTTTTGGATTTTTAATGAATTTTTTTGGTTCTTTTTGGGGGGGAAATCTTAAAAAATCTTCTTCTCCGAAAGCGCTCACCCTATTCCTTTGATATCACACAGGAACACTCCCTGGGACTCCTAGTTCTTAATTTGTTCACCAGGTGGCGCTGCAGTTTTTTCTGTTTTTTTTTTAATGAATTTTTTTGTGTTATAGCTATTTTCGACTTCTTCTCCAGAAACGTCACTCAGATTAAGCTTACACGTGGTGGATATATTCCTTATGGAAGGGCCAAACAAAGTCGTTCACTATGTGGGAATGCTGCGGATTGCTGATTTTTAATGATTTTTTCAATTCGGCTGCTTTGGGGTAAATGCACCTTTCCCATTGATTACCATGTAAGTCAGTGGGCATTCTAATGCTAATTGACATTTTCCACTTCTTCTCCAAAACCATCATCCAGATTTACTTCAAACTTGGTGGCAATGTACCTTGGGTGGGTGTCTACCAGGTGTGTTCCAATGGTCATGTTCCAATGAATTTGGATTTTTTTATGATTTTTTTTTTCAAATCTCTGTAAAAGTTTTAATAGGAAAGTTTAACATGGGAATTTCTTGTAATGATCATAACTTTAATAATGTTGACCAGATTTACTTCAAACTTGGTGGGGATGTGCCTTGGGTGGATCTCTACCAAGTGTGTTCAAGTGGTCATGCTCTATTGAGTTTTGGATTTTTTATGAATTTTTTTGTTCTTTTTGGGGGCAAACCTTCAAAACTCTTCTCCTCTGAAACCGCTCACCCAATTGCGTTGATATCGTACATAGACACTCCAAGGGACACCTAGTTCCCAATTTGTTCACCAGGTGGCACTGCAATTTTTTTATGAATTTTTTGTATGGTTTTGCTATTTTTCACTTGTTCTGAGAACCGTCCCTCAGATTAAGCTGAAATGTGATGGATATGTTGTTGTGGAAGGGTCAAACAGTTGTTTACTAGGTGGCACTGCTTTGGATTCCTGATTTTTAAGGATTTTCAATTCAGGTACTATCGTTCGATGCAGCTTTCCTTTTGATTACTTTGTAAGTCAGTGGGCAATCTAATGCTAATTCACAGGACAACTGACACGAAATTTACTGTTTACGTGATAACTTGAAATCTGTTTTGAGTTAGCTACACATGTTAATTATTCTGTGTGAAGGTCATGCTGAGACAGTACATGATTGACCTTGACCTCGTTTGTGGGGTCACAGTGCAACATACATGAATTTTAATCTTCATTATAACTTGAGAACTACTTGATGTTGCACATGTAGGTGTTCTTCTAGAAAGGTCAGACTTGCTCAGAACATGGTGTCCTTGATCCTTTCCCAAGTTCATAGAGCTGCAAGTGTGATGAATGTCAAGATCAGCTGAGGCACGGGCTGTTCACACAGCCCTCTTGTTTTTTTTTCTTTTTGCCATTTTTACTGTTTGCAGTCATAGCTAGAATTGTGGTAAAAATTGACAGATTTTTGCCGATTTACAAGCAACAATAAGTGCCAAATCAGGGTAAATGGTTTGTCCAGGCCTTTATGTATGGATTGATGAAAAAAAATATTACTATGTTTGTTGCACCGGGTTATATTCGGACAAGTGGATTTTGCACATGGACAAGTGGATTTTAAAATTCACTTGTCCTGCCGACGAGTGCTTTTTAAAAAATTTTTCGTGCCCTGCTCTCTATTACATCTTCTATCTCTGCCATTTTGTTTCTATATCCCCTGCAGTTGACACATCCTATTTACACTGTCTTTGCTTTGCTGTTATTCCTCATCCTTGTGCTTTCATTTTTCCTGCTTCCAACATTTTTCCCAAGAGACTGCCTGGTAGACGCCGGGATTTCTAGTTTCCCTGCTGCTGCACCCACTCATTATAAACCTGCCCTAGCCTATCTCCTCCTGTCTGACTAGGGTGCAGCCCATCCCAGGCGAACAACTCCCTCCTGCCGACAAAATCCTCCCATACATCCCTGAATATTATACCCCTCCCCCTACACTAGTAAATGTCAAAGACACTTAACGCTTTTAAATCAAAACTGGACAAACATTTTGAAGGGCATTCTGTGAAATGGAACTATCAATTTCATGAATGATGTCACTTACCAAGCAGTAAACAGACAGGAATTTAATCCCAGATATGGATATAGAGGCTTTAATAAGCCTGCATCCATAATTGCATTGTATTATAATAATAATAATAATAATAATAATAATAATAATAATAATAATAATAATAATAATATGGAAGTAGGTTCAACCTAGTAGCGAGCAGAGCATTAATACCAATTAACACAGAGCTTTCGGCTTCCTGTGAATAATACAGTTTTGTGTTGTTTAGACTAGATCAGTAGATGCCACGTTATCATACTCTCTGTCTGTATACATCCATTGGGAAAGCCTTAACGTCATGATCAACATACAAAAAGCCACCCCCACATAACGAAGTCTCACAGTGATAGGCATTCTGAAAGTTCTGCCATTCACAGTTGATACCAGGCCAACCGGAAGCATAAAATTCCATGGACAAAACAAAATGGCGATAATCGAAGAAAATTGTGACCTAGAATGAACAAAAATTCACCCAAATGATGGTAAATCTGGGAAAACTAGAGATGCGAAATACAGAGAATAAGAGAACTGGATGTGAAAAAAATGATCCACGTGAATCGGTTCCCAAACACTGTGCTGGGGAGCTACTGAAGGTTGATGATGATAATTTGGATGTGACCACGTTTTTCAAGTTGTATAGACTGTAGGTTGGATTGATGAATTATCTTACTTTTTAAATATTTTCATGTGTTGTATATCTCTAGCTCACTCTGCTCCCTATAATGCATGGGTTGCTAGAGACACAAACCTAGATGATTGACTCGCGTGTAGCTAAATGAAAATTGTAACAGCCCATAATACTCCTACCAATAAACACAATAAGGATACAGTTGAGAAATTTAAGTATTATTAGGTAATATATACTAATGCAGATCTATTTCCAAACAAACATGAAGACTTAAATATGATGATAGCTGATGACACTCAAGACATTATTATGATTACACAAGCCATTCCAAAAGCACAATAGGTTCCATTAACAATGTCAAGATTAGGCATTACTTGGTTGCTGAACCCCTTAACTGTCAGGTGGACCATTCCAGGTTTTACTACATATACAAACTTCAATTCTGATCTGGCTAACCTAGGTGCTAGTGGAATGACAGGTTTTATGATTCTCCTTGTGGATTCAATAGAAGCAGCAGATTCTACTGAAAAATTTAGTGATTACAATGAACAGTTGTGGGTTGGACATTAAAAGTAAAACTCAGGAAAAATGATGTATTACGATTAGGATGTATTTATACAGGGGCCCATCAAGTGAAGGGAATTTTTATGTAACTAGTAAAAAAAACTTTGCAGTTTAATGAAAAAATAAGACGGAAAATGAGGTGGGTCAACTACTGATAACTGGAGACTTAAACTTTAATGAAGTGGATTGGGAAAATGGACTTTCTACAGCAGGGTTGAATCATTAGTCACAGACTTTTGTAAATTCAATACAAGAATGTTTCCTGCGCCAGCATGTAAACTAACCTAAACCCTACAGAATAGGTCATAACCCCCACGTCTCTCGATTTGATATTGAGTAATGAAGAATGCATGGTAAGTGACTTGAAGTATCTACCAGGACTTGGAGATAGTGATCACCTTTGTCTTTCAAGCTGAATCGTTGCTAAGATCAAGAGGAAGACATCCAACAGAATAAAAACTACAGCCAAGCAGATAATAAGAAAGCCAGAGCTATGATGAACACTATCAACAGGAAGAATCAGCTACAGTCTCTTGACTTTATCCCAGCATGGGATAAATTCACAGAATCAATTGATAAAATATTGACAGAAGTATCCCATTGAAGAAAAGTAAAACAAAGTACAAGAATATTTATATGACACCTCAACACATAAGATTAAAAAAAAAAAAAAAAAGAAAAGTGTTATTTATTAAAGAGCTAGACACAGAAATGCTTTGAGATCATCATCAAGGATATTGCAAAGAGCATTTGAGAGAAAGTTGGCAAAAGAAATCAAAACAAATCCCAAAGCTTTTTGGAAGTATACAAATTCTAAATTAAAGACTAGAACAAAAACTGGGAACCTCCTCAAGGAGGATGGAAATACTTCAGAAAACAGTAAAGAGAAAGCAGAGGAATTAAATAAATTCCTTAACAGTGTATTTACCAAAGAAACAAAGAATATAAACACTAGGCCCCCAGTACCATGGTCCACCTTTGGAGGACTTTAATACAGTGGTCCCTGTCACCAGAGACCACCCCTACAGCGATAAAAAAGTGGTCTTATGAGGCAGGTGGTCTTTCATGACAGGTATATTAACATGGGGAGTATAGGACTAGGGATTCTGAAAAGGGGTCTGTCATGAGAGGGTGGTCTCTCATGACAGGGTCTCTCATGACAGGGACTACTGTACTCAGCAAGAAGAAATCAAGAAGGAAAAGAAAAATGTAAAAACAGGCAAAGCTGCAGGACCAGGTGGATGGCATCCACATGTCTGAAATAAACTTGCTGAAGAGCTATGTCAACTCTTAAGTCTATGTCTAAGGAAGTCCTTAGATATTGGACAGCTACCAGATACATGTATATGGAAACTGGAACATGTTGCACCTATCCATAAAAAAGGAAGTCACAGTGTAGCAGGCAACTACAGACCAGAAAGCTTTTATTGTGAACATTTTTTAATCATTAATCAGAGACAGATTTGTAACACATATGATGGACAATGGCCTTTTTGCAGATGAGCAACACAGGTTTGTACCAGGGAGATTATGCTTGATACAATTATTGTTAGTTATTGAAGAATGGTCTAAGCTCTTAAAAAGGGTACTCAGGCTCCAGATGCAATCTATTTAGACTTCTGCAAAGCATTTGATTTGGTAGCTCATCAGCAATTAATAAAGAAACTGCAAGCATATGCAGTAAAACCTCTCTATACTAAACACCATTTCTCAGTCCCAAATATATATTTTCAATGTTATCAAACCTCCCTATACCAAACACTTTTCTCCAGTCCCAAGTGTGTTCATTATAGGGAGGTTTAACTGTAGCACTGAAGGCAAACTATTATTAAAATGGACATCAGACTCCTCCTCCTCCTCCTCCTTCTTCAACACATTGTTGTGTGTGTTGCGGACGCAATAACTCAAAAAAGATTTGCAACTGTATGTGCATGTGTGACTTAGTTTCATAACTGAGAATGAATTACTGTGCATTATTGACAAGGTGAGAACGTTATTTCATATTGTGATATAAGCTTATTATAATTACATTTAGGTGAAAAGAAGAGCACTGGTTGGCTATTGGATCTTTGCAGGCCTTGTGTTGAAGATCAGTAACACATGGTGCTCGTGATCAATAACACATGCTAGAGATTCCTTTTTTTACTGTTAGGTGGCATGGTAAGCGGTGGCCTTTTTTGCATTACAGTTAGGCTTGTGGGCCTAACTTGTGCCTCTTATTATGTCTCCCTGTGCAACAGGGGGGATCTATTGTTTCTGTATCCGTTTCTTCAGCTTATTCTTCTTCTTCTTCTTGTTTCTGTGTCTGTTTCTTCAGCTTCTTCTTCCTCCTCCTCCTCCTCCTTCAACACATTGTTGTGTGTGTTGCGGACGCCATAACTAAAAAAAGATTTGATTTGGGAAGTTGAATTTTTATTGTAAAGATGTTCCTAATATAAAGCCTTGCTTGGGATTGCAGATGGGTGACCGTGACCTATTTTTCAAGGTCACATGGGCATGTAATGTAAAATTGACGCTGACATAATAACTCCACAAGGATTTGACTTAAGAGGTTGAAATTAAGTATGATTATGTACCATGATATGAACCAGGTTGGAATTGTAGATGGGTGACCTTGACCTATTTCCAAGGTCACATGGCCACTTTTAAAAATCATTGCAGATGCACTCTAGAAGGATTTGACTGAAAGAGGTTGACATTTTGTGTGATTATGTTTCTATGTAAGATTTTTGTAAGGTCACATGGGCATGTCATGTAAAATTGATGCAGACGTAATAATTCAGCAAGGATTTGACTCAAGAGATTGAAATTTTGCATGCTTATGTACCATAATATGAGCTAGGTTGGGGTTGCAGATGGGTGACCGTGACCTATTTTTCAAAATCACATGGACATGTCATGTAAAATTGACGCGGACGCAATAATTCCGCAAGGATTTGACTTAAGAGGATGAAAATTTGCAGGATTATGTACCATAATATAAACTAGGTTGGGATTGTAGTTGGGTGACCTTGACTTATTTTCAAGGTCATGTGGCCACTTTTTAAAAATCATTGCAGATGTACTCGAGAAAGATTTGACTTAAAGAGGTTGACATTTTGTGTGATTATGTTTCTATGTAAGACCTTGATTGTAGCTGCAGATGTATGACCTTGACCTATTTTTCAAGGTCACTTGAGCATTTCGTCTAAAATCAATTTGGACGTGATAACTGAAGGAAGATTTTACTTGGGAAGTTGAAATTTTATGTGAAGATGTTCCTATATATGATCTTGCTTGGGATTGCAGATGGGTGACCTTGACATATTTTCAAGGTCACGTGGGCATGTCATCTAAAATTGACACGCATGCAACTCTGCAAGGATTTGACTTTGGAGGTTGGAATTTTGCATGTTTATGTACCATAATACCAACTAGGTTGGCATTGTAGATGTATGACCTTGGCCAATTTTCAAGGTCACATGGCCACTTTTTAAAAATCATTGCAGATGCACTTGAGTAAGATTTGACTTAAAGAGGTTGACATTTTGTGTGATTATGTTTCTATGTAAGACTTCTGTAAGACCTTGCTTGTAACTGCAAATGTATGACCTTGACCTATTTTTCAAGATCACATGGGCATTTCGTCAAAAATCAACATTTTTAAATGTCAATGAAGGGTGTACCTTCACCATATCTGTAGATCATTGGAATCGGTGTGCCTATTTATAAAAATAAGGATGACAATAGTAAGGGCGCACGGGGAGACATTTGATTTTATGCTGGAAAATCAGCTGTTCTAGTTGTTTGTAACTTCAGAGCTTTTCGTGATGGTATTAACATTTGTTGTTTTACTGATGTCAAAACCTATCTAGGTATCATTGTCCCTTTTTTCTGTTATAGATCTACTATATGGTTGCTTATACAGTGAATACTTGTTAAAATGACACCAGCTTTTTCCCAAAAAGTGTCAGATAACTGAACATGTCAGATAAATAAATCAAACAACAAAGAAAATGAAGCTTTTCTTTTTTTCTTCTTCTTTTACTATGATTAATTATTCTAGCACTTGTATGTATATATATATATAATTTTTGAAAAAAGAACTTCAGATACACCATATGTACAGCACGCTGTAGGTTAATCATCACCTTGACCATGTTGACCAGCCAACTGGGGCACCATTAATGATGTAGTATTCACACCACATGTATGTTTTTTTTAAATGTCATGTAGTTTTATACGCTAGCTATATACAGTTATATGAATAATTATGATCAGGTCAGGCTCCCGTCATGGTACTTCCTCAGTATGTAATTCTTACCTGGCCTGGCAGACTATACATCTACATAACCACTGGCACTGAAGCCACACTGTACTGCAAGAAACCCAACTTAGTTAGCTTTATTAGTGTTGCACTACATGTACTTTGCAGGGATTCCTACCGAGTTTGTACATTTGGTTTTGCTTCATTATTATTATTATTATCAGCGTTTGAAATAGCACTGGTCCATTAGTCTGAGATAAGTTAATTTTCTTGCATGACAAGTTTTGACAAAGTCTGTAATGGTAGGTCAGTGATGTGGACAAGTAGATTTTTTTTTTTTATATCGATCACTGATTATTGTTATACATGTATGATTGATTTTTAAAAAAAATTCATGCGATGTTTTTATCTCATTTCATTATTTCCCCACATCTGTTACTCCATGTACGCATGTACCTAATCCTAACTTTTCCCAAGTCTCACTGACTTCAACAACAAAAATCTGGTGTATGTGACACAAAATGGTTGCACATATTGATATCTGTGTTGATTTGTTGCAATTTATTTGCAGATGGGGACAAGAAGGATGATGGAGGAGAGGAAGCAGAGAAGTACGTATAGTGTGATGATGAACAGTATGCACTGATTTCTCTGTAAATCAGTGGTATGCTTAACTTGACCTACACAATGATAAGGAAGATTATGTTGATTTGGATTCATGAGTGTAAAGTCACATCTTGTGATACTCATTCTGAAGTACCAAGTACCAAGTACATACCACTATGGCATCATCAAGTACCAAGTACATACCACTATGGCATCACAGTCAAATCTTTCTCATATAGCTTGCTGTATACTGGTCCAGCTCAGTGCAGTCATGGTCATTTCACAATCAATGTTTAATTTGTTGTATTCCCAGCATACATTGTTTATACAAACTATATCAGGCACTTAACCTTTAAAGTGCTGATTTAAGACCGAGTCAACAGCTTTCCTTGGGACACTGTGTAAAGTGTCTGGAGGAAAGCTGTTGACTGAGACTACTTTTTGCTATAGACTAGGCTTGCTGGTATTTGAATGAAAGGTATCCTCATGAGGAATTTGAATCTTTTAACCATTATATGGCAATGAAAAAAACAACTATAGCGGTGATTAGCTTTTTACCCCTCAGCCTTTATGCTGGACGGGTATTGTTGTCACCCACGCGCCCGTCTGTCCTTCTGTCCATGTCTTGTTAAAGACGTTCGGTACACTGCGATGTGCGCAACCGTTTATGGTCCAATGCCTCTATACAGTTAGAGCTGGTATTTGTCGATACCTGCACTAGCTGCTGTTCGCTTTTCCTATTTTGCACAGTTCCGTTTGAGAAATATAGATTGTCTACGAAGAGTGAAAAGGAAAAAGAATGGGCGGTTTGTTAACAAATGCCAAAACAAAGGACTAAATGCTTTAAAACAAGGCAGAATACGTCGAAACACGGCAGTGGTAGACCAAAACGCGTGTACACAATCAGCGAACGCTGAACAAGCCACCGTCCAAAGTGCCACGCCCACCCCCAAATGCCACATGCACATGTAAACACTGACAGTTATATCTGGGACCAAGGTCATAGAATATTGGAACTAAGTGTACTAGCCGATAATCTGGTATGCGCGGAATGTAAAAAAAAAAACATTGTCCCTAAAAAATACCGAATCAGAAAAACGATATGGCTTGGACAGTGTACTTTACATTTCTTGTGAATGTGGTGGTATGATAAACGCTGTCCCAACTGGAGGGGGGGGGGGGGCACAGTAATACCCCAGCGTCAAAAGGCACAGGTATATTTGATAATGTGCTGCCTGTGTTACCATTCGACAATGTATTAAGGCAACTATAATTTTGATATTCTTATTTTACCTCTTTTTTCACATTGCTATATTGCACTATGGAGAGACTCTTAAAATGTTTGCCTCTTCTCAGTAAAACTATGAAAGTAAATATTATGACTGGAATATAAAATTAACGACGTACTGCCGTTTATTTAACCTACATACATGTATATTGATATGGTATCGAAGTTAGACAATGAATGGATGCCTTGTACCTATGAACTTAGAACAAATTAAATCAACATGCATGAATTCTTTGTACAATTGCGAAAAAAATAGCACCGTATGATATCTTTTTTTGTTAATCAATGAAATCAGTGCATATTTTGGAAACCCCCAACAATTTTTCAGGGATTTGCAAATATTTTTTCTATTTCAAACTAAAAAAATAATATGACCACTTATACATTTTTGCAAGACGAGATGAATTTAAAGTCACATTCCAGCATGTTTTGTCCACGTATTTGTTATTAAAAGGCTTGATATACATTGCATACACTCATATTGAGTTATTTTTGCATCCTTGATTCATTTTTTTTTGCTTTTACCCACATATATAATGTTTGCTATCAAATTTCTGTAGTCCTTACATGTAGTGCCACCTAGCGACAAAAGTAGCACCGTGACATGCCAATTTTTTGCTTGCATTTTGTTTCAAATGCCGAGATCTTGGTTCACACCAAAAACCAGAGATTTCTAAATTCTTTTGACCAGGGTACCGAGCGTCTTTAACGCCATATCTCCAAAAATACTCACTTTACAGAGACCAAATTTTTATCACGGGGCCATTGAGGTGCTTCAGGTGCCTATCGAAAAGTAAGTCACAGTACTACATTAAAGAAAAAAAACGGCGTTAACACAATATCGAAAAACGTATTGAATATAGCTCCATCAATTATTTATGACGGTTGGTCCTAAGAATGCCTCAGATGCCTATTGAAAACTAGGTCACTGGGTCACATATTTAGGTCAAAGTGCTGCATTGAAGAAAAATGGTGGTACCATGATGTCTTCAAACATTAAATTACTCATTGTAGCTGTACCAATTATTTATGACAGTTGGTCCTAAGAATGCCTCAGATGCCTATTGAAAACTAGGTCACTGGGTCACATATTTAGGTCAAGGTGCTGCATTGAAGAAAAATGGTGGTACCATGATGTCTTCAAACATTAAATTACTCATTGTAGCTGTACCAATTATTTATGACAGTTGGTCCTATGGATGCCTCAGACACCTAGTGAAAACTAGGTTACTGGGTCACATATTTAGGTCACAGTGCTATATTGAAGAAAAATGGCCTTGCCGTGATATCTCTGCTCATTGCATTTGCACCAAAGCTTTGTCATTAAGTCAAACAGAAGTAACCTTGACCTACTGGAGGGGTATTGTTGTCACCTACGCGTCCATCCGTCTGTCTGTCCTGGCCGACGGGTTTTCGGTCATTGATCGGCTTCTAGTTAAGGTTTAGTGTGGGAGTTTTGTTCATGAGGAGAGGTTGAAATGGTACTGTGAGGAAAGGTCTGAGGGTGACGATGTTTGTAGTTTTCTCTGCACGTTGTAAATTTAGATGTGTACTGTAAATGCGCGCCTTGCACAGCTTTTAAGTTGTCACACAACTGTGTATGTATTTCAGAGGTGATAAAGCCGTCTCACAAGAAGAATCTGCCAAGATGCCTGTGGCACCAACAAAAGAGGGACTGGACAAGGAGGCTGGGGAACTGGTATGTATATATACCTGTCTTGACATGTACATGCGCCTTCTGGGCCAAATATCACAGAAATAATTATGTATTCCTACGTAATAAACTTATATACTTAATTGACCACAAGGCTTTCCACAAGCTGTCGGCACGAATACAAGCGTTCTGGGTAAAAGTGTGTTTTTGTGAAATTTTGGATATCTCCTGAAAGATATTCAAGATAAAATGGTCACATTTGTGCTGTTATGATCTCAATATACATGTTTGTATGTACAAAAGCATAGCAGGGATTTTTCTTAACTGCATCTGCTTTTTTATAATGGTGATACAGAAATTGCAAAGTGGCTGATTTGGTCAAAATGGACCAAGTTGGTGGACTCTCCATTTTTGACACACATTTAAAAAAGAACCAACCATTTCCTAGATAATGCCTGATACCTTTTTGCTCTAAAGATCTTTTAATTTATATCACTTTTATTTGATCAAAACCAGATAACTACTTTTTAATTTAGAGAAATATCCATATAACAGGATGTTTTGGTGCAAATATCTGTCTGTAATCAAGATTCAAAGGTTAACGCTTTCCATTGACTACAATGCTAGCATTAAAAGTATATTCTTGGTCTCTTCAGATTGTACTGGGGCTACAACTACCAAATTCAGACACTTGATAGACTGTATATGTGTCTAACAAAATGTCCCCAAATCGCAAAATTGTCCAAAACTGGTTGGACATTTACCTTTTAAGCCACATACAATTGAATACAATGGACTGAACTGTGTCAATTATTACAGAAAAAACATGATCCATATTCATAAATTCCAAACCCAACAATGACGGCAAGGAGATTCCAGAGTTGCCAAAGCATCAACCTTCATCTTCCAATACCAATGTGAAGGAACAAATTTCACTCCTGACTTGAGACAGGCAGTCACCCATAAAAGGCAACTGGTGGTTTTAAACCGGTCCTCTGAACCTGTGATATTCACACATACATGCACCCGCTTTCATTGAACCTTTCTTTCAGGAATGCGGATTTGGTTTAGTTGGTATCTTTGTTTCCTATGTTTGGCTTGCTGATAGGTGCCAAAGGTTGCTGGTTTGAGACTTTGGTGCTCCGTGGTCACAAAACATATATATTTTCGTTGGTGCTGATGGACTTACATATGTACAGTCCCTGGTCTGGGACAACTCCTTACACAATACTCTTCCTGGATTGAATACAATGAACTGGATTGCGTTGAGTATGGCATTCATGCGTACCTGCTTCCATTGAATTGTTGTTTTTGGGAATGGGAATTTGGTGCAGCTGGTATGTTTGTTTCCCTTTTTCGGCTTGATGATAGTTGCCAAAGGTTGGTAGTTCAAGACCCGGCCGCTCCGTGGTCACGAAACATGTACACATAGTAACACTGATTAAGAAACATATAAAATGCATTGGCTTTTTACACCTGTTCTTTAAAGACTGTGTGACTTTTCAATATAGATCCATGTTTATCATGTTCAGTACACTGTTTCTGGTTTACCCATGTGGACACCATGCTTCCAGAAAACTTCAATAGTGAGTGGTCTTGGAAAATGTTGGAAGTTATGTGAAAGTATTTTAAAATCCTTCCAGTGCCAAATTTTGAATTGAGTCAACAGCTTTTCTCTGCATTGTGCCCAATGCGAGCGGAGGAAAGCTGTTGCCCCGGGGTAATTTCTCTGGAGCTATAGGCATGCTGGTACTTAAATGAAAGGTCTTTTTACGAGGAATACGAATCTGGGATCCTTAAGATAATTCAGACTATTTTGACACAAGTAAATTGACTTAAGTCTTGATTGGCACTGAAAGAGTTACAACTTGTATATGGACCTTGTGATTGTGCTTGTGTTACAGAGTGGGGAGGAGGCAGCCCAGCAGGCAGAAGAGGAGGACGACGATGATGAAGATTCAGATGATGATGATGTGCAGGTCACAATCGGTGACATCAAAACACAGGCATATGAGTATGTGTATATTAAAAGTGATTTTATCTTTCCCATACACTTACCCACAAGTCCAAATTTTTTGTTGATTGTTTTATAATTTTTGCTTGTCAATGAAAGCAACAGGCATGCCTGTGCTTTGTATATTTCCACAATTGTGTAATATTCTTATTTTCCATATACTGTAGTTTGGAAACATTTTCCCATATTTGAAAAATTGTGTACCCTGAAAAGGAAAAAATGTGTACATGAGTGGAACAATTGAGCAAAAAGTTGTAAAAGGTCCACTTTGTAATTCTGAAGTGTGAAGGATTTCCCCAGCAAAACCGTTATGATGGCCATGTCTCCTTTTGATCAAGAAAGGTCCCTTTTTTACTTTGCACATGATGCATGTGAGAGCCAATGGTTTATTATTTTATTCATATAATTTGCCCATATTTTACCTATAGCTAAGTGTTCCTATGCTCCAGTTATTTAAGCAAACCGTTCCTATATTTTTCTAAGAAATATACTGGGATATCTTAAGAAAATACTCTTCATAATATTTGACATTTCAATGGTGTTACCATGCTTTATGTTTATACATATTGGTTTCAGAATCGCCCATGTCTGTGGTTTGTCCACTTTATGTATGTTACCAGAACTGTCCATGGTGCCATGATAAAGTTTGTTGGATGTAACGTTCTGCAAGAAATATGCAAAACACTGCAGCAATACAAGCTGAAGTCAATCTGAATAGAAACTGAAGCAGCTGGAGGAAAGATTCTGCTTTTTTCAGTTTAATGTGCATAGCCAGAATGGAAAGAAAACTTTTCATGTGGAAGTACATTGTATGTAGACTGACCATCTGAACACCTAATGATCCAGTTTCTCATCTTGGTGCTTTGAGAATAAATACGTTTGCATGACTCGGATATCAGAAAAGTGCTTTATTCTAATTTTGCAAGGTGCAAATTGATTTGGTAATTTGGATGTTAAAAGTTACAAAAGTCACAGCAAAAATGCCAGAATACATGAATGTAGGCATACTTTTAAATCCTATGTTGGATTTAAGTGTCAACAAGGTAAAATTCATATCCTTTTCATTACCTTTCTGTTTTCCATTTACATGCATTGTAAGCATTGCCTGCATCTTTGCTATTGTGTTCCAGAGCTCCTAGAAACCTGATTCAGAAAGGCTACCAAAGGAGTGGAGCACAGGGTCTGTATTCAATGCACTGTGTTGAAATGTTTTGACTTTGTTGCAATTACATTTATCATGGTTTCATTTCAAACACATTTGTGGATTAAAAGTTGAAAGTAAACAGATGAATTCTGTGTTAAAGGTGTTTCATTTTACCTACTTTTGCCAATTTGTCACATTACAGTTTTGGTGTATACATGTATTTATTTTATTTTGAATTCGCCATGATACATGTACATATATTAAATGATTTTTAGCTCAGCTGCCTCGTCAGTCAGCTGAGCTTGTGGTGGGTAGGCATTTGTCGTCCATCTTTCAGCATCCACAATTCACACTTTCGAGTTCTCCAAAACCACAGGGCACATTCAGCTCAAATGTGGTAAGAATGTACCTTGGGTAGGTGTCTACCAAATGAATTCAAATGGTCACGGTCCAGTGATTTTTTGAAATTTTGTTCATTTTTTTGGCCAAATCTTTAAAATTCTTTTTTGAAGAAACCGGATGGCCATTGCTTTGAAATAGCTTGGGGAGACTTCTGGGGACCGTGAGACCTTAATCTGTTCAACAGGTGATGCTGTGATCTTAAGCTCAGCTGACTTGTCAGTCAGCTGTGCTTATGTGATGGTTGGGCATCCGTCTGTCTGTCTGCGTCCACAATTCACATTTTCAACTCCAAAAACACTGGGCAGATTCACCTCAAACTTGGTAGGAATGTACCTTAGGTGGGTCTCTACCAAGTTTGTTCAAATGGTCACGACCAATGTTTTTTTTATTTTTATGAATTTTTAGCTCAGCTGACTTGTCAGTCAGCTGAGCTTATCTTATGGTCCTCCGTCCGCCGTCCGTCAACAATTTACATTTTCGACTTCTTCTCCGAAACCGTCAGCCAGATCCACTTCAAACTTGGTGGGGACGTGCCTTGGGTACCTGTCTACCAAGTTTGTTCAAATGGTCACGGTCCATTGATTTTTGGACTTTAATTGAATTTTTTTGTTCTTTTTTTGGGCAAATCTTAAAAAATCTTCTTCTCTGAAACCGCTCACCCAATTACTTTGATATCACACAGAAACACTCCCTGGGACACCTAGTTCTTAATTTGTTCACCAGGTGGCGCTGCAATTTTTTTTCTATTTTTTTATGAATTTTTGTGTGTTTTAGCTATTTTTGACTTCTTCTCCAGAACTGTTCCTCAGATTAAGCTGAAACATGGTGGATATGTTCCTTGTAGAAGGGGCAAACAAAGTTGTTCACTATGTGGGAATGCTGCGGATTCCTGATTTTTAACGATTTTTTCAATTCGGGTACTTATCGGTCAATGCAGCTTTCCTATTGATTACTATCATGGAAGTCAATGAGCATTCTAATGCTAATTCACATTTTCGACTTCTTCTCCAAAACCGTCATCCAGATCCACTTCAAACTTGGTGGGGATGTACCTTTGGTGGATGTCTACCAAGTTTGTTCCCATGGTCATGTTCCAATGAATTTTGCCTTTTTTTATGATTTTTTTTTCAAAAATCTTTACAAAAGTTTTAACATGGGAATTTCTTGTAATGGTTAGAACTAAAATACTTTTGGCCAGATTTACTTCAAACTTAGTGGGGATGTGCCTTGGGTGGATCTCTACCAAGTTTGTTCAAATGTCACGCTCTATTGATTTTTGGAATTTTTATGATTTGGGGGGGGGGGGGGGGGGGCAAACCTTAAAAACTCTTCACCTCTGAAACTGCTCACCCAGTTGTTTTGATATCGTTCATAGACACTCCCAGGGACGCATAGTTCCCAATTTGTTCACCAGGTGGCACTGCAATTTTTTCTTTTTCTTTTTTTTTTTTTATGAATTTTATGTATGGTTTTGTTATTTTTCACTTGTTCTCAGAACCGTCACTCAGATTAAAGTGAAATGTGATGGATATGTTCTTGTGGAAGGGTCAAACAAAGTGTTTACTAGGTGGCATTGCTTTAGAGTCCTGATTTTTAAGTATTTTCCATTCGGGTACTTATCGATGAATGCAGCTTTCCTATTGATAACTATGTAAGTCAATGGGCATTCTAGTGCTAATTCACAGGACAACTGACATGAAATTTACTGTTTACTTGATAACTTGAGATCTGTTTTGAGTTAGTACTATGATGCTGCACACGTTAATGTTTTTGTATGAAGGTCATGCTCAGACAGTACATGAATGACTTTGACCTCTTTTGTTGGGTCACACACAGTGCAACATACATGAATTTTACTCTTCATTATAACTTGAGAACTACTTGAACCTTGATGTTGCACATGTTAGTGTTCTTGTATAAAGGTCAGACTTACTCAGACCATGGATGACCTTGATCCTTTCCCAAGTTCCTAGAGCTGCAAGTGTGATGAATGTCAAGATCAGCTGAGCATGGGCTGTTCACACAGCCCTCTTGTTTGGTTTATCTTTTTGACCAAATCTTAAAAAGCGACTTCTCCAAAACTGCTTGGCTAATTGCTTTAAAATGGCTGTGGGGACCCTGAGACCTTAATTTAATTTGTTCAACAGGTGACACTGTGATTTTTCAAATAATTTTTATGTAAAAAGTGTGTTTTTCACCATTTTCAACTTCTCCAAAGCAGTCACTCGGATTATGTTGAAACATGGTGGAAATGTTCCTCATAGAAGGGCCACAAACAAATTTGTTCACGAAGGTGGTGTTGCTGTAACCATCTGAATTTTAATGAATTTTTCAATTCAGCTACTTATCGGTTTATAATGCATGTAGTCCTATTGATGGCTATATAAGTGAAGGGGATTGCAATGGTAATTCATGTTTTAGACTTCTGCTCCTAAACCACTAACCAGATTCACTTCAAACTTGGTGTTGATGTACCTTTGGTGGCTCTCTTCCAAGTTTGTTCAAAAGGTCACGCTTCATTGATTTGTTTAATTTTTCTTGATTTTTTTGTTCATTTTTTGGCCAATTCTTAAAAAATCTTCTCCCCCCCCCTAAAAAAAAAACTGCTTAGCCAATTGATTTGAAACTGTTTAGTGATACTTCTGGAGACCTCGAGACCTTAATTTGTTCAACAGGTGGCTCTGTGATTTTTCATATATTTTTTATGGAAACAGAGTGTGTTTTCACTGTTTTCAACTTCTCCTACAAAACCGTCACTCAGATTATGCTGCAACTTGGTGGGAATGTTCATTGTAGAAGGGCCAATCAAAGTTGTTCCCAAGATGGTGTTACTATGAATCTCCAATTATAATGAATTTTTTTAATTCGGACCCTTATTGGTTAATGCCTACAGTCCTATTGATGACTATGTAAGTGAATGGGGATTCCAATTGTAATTCACAATTTTTGTTCATTATTTGGCAAAATCTAAAAAATCTTCTCCAAAACCACTTGGCCAGTTGATTCCAATTGCATAGGAACACTTGAGGGCATGACAGTTGGAGTTACACAATACGAGTGACCTTGACGTCACTCTCGAGGTACCAGGGTCACTTGGGTGTATTTAACGCTACAGATCATAATTTAAGAACTATTTTAGCCTGGACTTTGATGTTGGACATGGTTATGATTCTCTTTGATAGCCACATTCAGACAGTACATGAGTGACCTTGACCTCATTCCCAAGGTCACAGGACAACTGACATGAAATTTACTGTTCAATCGATCACTTGAGATCTATTTTGAGTTAGGACCTTGATGTTGCATATGCTAATGTTTCTCAACGAAGGTCATGTTTAGACAGTAAATGAGTGACCTTGACCTCATTTTTGGGATCACAGTGCAACATACATGAATTTTGCTCTTCGCTATAACTTGAGAACTACACTAACTGTTGCACATGTTAGTGTACTTGCATAAAGGTCTGACTTACTCCGTACATGTGTGACCTTGATCCTATTTCAAGTTCACAGAGCTATAAGTGTGATGAATCTCTAGGTCAGCTGAGCATGGGCTGTTCACACAGCCCTCTTGTTTTGTCCATTTTATGGCTAGATCTTTAATAACTATCTTCTCCAAAAACACTTGGCCAATTGATTAAAATTTTTTTAGGAACACCTGAGGGAATGACAGCAGGACTGTCACAGTACATGGGTGACCTTGACCTCATTGTCAAGGTCACAGGGTCACTTAGGTGAAATTAACTCTTCAGATGATAACTTGAAAACTATTTCAGCCTGGACTTTGATGTTTTACACGGTTATGATGTTTTTTGAGGGTCACACTCAGACAGCATATGTAAATGTTTCTGTATGAAGGTCATGCTTACATTTCTCATTTCTGAGGTTACAGTGCAACATACATGAATTTTACTGGTCAATACAACTTGAGAACTATTTGAGGACCTTGATGTTGCACATGTTAGTTTTCTTCCACAAAAGTCAGATTTACTCAGTACATGGGTGACCTTGATCCTATCTGAAGTTCACAGAGCCACAAGTGTGATGATTCTCTTGGGTCAGCTGAGCATGGGCTGTTCACACAGCCCTCTTGTTAATTCTTATGCGATATTAAGTTTATATTTCTGTTATACACACTTAGATTAATACTGCACAAAATTAAATATGTGTCAGCTGGAAATGTTTTTGCAGGTTGGTTCATTGTTGTAAAGGTTGTGTGTCTTGTGAATTTCATCATGCAATCAGGTTTGCAAGCACAACAAATGTAGAAATGGTAAGATGGAACTAGTTCAGTGTCAACATTTATTCTTACATATCTGACCCTCCCGCATCTTGTGTTGATGTTTTGACCTGTTCTGAAAATGTAATTTATGCACATTTTTATTTTTAAAATATTCTGAAGATCTTGAGTTGGCCTGTGGGTACACAAGACTGGCTCTGAATAAACACAGCCAGAGAGCATAAGGTAAAACAAGTGTGAATGAGACTTCCAAATTTTCAATGTGTATGTAACTATTTCTGGTCCACTTTCATACATGTATTTCATTGTATACCTTGGCATGTGTCTCCCCCAGTTATTGGAGACATTCATAGTAAAGTTAACGTTGAATACCAAAAACGCCGTGTACAGAAAAAAGTTAAATTTGTGTTGAAGAATACAAGTTTGAAACAAAAAACGGAAAAAAATGTGAAGCATTTTGTTAGGGTCTGGGGATCAAACCTTGTAATAATTTTTATGGCCAAAATTTCCTCGTTGCATGTTGACATTTAGTATAGCTGAAGTCTGTATGTTTCAACACCTCTGTTGGCTCATCCATACCTGTATGAATGTACGACAGGTCAGCACCGTGGCATTTTGCTCTCGTATCATTACTTGAACATTTTAGCAGACATAACTGTCAAGTACTGAGGTGAGGAGTTGAGGAAAGAAACTTGCAATAGCATTATAATCTTGGCCTGTTATGCATGATTACAAATGTTGATGTTTTTACAGCTGGTGGTCCTAAAGCTCCCACAAAGGGTGTGGATTTGGAAGCAGTGGGTACAGTCAATGGGGTATCTGTGTATGAATATGATCTCGACAGTCTGCAGGCTGAGGATAAACCCTGGAGAAACCCAGGTCAGTTTTCATGAAGTATTTTGAAAGTTTTAACTCTTTCAGTGCCAAATTTTGGACTGAGTCAACAGCTTTTCTTGGCGTGCATTTGGCGCAATGCACCCAATGTGCGCTGAGAAAAGCTGGTGAACTGGGACATTTGCTCTGGAACTATATGTGTACTGGTATTTGAATGAAAGGTCTTTTTACGAGGAATATGAATCATTTGACTCAAGTACATGTAGATCGACTTATAAAGTCGTGATTGGCACTGAAAGAATTAAGCTTCTTTTGTTGTATGGAGGCTTTGAATGTTGAATTTGAATGTAATGAAGTCTTAAGACAGATGGACAGGGTAAATTTGTGACTTTTGGCCAAAGATGCATTTGCTTGTAACTTTTCAAATATCACATGGTACCAGGACTGTTGGCCATCATGAACAAGAGTCGTAAGTGACATAAAAAAAAGTCCTGGCTGAAACTTTCTGGAGACAACATATTACGAAATATATCTCTTGATGATTAGAGTGCTTTTCAGTGTGCATAAAAAGTTTTTGTTAGTGCATTTTGCAGTATGTTTTATAATTTTTATGTATAGATAAAAATGAGGTATGGATGACTTGGACTATACTGATTTTTTTCTGTGATTTGTACTCAGGTGCTGATATAACTGACTACTTTAACTATGGTTTCAATGAAGATACATGGAAACAGTACTGTGAAAAACAGCGGAGGTTACGCATGGATAATGGAATTAGTTCTTTTAAAACATTTGTAAGTAAAAGTTCCATATGTGCAGGGTACACTGCTGTGAAAGGCAAGTGGGAGTGTCTGCAGTTACAAAGAGGCTTGTGACATGTAACTAAAGCTTCAGTGCTAACCAAAAGCGAATTATGGTAACTGCAGATACTGTGCTTAACCTTTGCATGGCAATACAGATTTGTAATTCTTTTTGAACTCAGCTGACTTGTCAGCCAGCTGAGCTTATAGGACAGTCCTTTGTCTGTCGGTCCGTCTGTCCACAATTCACATTTTTGACTTCTCCAAAACCATCAGCCAGATTTACTTCAAACTTGGTTGGGATATACCTTGCTCCAGTGATTTTTAAATTTTTTATATATTTTTTTTTTTTCTTTTTTTTTTGTTCTGCTTTTTTGGGCCAAATCATAAAAATATTCTCTGAAACCGCTCACCCAATTGCTTTGATATCACACAGGAACACTCCTAGGGACTCCTTGTTCTTAATTTGATCGCCAGGTGGTGTTGCAATCTATTTTATAATTTATCAATTTTTTGTGTGTTTTTGCCTTTTTTGACTTCTTCTCCAGAACTGTCACTCAGATCATGCTGAGACGTGGTGTATTTGTGCCTTGTGGAACCGTCAAACAAAATTGCTCACAAGGTGGCACTGCTGTGGAGTCTTGATTTTTTTACGATTTGTACCTTTCCCATTTATTACTATGGAAGTCAATGGGCATTCTAATGATAATTCACATTTTTGACTTCTCTGAAATGATCAGCCAGATTGACTTCAAACTTGGTGGTGATGTACCTTGGGTGGCTCTCGACCAAGTATGTTCAAATGGTCATACTTCAGTGATTTTTGAATTTTTCATGATTTTTTTTTTAATCTTTTTGGGGCGCATTGTTAAAAATCTTCTCGGAAAAAGGTCACTCAATTGCTTTGATATTACACAGCAACACTCCCAGGGACTCCAAGTTTTTAATATGTTCACCAGGTGGTGCTGCAATTTTTTCCTTATTTTTTGTGTGTGTGTTTTTGCTGTTTTTGTATTCTCTGGAACCGCCACTCAGATTAAGCTAAAACTTGGTGGATATGTTCCTTGTGGAAGGGTCAAACAAATTTTATCACTAGGTGACACCGCTGTTGATTCCTGATTTTTAGAGATTTTTTCAATTCAGTGTGGATTGGCAAATGCACCTTTCTTATTGGTTACTATGTAAGTCAATAGGATTCTAGTGCTGATTGACACTTCACACTTCTCTGAAGAAACTGTCAGTCAGATTGACCTGAAACTTGGTGGCAATGTAGGGTCTCTACCAAGTTTGTTTGAATGGTCATGCTCCAATGATTTTTGGATTTTTTTTACGACTTTTTTAAAAAAAAGTTTTAATAGGAAAATTTAACATGGTAATTCCTTGTAATGGCTATAACTTAAATAATTTTGGCCAGATTTGTGTCAAACTTGGTAGGGATGTACCTTTAATAAGTGTCTATATATTTTGTGCAAGTGGTCATGCTACAGTGATTTTTGGACCTTGACCTCATTCCGAAGATGACAGGACAACTGACATGAAAGTTACTGTTCCCTTGATAACTTGAGATCTGTTTTGCGTTCGGACCTTGATGTCACAAATGTTAATGTTGCTCTGTGAAGGTCACGCTTAGAGTGTACATGAGTGGCCTTGACCTCGTTTCTGGGATCACAGTGCAAATACATGGATTTTACTCTTCACTGTAACCTGAGAACTACTTGAACTGGAAACATTGATGTTGCACATGTTAGGGTTCTTGCATAAAGGTCAGACTTACTCAGTGCATGGGTGACCTTTATCCTGTCCCAAGTTCACAGAGCCACAATTATGATGGATCTATATGTCAGCTGAGCATAGGCTGTTCATACAGCCCTCTTGCTTATTGTTTTTAATTTTTTTTCCCTCCATTTGAGAACTTAAGTTACCGAAGCTATTTTCAGTGAGACGAGATTACTATGTTTGGATGTTGAATTATTCGGTGCAATTTATTTTAACTGTTGTAATCAGGGACATGTTCAAGTTAAAGTCTCTGAGCTTTGGAGAGAGAAAACTGATTGCAGGGCCTGGCAAACTAAGCATGTGAAACATTGTACTTTATGTTGCTAAAGTATGCCTGACAAACTAAGCATGTTGTATTTGTGTCTTTTTGTCCAAAACCCCTTCCTAGTAGTCATTACCCTATTCCGCAGTCCGAACTCTTTACTCTCCATAAGCTAACCTGTCCCTGTCTAACTTATATACATAGAGGTTCTATTGTCCATATTGCACACGTTCCTCTGTAAAATTTTGACATAGGCTGTATTAGCCCAAATAAATTAAAGGGTCTTCAGTGGGTAACTACTCAACATGTTTCGGAGCCTTTTACCCGTACATGTCACTATGAGTAGCGGCTCCTTGTCTAAGCTAAATATTCAGCAAAGACAACCCACATAATAATGAATAAATATGAATGTGGCAATTGATAAATTAGCTAAATATGTGAAGTTTTGCTTATAAATGCAGAGCTTCATATCAAAGAAGAATACCTGTCAAACAGACCATAATTACCAAATTTTCATAGTACAGGTTCAGATAAGAACAATTTGACTTACCTCTGAACCAATATGTACCTTTTCTAGCTGGACAGCTTATCCTAGTTAAACCATCTGCCAATGTTTAACTGAAGTGGAAACAAGCTGGGGCATTATATTCAGTCCCAGTGATTGTAAAATAAACAGTTGCAGCTAGACCACCTGCACAAACCAAGGGAAATCCTAACAAGGACTGCAACAATGTACATCCTGCACCAGTGATGTAAAACAAACTCCATGATGACACCTACTCCTCAAACAATTAAGCTCTATTTAACTGTTAACCCGGAGTCAATGTGTCAACTTAATATGTCAGGTTTGTGACACTTGAGAAAATACTGCCAATTTTGAGTAATTTTTTAATATTAAGTAAATGTGCATTTAGGCATATCATAAAAGAATGGAAGTCATTAGCATTTATGCCAAAAACATGCTATCAAAACAGTTTTTCTTAACAGGATTTTAAGTACAATTAGGCAAAACATTGTACTTTTTTGTTGCTAAACTATGTCTGGCAAACTAAGTCTGTGAAACAATGTACTTTATGTTGCTAAACTATGCCTGACAAACTAAGCATGTGAAACATTGTACTTTATGTTGCTAAACTATGTAAGATAAAAAATGAATACCTGAACTATTGAGGAAAACTTTCACCTGTAATAAACTATCGGCAATTTTTTTAAAATGTGCAGTGCTTGTATATTATATGATAGTGAGCTCATCCATATATATTCTGTAGGGTAATGTGTGTGTACAATGTTTTCTGGTCTGGTCATTGCTTGTTTTCCATATGTTTTGTTTTTTTCTTCTTGACATGTCAGCAAAGATGTTCGTTTCCTTTCCATGTTAAACCAGTGAGCTGTTTTTTTTTTCTCTTTTCAATTTTTATATCCCTTACATACAAAACTTGTGAAAACATCCCTTTCTGCACAAAAGCAGTTTGTGGGTGGTTTTACTGTTTTTTGCTTGTCCGTCTGTCCAAATATCCACCTGTCTGTATGTAAATCCTTGTGAGCAGAGTAACTCGTGATTCACAGGTCCCATCAAACTCCAATATAGCCCAGGTTGTTTCCTATGTGAGCTCATGTGACCACAATATTCTGGTACATATACATGTACTGAGACTTCAGACACATTTGTTCTAATGAGTTATTGTCACCTTATCTCACCTCTTGTCCCCTGTCCTGTCAGATTGAAAGACAATTATTATGAAACAGGTGAAATTGTATAGTAATCATGTCACGCAATTCCCTAAGTCTCCATTCATGCGTTATACTTGCAGGCTCAATATAATGCCAGCAGACCGTCTGCATCAGTACCACTGTCCACTGACTCCAAGACAGAAGGAACCATAAGTGTGCTAGGTAATACACAAATATCTGTATTCTAAATTAATATGTGGTCATTTCTTTTTTTATCATAATCTACAGACATACAGTCAAACTGTTTGTGTACATTGAGATTTCTTGTCAGCATTTGATGCAAGTGATGGGTCTGAGCATGCCAAACATGTCAAGGAAAGGTGTTCAGTCAGTTTGATGTGTATATACATGTATAGTACATACTCAAGTGACATTGTTCATGATGTTTTTGAAAGGACAAAACTTAATGCAAAGGATAAAATGGATTCTGTTTATTACCAACATTACCAGTCGCAGTTGATTGGTTTTAACAAATTTGAATTTTGTGTGCGGATAAAATGACGGTTTTATACAGATGTAGGTTAGGTCCTAAATCTGATTACCCGTCTTACAAGTAGATTTACATGTAGATACAACATAGTATTATACATTGTCCCTGATACTTTGGTGAATTGTAGGTGAATCTGTTACAGTAGAGTGTGTTGTTTTGTGATGCAGGAGGGGACAAATTTTCACCTGGAGGTAGGAAGGCTGGGCCGCCTCCTGGCAGAAAAATGTCCGGGACCATAGATGTGATTGGTTCATCATCACGGGATTCCCGGAGACCTGCCATGGAGGAGTTCAATGAAATGGTTGCTGCAGCAGAGGCACAAGATAGTTTGTACGTATTTAGATCAAATGAAGAATAGTCATAAATTGTTCATGAGGTGGTGTTGCGATTTTTTAGCTCAGCTGACTTGCTAGTCAGGCTATGCTTTTAAGAGGCTGACTCGTCCATTGTCTGTCCATTCACAATTACTGTTTCAACTTGTCCAAAACTGTCAGCCAGATTCACTTCAAACTTGGTGGCAGTGTACCTTGGGTGAGTCTCTACCAGGTTTGTTCAAATGGTCATACTCCAGCAATTTTAAGTATTTTTTAGCTCTGCTGACCTAAGGTCACAGAGCTTATAGTATTTCCGTCCTTCCGTCCATAAACTTTTGGGTTGTGAGCATCATAACTTTAAAAAGTTTTGATGTTAGCCTTATATAACTTTCAGGACTTATAGGGTGTATGAAAAATTTTAATCATGCTAATAACAAATAACGGAGACTTTTATGAGCAAGGTTTTTTCCAAAACATGTTTGTTGACAGTTTTGGTTTAGCTACAGTTACACCTTCTTTGATAATTCATTAGAATTAACTCTTTCAGTACAATATTTTGGACTGAGTCAACAGCAGTGCATGCTGAGAGAAGCTGTTGAACTGGGGTGTTCTCTCTGGAACTATACATGCTATAGCCATACTGATACTTGAATGAAAGGTCTTTTTACGAGGAATACAAATCTGGGATCCTTATGTCAGACTAGCTTGACTTTAGTAGAACGACTTTAGTCGTGATTGGCACTATAAGAGTTAATCCCCATTGACACCTGACCCAATTAGGGGTCAAACTGTGACTGAGCATGCTCAGCTGAGATGATGAGTTAGCTTACACCAAATGTAGCATATGTAGAAGTTCAATATTGCATAATATGGATGGCCTTGATCTACTTTCTCAAAGCTATAGAGGCAATGCATATCAAGAAATAATTTAATTGTGATGCCCATTACATGTTAAATTGAGATGGACCTGTAAAAGTTACCCTAAATATGCTTTAGGCCAATGATCAAATTTTGTAATATTTTTGAAGGTCATTAAACACTGGAAAAAAGACACTTAATTCATATATAAAGAATAAGGGGAATAATGCCAAATGTACCTCAAATGTTTAATCATATGGAAGTTTGATGTTGCATCAAATTGGATAACCTTGACTAATTTTTCAGGGTCATGGAGGAAATGCAATTCAGGAAATGAATTTTTGGTTATGGTCATCAGATTATATGTCAGTAGAGCATTAGGCCAATGGACCTCTTATTAATGAACCTGTGTGTTTTTTGCGGTTTTTGACTTTTTCTCAAAAAAGATTACACATATTGTTATGAAATGTGATGGAAATGTAGCTTGTGGGAGGGTTAACAGAGGGATATTTTAGGTTTTTTGAAAAGGGGACAAAAGGACCTCCAGATTCTTAATTATGGTGGTCCTCCCTGAAGTTAATGCAACATAAATTTTATATAGACGCAAATTTTCTGGTGGTCATATGGACACCCTACATGTAGCCTTCTTTACGAGAAAATTACTGGTGGCTTTGGGCACCCAGACACCTGATAAATTAAGCCCTGGTTAAACATATAACTTTGTCTATTAGGTATTGACACTGTCGATCCATGATTAAAAAAATAATCAATTTGGGTTCCTGTCGCTTAATGCATTCATTCCTGTTGATTCATATGTAAATCAATGGGGTTTGCAGTGGAAATTCACAGTCTGTGTGTGTAAGGTCAGCTGAGCACAGGACTGTCACAGTCCTCTAGGTATTTTATTATTATTGGTATAGTTTGTCATTGTTCAGTGTGACACTGTCACAAGGGCAACACCAAAACCCATGGGGTTTATTGCAACTATGAACGTAACAAACAAATGTTAACAATCTGATGAAGGGAGTGAGCCCAGAAACACCAGAAATTTACGTATACTGTACTTGTAAACAGTGTTATATAAATGTTGACTTTATGAAGTTACATTCTTGCATAAATTGCTTATACATTCAATTCTCAGCCCACATCCAGTCTGGCACATGTATGAAATAAATGTCATTTTATCTTGGTTTTTACACAGCAAAAAACCTTACAGCTCGGCAGGGCATGGAGGACCACCACCCCAAGGGGTACCGCCCCCACACATGCCACCCCCAGATTATGGACCTCCACCTCCCGGGGTACCACCCCCAGGTATTCCTCCCCCCGGGATGCCCCCACCTCCAGGTATGGAATAGTCATATATGCTTCATGTTGCTCTACACAATGTTGTGTCTTGGAGTCCATTTGCTAGAGTTCAAGATGTGAGGTGTGCTGCTTGAATGTCCTGTCATCTGTCAACTTTCCACCGGACCATTGCCTGTGGAAAGGGATAGACATGTTGCATGTATTTTCTGGCTGACTGTAATGGTTATCATTAATTTGAGAAATCTTGAAGCAGGAGAAATGTCCAGTTGTGTGACTGCATATTGAGTAATATTTGTGCTGATCACTACTCTAACACATTCAAGTCTATCCAGTCAGTACTAAGGCAGCTGTAGGCCATGTCTGCTGATGTATAGTGAATTTTAGTTGAACTGTAAACCTTTGAATCGTGCTGATTCTTATAATTTTTACTTTAATTCACAAATGCTGTATGAAATTTATATATATACGTATAATAGCAGCTGTAATCATATGTAGTACTCTTTATTTATGATAGGTCATCATGTTAACATTTGCTCAAACAGATTGTTGCCATAGCAACAATTTTTTGTCAGTAATATTGAAATTTCACCAAGTGCAATACTTAACAATTGGTTTTGATAATGTGTTCATGATTATGCCCTGCCGTATTCAGCGTCTTTCCACAGTTGCACTCTTTGTTGGTCCACATTTCCCTTGTTGGCAATACAGTTTACAGTTAAGCTGACTTCATACATGTGTATGTAAGCCTGAATTAACAGACATATGATACTTCCTATATTCAAGTTACAGCAATTATAAAAATCATAAACATAACAAATGATGGCCATTATAAAGTAAATAATGAAGTGGCCGAAGATGTTGACAAAATGATGTTGCCATTTTGGGGTTATAGTGGAAGGAGTCAAGAGGGAAGTGTGTGTTGAGAAGGTTCAAATGCCAAAAATTTGAGAATAAACTGGCAAATTTTGCTGCTTTGTGGTACCAAATTATTTTCTGTAAAATGTTAATTTTGCAGATGTTAGGTCATACTTGAGAACAGTAACCACCTATGTACATGGCTAAAGTCTTCATGTGCTGTTTGGTTGGATAATAATGTGCAGGTGCAGTAATGTGAACAAACAACAGCTCACCAAGTGATTTTTAATGAGGGAACAAAATTTAGAAATCCAGAAGACCACCATGATATGCAATTGGTGGTGCAAAGAACTTACAAAGTATGAAATATGTGTGGAAAGTTAAAATATTTGATTCATCCGTATCATTGTCTCGCCAGCATAAGCGGTTGGAGAGACTAAGCAGTCACTTTCCCTCCATCCGTCCGTCATGTTTTTCTACATATGTGTATCATAGTAGAGACGTCCGTCAAAAAAAAACTTCGGAGTGGCTTGAATTACGCTGGCGAGACAATTATGCCCCCCGGCATGACTCTGGTGTTAATATTTGAACCCGTAATGTTTATGTTAATGTTTGAACCCTTAAGGCACACACATAGTTTGTTCGAAAGAATGGCTGCATTGCAGGCAAACTCTTGACTGTTGCATGCTGTGCTGGGGGTTAGTTGCATGGCATTTATAACCTTTGCCTTGCATGCACAACAAGCCTCTAAAATTGTGTTAGAGTTTACATGTAAATACTGGAACCACATGGATCATAAACTTTCTTGCTGTAATTACAATATGGGAACAGAAAGGCTGCAAAATTAACCCTTTCCCCCTTGAATTAAGACTGAGTCAACAGCTTTCCTTGGCATGGGTTGGGCACTTAGTGCCCAACCCATGCCAAGGAAAGCTGTTGACCTGGGGCATGTGATCTTAATAAGTCTCATGTACATTTCTCAATCAAATTGATTTTCATAACTGTTGAAATTAGTTGAAAACACGGAAGCAAACAACATTTGACCACCGGCCGGTTTTGGCAGGTTTAAGGGGGAAAGGGTTAAATGAATAGGGAGCCTTCTTTGCAAAGCTTTGATCTGCAATTATATTAATATGAAATTCTAGACTTGCCAACAAGAAGTAGATCAATCCTTTGCCATTCAAATTGCCTGGATGTGACGAGTCTTCTGCCAGAATCTTTTCCTTTAAATTTCTTGTCAGTAGAAGACACCTTTGGTGAGGATTGTTGGTACCACTTGTTATAACATGGTCCAAGTTGACAGCTTTCCTTGGCAGGAGCTGGGTGCATTTCACCCCACCCCTACCAAGGAAAGCTGTTGACTTAGTGTTAGTCTGGCAGGCAAAGGATTAACTCTTTAAGTGCCAACTTTTGGACTTAATCAACAGGTTTTTTTCAGCGCGCATTGGGTGTAATGCACCCAATGCGCGCTGAAAAAAGTTGTTGACCTGGGATATTTTCTCTGGAACTAGAGGCATGCTGGTACTTGAGTGAAAGGTCTTTTTACGAGGAATAAGAATCTGAGATCCTAATGATAATTCAGACTAGTTTCTTTTGAGTAGATTGACTTCAGACGTGATTGGCACTGAAAGAATTAGTCCTTGGCAAGTAGTTGTGTTTTCACTCAAGTGTAACCAAAGTGTTCTTAGAATTTTGCAAGGCTTTTGGAGCTATTTTATCTCCTTTAAGGGCCTGGGGGATGGCAAAACCTCCAAAACATTGGAGTCATCAAGGAAGAATCTGCTTTTGTGCATTGCTGGTGACTGGTCAATTGCATACTCCACTTAACACTTTGTGGTGATTGAAGAAAAAGCAAGAGAGTCAGATTCAGAGTCATTTAAATCAGAAGGGATCAGTGGCATCACATAGTATTACCAATTTTCTTAGAAGTACAAACAAACTTCATTTTACCTGTGTGAATAAAACTGGGGGAAATCCAAGCAAGACGAGAGGACCAAAGTGTGAACATGCCAGACCAATTATGGTCACTGTATGTATGCAAATGTCCCCCAGCATGTTTCCTGTACGGCCTGCACTGCCTAACATACCTTGCCTGTACTTACAGGTGTGCCCCCACCCCCGGGAATGACTGGACCACCCCCTGGGTTTCCACCCTCGGGAGATTCATACAATGGTAGGTGTAGCAGTGAATGGGTGAAATGGCGAGATCTTGTGCTGCTTATTTATTAGCTCAGCTGACCACAGTCAAGCTGAGCTATTAGGATGGTCTGTCGTCCGTCTGTGCGTCCGTCCAAGATGTGTTCATACTTCGATTTCTTCTCTGAAACCATTAGCCAGATTCACTTCAAACTTGTGCCAAAGTTTCCTAAGTGTACCTTTTTCAAGTTTCTTCAAATGGTCAAGCTCCATTGATTTTTCAATTTTTTCTTTAGTTGTTTTTATTGTTCTAATTTTGGCATGAAATCCTATGTAAATCGATAGGAATTCACATTTTCCACTTCTTATCTGACATTGTCAGCCGGATTCACTCCAAACTTGGTGGCAATGTTCCTTGAGTGGGTTTCCACCAAGTCTGTTTGAATGGTCATGCTTCAGTGATTTTGTATTTTTTATGAATTTTGTGTTCCTTTTTTGGCCAAATCTGAAAAAATCTTCTCCGAAACCACTCGTCCAATTGCTTTAAACTCACACATGGACACTTCTGGCGAACCTTAGTTGTTAATTTGTTGACCAGGTGGTGCTGCGAACTTTTCCTGATATTTTATGAATTTTTGTGTTTTTTGCTATTTTTGACTTCTCCAAAACCATCATTCAGATTTTGCTGAAAGGCTGCAGGAATGCTCCTTGTGGAAGGGCCAAACAAGTTTGTTCACTAGGTGGTGTAACTATGGAATCCTGATTTTTAACAAATAATTCATTTTGTGTACTTATCAGTATTAACATACATTCCTGTTGTTTACTATGTAAATCAATAGGCATCTAATGCATACTCACTTTTTGAAAAAAAATTTCCTATAAAATGCCCAGAGTGGTTCATGTAAGCACAATAACCTGGTCTATTAGCTACTTGTCAATGCTGGGGTCTCCAGTATATGGGTCAGACCATTCGCACATTGATGAGAAGAATGAGTGAACCTTTTCTTTACTTCCAAGAACGAAGATGAAAACCAACCTCTAGGTGTCTGCCTAATCACCGAGTGGCTAGCTTGCCATTAACCCTTCAGATTCTGGAACACAATTTATGCCTAAGTATAGCCTTAGTCTTAGCTTTGTCAAGCCTAGCCTGGCTATTAAAGCTTAAGACGAGCTCAAGGTCAGTCTGGCATGGAATTATGTCTAGAGGACTGTACTTAACAGTTCCATGCCATTGACCATTGTCATTGTAAGTTTTGCTGCAAAATTAGATGAAGAAATCCCCAAAAATGCTCAAATGACCCATAAAAAGAACTTCCACCAAACATCCAAATGACAGCATGCCTCGGAAAACATGTAGTTTTTCATTCTATGGCAGTGGTAATTTGTTATCTACTTTTGGCACAGTGATGCTCCACAGCTGCCAATGATGTCCCAGGAGCCTGAGTTCCAGCATGCGTTGACTCTTTCCGTGCCAAATTTTGGACTGGGTCAGCAGCTTTTCTCATTGTGCATTGGGTGCAACATGCCAAATGCGCACAAAGAAAAGCTGTTGACATGGGATATTCTCTCAGGAACTATAGGCATGCTGGTACTTGTCTTTTTGCAAAGAATACAAATCTGGGATCCTTATGATAATTCAGACAAGTCTGATTTAAGATTGACGCAAGTCGTGCTTGGCACTGAAAGAGTAAACACCACTGTGCTACACATTTACCAACTTCTTTGGAATCTTTCAAGTACCAGCATGCCTATAGTTCCAGAGAAAATATCCCAGGTCAACAGCTTTTCTCGGCATGCATTGCGCTCAATGCATGCTGTGAAAAGCTGTTTAATTTTGTTCAAAATTTGGCACTTTAAGAGTTAAATGTGACTTTCCAACAGGTCTTTGGTGCATGTATTGTTCTGCTAGTAAGAGTAAATCTAATCTGTGCATTGTGTATTATGGATCCGGAGTGATGCCGAGGCAGGCTGCCACATAAGATAGATGTCCTCAATATGGCAGATTCAATTACATGTGTATGAAAAACTTAGCCACCTGGTTCAGGTCAATCAATACTGTTTACATGAACATATATAGCGAGGAGGTGTCCACAACAAAGGTTTTACAGAGATAGGAACAGATTCTGAAAATGTATTAAGTGGCTCTGAAAAGCTGTAACGTCAGTGAACAACTTCCTGTCATAATCTGTTTGCATGGCAGCCTGGGAGGTAACAGGTAGAAACGGGCAATAAGTTGCATGAGCTTGCATCTTGAGATTTCTTAATAATCTGTCACAAATATAGGCATATACATCAACTCAGACATTACATGTGTTGGGTTTTTTGTAATTGAGCATGTAACTACCCTAAACATGATACACCATAACAAGACCATACTGAAACAAACATTTTTGTGACTTTATTTTGCAGGTTACTATCCACCCCCAGCTGGTCCCCCGCCTGACAGGTCAGCCATTTCATTGTTATGTGTGGGTGCAAACCCAGACTTTCTGTTTTTCCAAGAATTCTTTTTTCTTTCTTTCCTTCTTTCATTCTACTTTGCAACCAAATTTGTCCACAGCTTTTGTTGGACGCTATTAATCTGAAAACTACCAAACTTGCCTTGGTGATTGACCTACCAGTGAAACTATGCGTATCATTTGGAATAGTCAAAGTTATAACAAATGCTGTAGAACTCCATAGCAATAGAAAAGCTGCCATTTGGGGGTGGGGTGGGGGTGGGGGAATTAGCGACACACGAGTTACAGACTGAAAAAAACTAGAAAATGCTCAAAATGTTGTTAAGAAAACAAGTACATGTAAATGGCTGGTGAACTGTTGAAGTCCTTGCTGTAAGACTGACAGGTTATACAATGACTTTTGATTTGTAAGGGACTGCAGTGGCAGAAAGGGTCCATATTGGAAGGATATTCTTTTTTTTTTTTTAAATGTCTATAATGCAGTGTTTTTATCACAATAAAAAGTACATGTTAAGAGTGCAACCCTTTCGTTACCACTTGAAGTTTGCTCATCAAGCTTGGCTAATTGTATGGTACTTAAAAAACTACAGCCAAATGACATCTTTGGAGAATTAGGCAGGGAGAGAGGCTAGGCTATGGTGATGGCCACTGGCTGCCCTATGTCAATCCAAGCATAGGGAACTTAATATGTAAATTTTCAGTGTTTAATGTCTGTGAGGCTTACGTGAAATAAACTGAAGCCTTGAATAAATGTTCAGTCATGTAACTTGAGCGTTGTGTTTTGGTAAGTGTAATTTAAAGTAGTTGCATTCTTTACAGTCTTAAGGTCCATTACATGTATTCTTTGACATGCTGTGGAGTGGAGAATACATAGATTCCTGGAGCATCAGTGTAAGCTAATTGTTGGTTTGTGTGTTTTACAGTAGAGGGCCACCACCTGGCTTTGATAACAGACCTCCATATGGCTATGACAACTATGGGGGACCACCTCCAGGTTATGGAGGGCCTCCCCCTGGCTGGGACAACAGGTATGAGGGGTTTCCATGGTAACGTAACTGCCAGGCAACTGAAGTGAAAAACTAGAAATGTTACCAAATATGCAATACCTTACAGCTATGACAAGTATTCGTAGAAACAATTAATACTGATATGATAGACATGATACATTTAATGTACTTTGATCTCTCAATGAGATTTAACCCTTTAGTGCCAAGTTGGAGATTGTATCAACAGCTGAACTGAGCATGTTTTAGGCACAGTTTGCCCAAAGTGTATCAAGGATAGCTGTCGACATGGACCATTGTTTTTTATCTGTGGCGAAGCCACAGATATTGTAATCAGTTATGGCAGCCATTTTGTTTACATGTTCCCATAGCAGCGCCCAAAAATTTTTCAGATTCATATGTATGCTAGATGGGACTTGATATTCAATTTGAAATTCTTCATGTTCAGGATCTGAAGACTGGGAACAGACATTATTACAACAGACAGGCAATTTTAATCATCAGAAAACTTGTAACAAAACTATAAGTGGTAGGTGGGACTTGAATGGGGCAGCAGACTCATGGTTTTGAATCAAGCTGTCAGAAGTGAAAAACTCGAGATTCAGATTCTATCACAAGTGAAGCTTCTAGCATACAGCACGGGGAAGCAGTTGTCGTCATGAGTGAAACTCCAATGTAAACACAGCGTTCACGAGTGATGCGGGGCCAGCCGGGGGTCTCACCATGCAGTGTTGTCGCTCGGCTAAAATAGAAGGGCACTGCGCCCTGCCCTTTTATTCGGCGCCCTACCCTTTTGTTCCACGCCCTGCCCATTTTTCCTGCGCCCATTCATTTTTCCAGTAAATTTTATGGCTAAGTTTGCCTCCCATTTCCATTTTCCAAGCGAAAATTGAAGCAGATCCCAAACATGTAATTAGATGCTTGGGCAGTAGGGGCTGCGGCTTTCTATGTTATATAATACTTTATTGCAGTGTTATATCACTTCCTCCCCCTGAAAAACATTTTGCTGCTTTAACGATGCAAGGGGTTAGATGGCGTCCGGCCAAAAATATCCAGCCTCAAACGTCACACTTGGTCCAGAGGATAGATAGTTGTGTACCGCAAATGAAAAGAAATAAAAAAAGCTGTGTATTTTGTGATTTAAGTAGTGAATTGTTTACTTGAGCGTTTTCTTCGTGCCAGCTGACCAGGGAGGAGTGAGAGTATGCCACTGCCAGGTCGGTGTGACCTCAGATGCGCGGGCGGTTACCATGTTGAAGTAAATCGTCATTTAAGAGCTGTAACACCATTTTTGGGTACATCTTTTTATGATAGGCTATTTCGTATTTGTGTTTACACACGACTTCTAAGAGAAGTGCGTAATTGTCCAACCTAGGTGCAAGTACGGCCGTGCCACCGGAGAGGAGGAAACTTTCCCCAAGACCAAGCGATCACCTGTTGGCTGTTGCGTGTGCAGTTCAGTCACGTGTACATCGCCACATTGGGAAACAATCGCATTTTAGCATTACCGCAAGGCCTTTGTGTACCAATATTTGCTGGTATACGAAAAAAAAATATATATAACTTTGCTTTTACCCAAGTTTACAGTTTCAATGCAGACTTTGTTCGAAAACTTCGGCACATTTTACAGCAATACAGAACGGGGACACCGGCTTGCGCTTCCCTGAAGGCTGAATGATTATTAACCCAAATACTGGAGTTTGTACATCCGGGCATACAAATGGAGATGCACGGTCATCTGTTTGCACGAGGACGAATCTGGTGATTGTTGTGTCAAACTCTTTGGATTGCATAGACAAGAAAGAAAGACCAAAGTTTAATATAGAAGGCACATCAGAGCACTGTCCGCATAGAGTGACAGAATCTGTTGTATTCTAGCAACAGATAGAGTGTTCAAACGATCGCAATATTTCTGCGTGCCATGGGGCTCCCTTTGGGATGTAGGATATTAAATCAATTTAATGGAAAGTCTTATTTAATATGCCAAACTGTATGAATCATGCTGTGCAGCTGGAGAGATGAAATTGATTTTGCACGTTGTCAAACACAGATACCATATAAATTAAAGATTTGCCACAGATTACCCTATAGGCCCTTGGGCCTTGTTCTCTAGATATATAGACATTCTGGCACTTGAACAAAAAGTCTTGTTATGTGGAATTTGAATCAGGAATTATTATCATAATTCAGATAAGCCTACCTTGTGTTGTGATAAGGTCTGAAGCAGTTGAAACAACTCTTTGTCATGAAAATCAGATTGATTTACTGGGGTATTTTTGTTTTTGTTTTGTTCTTTTTTTTTTTGTTTTTACCTCAGCTGACTTGTCAGTCAGCTGAGGTTTTGTGAGGGTCCGTCGTCCGTCAGTCATCTGTCATCCGTCGTCCGGCTGTCCACAATTCACATTTTCGACTTCTTCTCAAAAACCTTCGGCCACTTCAAACTTGGTGGAGATGTGCCTTGGGTAGGTCTCTACCAAGTTTGTACAAATGGTTACGGTCCAGTGATTTTTTATTTTTAATGTATTTTTTTGTTCTTTTGTGGGCAAATCTTAAAAAATGTTTTCCAAAGAAACCTCTCGCCCAATTGCTTTGATATCACACAGGAACACTTCCTGGGACTCCTAGTTTTTAATTTGTTCACCAGGTGGCGCTGTAATTTTTTTTCTAATTTTTTATGAATTTTTGTGTGTTATAGCTATTTTCGACTTCTGTTCCAGAACCGTCACTCAGATTAAGCTGAAACATGGTGGATATGTTCCTTGTAGAAGGGTCAAACAAAGTTGTTCACTTTGTGGGAATGCTGCAGATACCTGATTTTTAACGATTTTTTCAATTCGGGTACTTATCGGTCAATGCAGCTTTCCAATTGATCACTATGGAAGTCAATGGGCACTCTAATAATCACATTTTTGACTTCTTCTCCAAAACCTTCATCCAGATTAACTTCAAACTTGGTGGCAATGTTCCTTGGGTGAGTTTCTACCAGCTCTGTTCAAATGTTCATTCTCCAGTGATTTTGGGATTTTTAATTTTTTTTTTTTTTTTTTGACAAATCTTTAAAAATCTTCTTCTCCGAAACCGCTTACCCAATTGCTTTGATATCACCCAGGAAGATACCTAGGGACTCCTTGTTGTTAATTTGTTCATCAGGTGGTGCTGCAGTTTTTTTTTCTAATTTTTAAAGATCTTTTTGTGTGTTATAGCTATTTTCGACTTCTTCTCCAGAACCACATCACTCAAATTAAGCTTACACATGGTGGATATGTTCCTTATGGAAGCGCCAAACAAAGTTGTTCACTATGTGGGAATGCTGCGGATTCCTGATTTTTAATGATTTTTTCAATTCGGCTCCTTTGGGGTAAATGCACCTTTCCTATTGATTACCATGTAAGAGAGATTTTACCAGTGAATGGTTGTCAGACTTTTCTTGTCGAGGACAGTAAGAAATATAACCATCAGAATTATCTGTTTCTTTGATCAGCAAATCAGTATCTTTTTAAGGCTTTTCCAGTTACGTTGTGAAGGCAGAGTACTCTTTGGTATGTACAGTACCACCTCTAGAAAAACAACCGCCTCCCTCTCCCCCCCCCCCCCCCCCCCCCAAAGGCACAACCTGATGTGTTGAATCACATCCAAGCATGTCCACCCTGGTAACCAGCAAATGATTAATTTTTTAAATAGTGTGTTCTGTCGACGCAAGGTACTGGTAGATCTAGACTTACCTGGAAAAGCCCTTCATGAAAGTTTCACCTTTTAAGTTAAAACACAAGAAATTTTGTTATCGATCCAGCTGTTCTGACCGACTGTTAAAGTTGTAGCTACAAGTATACTGACCTAAGCACAGGGTATATCTAAGGCATATTTTTCTGATGCAAATGGTATTTTTAGAATGGAATAAATTTTTAAGATAAATATTCTTAAGATGAAATAACTCGGCAAAAGAATGGCATGCATGACTTACATATGCCGGCAGTTAATTGAAAACTGTCAACTCCTTCACTGCCAATCACAACTGAAGTCAATCTACTTAAGACAAGCTGGTCTGAATTATCATCAGGATCCCAGATTCATATTCTTCGTAAACCTTTCATTCAAGTACCAATATGCCTATAAGTCCAGGGAGAATATCCCAGGTCAACAACTTTTCTGGGTAGCATTGGGCGCATTGCGCCCAATGCAACCTGAGAAAAGCTGTTGACTCCGTCCAAAATTTGGCACTGAAATGGTTAATTGAAAACTGTTAATTTTTGGTCCCTCCTTTGTAGATCTGGTGGCTATCCACCCTGGGATTATGGCCGAAGCAGCCCGGGCCGGTCGGACTCTGATTTCAGCAGGTGACTTGATTTTGTCTTTCCATATAACTGTGGTGTAACTGTTATAATGTATCAAATATAAAACAAAATGTATTTTCATCCCCAGCTGCAAAAATCGGAACATTAATATACATGTACATCATAACTGGCATTGTTTTTCCATCTTGTATTGGCTGCTTCTCACGGACACTGCCAGCTGGCCATTTTAACTTTCAGGCAGACAGCCTTATGCAGTAGGGTGGGAAGGCAGAGTGTTTTGGAAAAGGACACAATGTATAACTCTTCAGTGACAACTTGATCAAATTGTTAGTTTATTTTTTTAAAGCTTGAAACTTATTCCTGTCAAAAGAAACTACATATATGACAAAAATATTTTAAAAAGGTAGAACCTGTCTTTTTATAAGAAAGTGTTACAAATACAGGGCTTGACCTTGAGGACTGTTCGGTTGTCCGGGGCAACCAAAAATTATGAGCTCAATGGGACTTTAACCCACTGGTTGCCCCAGAATGTGGAAACAGTTTCTGGGGGAAAACCGTGCAAAGAACCTTAATGTCAACGCCTGCTACAAAAGGTGTTGCTTCCACCATATGCTGTAAGAAAATGTTACAAGTGCCAATTTTCAGGTGCTCATGATCATTATGTAATAATAATGCATAGTAAAACTGTATGTCAGATACAGAAGAGAATTAAATGAATTTGTCATTTTCCATTAAAGTTGACCATTGCTCAAATGAAAGTGATTGTGCATGGTAAAGAGAGGCTGATTGATGCATGTTGACTTGTGTTAACAGTTCTGATGAGGAGCAAGGGAGGCGTTATAACAGACGGGAGTATGAAAGGTGAGCAGTGCTCTGGCAATATTGATCAATATTTACAATTGGAGTTTTTGTTAAGCATTGAAAGAATAGGGACAAATTTTGTTTTCATCAGTCGATGGTAACATCATGTACAGCACGGCACGTGCCAGTACCTGCTTTGCTACGTAACAAGCGGCTGGCCACACCCATAGCTCCTCCCACTGATAAACATTTTTAAGGTCCTTCGCAGTGGCTATCAAAACTTTTACGCACAAATAGTCATGCAAATTTAACTGTAGTCTAGTATTAATATTGATATGAATATAAATATAAAAAATGAAGTCTGTCTCTGTTGTTGTCATTGGCATGTAACAGCGCGGTTGTGGGTAGACATTTTCTTCATGACGTCGCTATCGCGACGTCATGAAAAATGCCTACCCACAAGCGCGCTGTTACATGCCAATGACAACAACAGAGACAGACTTCATTTTTACAGTGACACCACACCATTCTCTTGATAGGCCATATTTCTCAGGGATGTCAATTTCAGTGTATGGTTGGAATCCAGATTTTTGCAATATTAATTACTCTCACAGCCCTGTTTTTACATTGATGTCAACTGAATAAAATTTGACAGGATTATCAGTTCTATCATGCAACTTATTAATTAAGATCCAAAATGTTGGCTTTATCTGGTAAATACAGCTGACTTCAACATGGTCTAAACCTCATGACAAGTTTGTGGCGTGTGTGTTCGCTTTTACATTGCAAACACACTCTGGAATTTCAAACTTCACTTTGAAATTTCACATGGCACTGTCTGGATACATGTGATATCAAAGTTTTCTTGACCGTAGCATCTGGTAGTTTTTCAGCTGTTCAGCGATGTTTAGCTTGCCATTGATGTACTGATATTCCTGAAATGCAAAATGCAAGATTGACAAAACTCGATTTCCGCTGCTTGCCACTTGCACAGTAGAGACCAACTGAAATGTTTGCATTGTGACTCATTTTTCTATTCCCTGCATCTATAGCAGAGAAAGCTGAAATATGTTGAAAACCTTAAGTGCACAATCTTATTCTAATATTTCCCTTTGCAGTCGAGATTCATACTATGGAAGTGGTGACAGAGGGTTCAGGGAGAGGTCACGTGACCGAGACCGCGACCGGAGGCACCGAGACCGAGGCGAGGACAGGCACCGGAGTAGAAGGTACTGTTTACAGTTTCTTTACTCGCTTTCTGTCAGGAATTGGATGGTAAATGATGTTATAAAGAATGAAAAGTGAATCAGTTTTCACTAAAGGGCCATGTCATTTGCTTTCATAGTGGTCTTCATGGCAGAACCAACTATGTAAAAGAACTGAATGCAGACCTAAATCAGCCTGATGTTTCTGGAGAAGCTGAAAGTTATCTGCTGTACTTTCACCTTTAAGCTGTAAATATTCCCCTGCCCCCCCCCCAAAAAAAAAACAAAACAAAACAAAACCAAACCAAAAGACACTAAATTTCAAGGTGACAAGGCTATCTTTATTATTTCTAGTTCCAAGTGCTATCCAGTGAAACTTTTTAGGGTGATATATGTTGGTATGACATCACCTGCTACTGCATTAGGTGACCATCTGATTCTCAAGGTTACATGGATGCAACTATGTGAATTTCCTTTTCTCATATCAACTTCTGATGAATTTAAAAAAAAAAAGTATTTGGTGAGCTTATGATTTTAAGCAACGTTTGGCTTTTCTTTTATAATGAGCTTGGCCTAATGACAAAAGAGCACATGCAAGAGAAGTGTTATCAGTGTGCAATGAGTAGTGAAACACCAACAAAACTCTGTACAACTTGTTTTTGTTTCCCATGGTAAAACCTAACATCTGGGATTATAGGCATGGCATGCTGGTACTTGAATGAAAGGTCTTTTATGAGGAATATGAATCTGGGATCCTAATGATAATTCAGACTAGTTTGACTTAAGTAGATCGACGGTAGACATAATTGGCACTGAAAGAGTTAATGGCCTCAAGTCAGAAGACTTGTGCATGTTGCATTTCATTTCCATGTGATATTTGAAGACTTGGTGGGCAAGTACCATGACAGGGTCTTTGTAAAACTAGGTCACTAAGCTAAGTGTGCTAGTCACTATATCCATATTCAATTGTACTATCAGCTTAAAGTTGAGTTAGGCTCAGCTCAGGATGGCACTTACATGTATTTTGCAGGGAATGTATCTGGGTTAGCTCAGGATACGTTTTTCAAACTTCTATTTCATTTATTAAAATAAAATGAATTTTCAGTTTTATCATAATGTTCAGTCTTAAGGTTTTCAAGTGTATGTGTTTCATAGTCAAATTCATAAAATAACTGAGGCCCTGGCACAAAACCTGTTCAGGATGCACGATATTGTTACTACTACCTTTATAAGTTTTTTTTTTGGAAATTGGAACATTTGTTGACCAAAAAAGTACAGTGGTTCCTGCTCTAAAGACCACCTCCAGTTTAAGACCACATGTCTTTAAGACCACTTTTTCAAGACACTTTGCTATATTTCCTTTTTGAATATACCTTCAATTTAAGACCACCTGTGCATTATGAGACCAATATTTCAAGGCTGTAGGGACAGTCTCAAATAGCAGGTACCACTGTACAATACATACCAGATGCCGTATTTTTTTTTTTTAAATGGGTGGGTTGGAGTGTTCTTATCAGAAGCCTGCTGGATGCATACATATAAATTGAGAAAGAATGACTACTGGAAAGATCTGGTTCAGTGCTTCAGGGTGGAGGATGGGGTGTTCTTATCAGATGCCTACCGGGTGCATACATGTAAAGATCTGGTTTAATGCTCTGGGGTGGAGGATGGAGGATGCAGGGTTCTTATCAGAGGCCTTCTGGGTGTATACATATAAACTGAGTAAGCATGACTATTGGAAAGATGTGGTGTAACGTTAGTGTTCTTTTGTGTTTGTTTCCTTAGCAGGAAGCACAAAGAGGGAGAAGGTGAGGACTCCAGACAACACCGACACAAAAAGAGCAAGAGATCACGGCGGGAGAGAGACGAGGAAAACACAGAGGCAGCCACAGCCCAGGGCGAGGAGATGTGAAGTGCTGACAGTAGTGTGTGCAAGCATGGAAACGCATGTATTGTATGCAGACAAGTACCACAGACAGTTTACAAAGCCTCATGTAAAATCCTTGCAAACACAAACATTTGGTACACATGTACCTGAACAGAGCGTTGTGTTTGGTACTCTGCATACAGAGGGCAGGTCTGCAGCATTGTCAGCGGGATGGTGCATTTGGAATGCAAAGTACAGAACATTCTTAAGGGCAGCACGGACTGCGTTTTTATGAACTAAAGCAGCGCATTCAAATTTCACAGTGCTTCAATATATTGCCGAGTGATGCAGTCCGTCAGAAGTCAGTTATTTATGGAGCAAAGACAGCGTTGTGCCAGCCCAATTTCTTTGTGACTTCTGGGGGGAATTAGACCAGTTCCTTAATTCGATGTGTTCATATCGGGACCAGACTTTATTAGCACAGGAAGTGACTTTCTAGGATCACTGATAAGTGACCATTTGAGGACAACCATATAGATGCCTACGTGTGGATAGTGAGCATCCTTCACATGTATGGCCAAAATAAGAATTACCTGTTTAAATAATTGGCAGGGTAGCATTATAATGCGTATGCTTAAGCTTCCCTGTTCACCTCCTAAGATATTCAAGTCCATTAAATTGTGACAAGTAGTTGTGTTCTTGGGTGTTTAAATGTATGTGTATTTTTATATTTGAATCCTTTCAGTGCTCACTGGAATATCGAGTCAAAAGCCTTTTCTCTAGGCAGGCAGTCAGTGCTATGCAGACAAAGCACACCAAGGAACACTATTGACTAGGACAATCCTTAATTTTAAAATGAAGCCATGGTCCTACTTCTTTATTTTCAAAATATAAAATGACTGCAATAATTCTAGATAAGCACTGAAAGTATGACGTTAAACTGAATCTGTTACATTATCCTTCCACATTGCAGGAATGTGGGAATGCCTTCTACCTTCAACTGCACAGCTCTCTCTCTCTCTCTCTCTCTCTCTCTCTCTCTCTCTCTCTCTCTCTCTCTCTCCTCTCTCTCTCTCTCTCTCTCTCTCTCTCTCTCTCTCTCTCTCTCTCTCTCTCTCTCTCTCTCTCTCTCTCTCTCTCTCTCTCTCTCTCTCTCTCTCTCTCTCTCTCTCTCTCTCTCTCTCTCTCTCTCTCTCTCTCTCTCTCTCTCTCTCTCATGCATGAATTTTCTCCAATCAGGAAGACTCTCCCTTAAGGCTGTAATAAATACACCAGGTAACGAATATGATGTATATCACGAACATGGGGTCACAAATACCAATGAATACCTGTATTCACGAATACAAGACCAGCAGGCAGACCATGGACTGGTTGACAACATACGTCATTTGACTGCAATTTGATATGCATGATGATGTTAATCCTGGTATAGACTATACTGAAAGAAGATACACAATAGCCTTTAAAGGTATTTTTAAACAATACACATACTGTATTATTCATGGTGGTAAGTCATGTGTAAGGTGCAGGTGTGATGTGGCTGGCTCAAAGCAAGTAAAATGCGATACTGCTGTACACAACACTCAGGCAAAAAACATTCACACAAATGCCAAGTGCACGCAAAGCAATCAATCCATTTGCTGGGGATCAGTGCCGGCCCTGCCACATTTGTACTGCCAGGTTTGTACTGTCAGTACGTTTACCAAAATCATTCAAGTTTTCCCCAAATTCCAAATATCAACTCTAAAGTATGATTGAAAACAAACTTGCATGGGAAACTGAGCTTTCCTCTGCTATGGCCAAGTTTGAAAATCGTCGTGTTGTCAATCAGTGGCATTTTCAGTTTCGCTTCCAAGTTCCTACACTGGCACAGTTCTGCAGCTTGCATCACATCCACCTTCAGGAAAAACTACCAGAATTTGTTCATGCATCACAAGTTTGTTCATTCAGACCGACTGTGTCACTTACAATCCATTCATTGCCACTACAAGGCTTGCCAAATAAGGAGCAGTGAAAAAAAAATGTTCACATTTTTTCTTGCTGGTTTCAACATATCGCTGTCTAGTGTGCAAAATATGAACTTTGGAAGCAAGTTGACATGGAATAAACTCCACTGGCCAGATGTTGTATATCTGAACAAAAAATGATAGAGTGAAGTTGTTTATGTGCTGTGATTTGTTGTCTCACCAGTATAAGCTGTTGGACAGACTAAGCACTCACATCATGTGTGAATTAGCATACTTGTAGAAAAACTTCGGAGTGTCTTGAATTTTGATGGCGAGACATTCATGCCCCCTGGCATGGCTCTGGTTCAAAGAGTGCAAGCAAAGTAGGTAAACATGGTAAACACGTTTGTTAAATAACATGAGAGTATATAATTAGACAGTGTTCGTAAACGTCTTGACGTCCATTTAAAGGAACTTCAATCTACATGTATTATTGCTTGATATAGTGGAAAGAAGGACTTCATGAATGAATGAGTTGATTTGAAGGAGAGTTTTGTTCAGTTCAACCAGATGAATGCGTACAAAGGTAGAAATGCCAAATATGCATCAAAGTTGACAAGTTTTCAGTGACAAAGGTACATTTGTATTTGAAACCATCTTTTACCAATACATTTCAGAAAATTTTCTCGGTACACACTACAAATACAAAGTAATATCTGTAAATTCAAGAAAGTACCACATACATTCTTTGGGTGTATCCGGTGTACCGCACAAAGTGAATCAAACAAGTTTCTGTCTTGATGCCATGCGTCTGTGCACTCTGGGCGGCTGCTTCCCTCTGACTGGTGAGCCGCAACCATGCCAAGAAGGCGCTTAACTCCATTGTCTTATCAAATTACCAGGAAGAATGCATATTCATATCTGCAGCATATATACAAGACTTGAAGTACTTTGAAACTACAAGAAAATCTCACAAAACATGAAAATGTAACTGCCTTCTTTGGTGAAATGTAATGGTTTGAGGAACTTTTCAAGACTGCCTCGATGAGTGGGTAATGTCGCCCAAGTACCCATTTTTCCAAGTTCAGTCATGCTTAAAAACCAGCAACCATGAGACCAGTAAATATTATCTTGATTGCTTTACCCCTGAATAACACACACCAGGACTTTATGCGGATAAATTTGGCTCTAAACCAGCTAAATGTATGTGTTAATTGCATGGAATTACTTTATCTTTCACCTTGTACTTTGAAAACGAAAAATGATTGCATGTGGACTATTTCAATTTAGCAGGAGGTGGTGTAAAATGACACTGCGATTGCAAAGCATCCAGTTATGTTAAACTTTGATCACTTAGTAATTTTACCAATTACTTACATGGAAATTATTTGGTTTATCCCTGATATAAAGACGTATGTTTAGTTTGAAGATGAATTCAGTCCTTATTGGGGTTTTGATAGTGGTGAATAATGAAGACAATTTGTGGCTCTCCCTCTCTTTTTGTATGTCTTATTTTTAGCACTAACTGTCTCTGTTAAGTGAAAATTTGTCACAGCATTGTACCACCAAGATCGCATAAATTAATATTTTGATGGAGGCTTTTTTATGCACTTTTTTTTTTGGCAAAGCCAAGACATTGTAAACTCCATTTGAACATTTTAGTATTTAGTTCAGCAGGAAAAGAATATGTTGCACGACATACATCACAGAAATGCTACAGGGAACCTGACACAAAACAATACAGCTGGACTACACTCAAAAACGACCCTTCCCCTGGTGTCTTGCAACTGAGGAAATAAATGTAATTCATACAAAACTAAAGTGTGTTCACTTTGTTAAGGTATGAGACTATTGATACTGGCAAGCTCTTTCAGTGCCAAGTTTTGACTGAGTCAACAGTTTCCTGGGCAAGCTGTGGATGCAAAGTGCCCAAAGTACACCAAGGAAAGCTGTTGACCTGGGCCATTCTTATGGTCTCTGCTGTCTTATGGTCAATGAAGGCATGCTTGGACCTGGTTGGTTGGGTAACAAAGAATCTGAATGTAGTGTTCTGTCATTTCAGAGCACATCATTTGTTGAAAATGGCAGTGAAAGTGTTTATGTCTTTCTGTATACAGAGCCAGATGATGAGGAAATAGAGAATCCAGTACGGGCTACCCATACTGGATTGTCTTTCTCCCATGTCGAAAAGGGCAAATACACACCAAATTGAAGTTCTATTGGAGAAATAAGTTTGAAAACAAAACCATTTTTAATGGGGGAGGAGTCTGTATCTTAATAAATGCACCATGGCCTTTCATTGGTTGTTTCTACTTCTTGAACCAATGAGTGACAAATGAAATAAAAGGTTACAATTACGACCTTCTCCTTCATGCCCATGTAGGATAACCATTCAGAATAAGCTTCAGACCTAGGAGAAGACTAATTTTTTGCCAGTGATATCATGAATGATAAAAAGTTACGGTTGATGCCAGTAACACTCACAGTAATTTCAAAGTGTTTTTTTTTCTTCTTCAAAATTGTGATGCTAATTCAAAGTTAAAATAAAATTTAAATATATGAGCAGTGGGTGAGCATTAAAATCTTCGCTTCACTTGAATTTGTAACCACAATATGTGATATTATTGAAAATTCTCAAAGTCCAAATTCCAGTGTGGCGGAATAGATGAAGAGATTGAAGTTAAGCTGTATTTTTCCCACAAAGATGCACGAGTTTGTTTAATTCATGCCCCCTGGAGGGCATGTCGACCAACATCATAAAACCATTTTTTGGTCAGAATAGAATTGTCAAAGCTTTTCTTTGCATTGGTTGGGCACTAACTATGCCAAGGAAATCTTTTTGGAAATGTGAGCAGGGTTTGCACAGGTCCTTGAAGTGCTTGAAAGTACTTGGAATTTGCTACATTCATTTTCAAGGGCTTAAGAACCTTGAAAAAGCAGAATTTTGGACAAAGGTCCTGGAAAAGTCCTTGATTTTTTTTTTTTTCAAAGCATCACCCAATGAGGCAAGTTGCTGCCAAGAAATATGAATACATTCCACAAACTTAAGTATTTATGAACTTGAATCACATTTAGATGAACACATTCTGCTGTCATTTTCCTTTGAAGTGGCTGGCAAATTCCATTTGGCAAAATGTAACCATGCAAATTACAAAGCATCTTTTTGCTTTTAACTCCCTTTTAACCCATGTAGGTTTGGCAGTTCTTATCAAATCAGGCCTAACCAATTATATGAGCCTTATTTACATGTACAGCCTACTTTCAGGAACAACTACACTGTATCAAACATACAGGTAACAAAGTAAATCACCTTCTTAGAAACGAAACTGGGGCATTCTTGTGAAAAATGTGCATGGGGATAGTACATCTTCAGGCCTAATTTTACTCTTTTTTTTTTAGTTGTAGCAATTTTATAGGCTAGATAGAGTCAATTTCAGGAATACAACCCATACTGGCTGTAGGCGTACATAAGTCATAGTAAACTCATAAAATAATCCATATTGAATTTATCTTTAAAAATTACTTTTCGTAATATAATCCATATTTAGGCTTCTTTGTAAGTTTATGGAAAGTCTACTGCCTATTTCAAAAATTGAGTCTGATTCATGTATAGTTTGAATGAATAATAAATGTGGAATAATATGCATTGGTCTTGTTAGTAGAGGGTTGAAAAGTGATGATTTAAACAGTTATTTGTCTGTTGTGTTCTATTGCTGGATCTGGTCCTTGAAAACTTGATTTAAGTGCTTGAAAGAGTCCTTGAAAGTCCTTGAACTTACAGTCACGAACCTGTATGAACCCTGTGGTAGGCCAAATGCTTGTAAATCTTAAAAGGAACACCTCTGGACACTTCTATATGTAGTTCGAAATTATTATGCTTGATAAAGGTATAGACACATATGTTTCATGGGTTGTGAAGGAAGTCAAGCATTGACTTAAACAGTCACTGTCCATGGCACAGATGTTGGCGTATACCCCCTTCCTTGTTAGTCCATGAGCTGAGGGCCCAATTTTGACCAATTGGTACTATATGAGGGCACCAAACTTAACAATGCTTTTTTGATTGGTGTATGTCTCAGGAACTCAAAACAGCATGATGGACTTTTCTGCGGTACAGCTTTTAATCCGTATACGCAATTTAATAGATGTATGTTATTTTGCATAAAAGGTGAAAAAAAAATCTGCATAGTGATTCCTTTGATGAGTATACATGTCACAAGGCAAAAGGTAGCAATATTTGAATCACAGTTTGTTAATTGAAATGGAAACTTGAGGAAATGGAAGTGCTAATCAATTTTAATAAATGTGCAAAGACTGCTAATCATTGCTAATCAGTATAGATTTATAATAGTGAAAGTGCCAAAGATGGTAGAATAAGGTAACTTGAACAGGTCAATATATGCCTCATCCAAACAACCGCTAAGCAACTTTGAAGAACTTTCATACACTGCTAAACAATGCTAATCAATATTTATTCATGGTAAGGAAAGTGCCAATCAATAAGACAGCCTCCCTGTTTGGAGAAGTAGGAACCCATATACAAGCTAGGGTTACCCATATGCAAGAAAATGTATGTATATTGTTTTTTACCGTCACTATATATCTAATTTACATTACACATATTAGCATATCACAACAGATACCACCTTTTGGCCAAATTGAATTGTAAATTTGAACATATAAAATCAATTAGATGCAGGTTGTTGAAATGAATGTAGATTACTCTTGATTGTAAAGAGAGACACCTACCAAAAAGAGCAAAGATACAACAGATGGAGAGAAAGAGCGCAACAATACCCCCAACAGCAGGAGCCAAGAAGATATTAACTTCAAATACATCTATTGTTAAAATTATAAACTTATCAAGCAAACAATTGACACAAGGACAAGTAAAGTTGCTTAAAAGGGATTGAAATTCACATCGACACCAAGAAAAGACACAGAAGAACAAGTGTGTGATATTTTAAAATTTTGTCGTACATTACGTCTGAAAGTATTTTTCCACAATACAGATACGGAATGGGATGAATCACTGGTCAAAGGAAAAAGTTCTTTCACTCCTCCTAAAAGTCAAAATGAGACATTAGAAAAATGTATTGACAGACTGAAACAAATTGCGCACTCTCTCCACAAAGTACCTTCACCCACCAACAAAAACAATTTAACTAAAGAGGAGCTACAGGCTATGAATGAATTGCAAACTGACAATTTTATCATAATTAAGGAAGCAGACAAGGATGGAGCAGTTATCATTATGCACACTGATTATTATGCTGAACAGATAAAATCATTACTTAATGATGAACAATTTTATAAGCGATGCGAACCAGACAGAGAAAATCAAGTGAGTGATAAATTAAGAACATTTGTTGACAAATATCGTAACATCTTTACAACGAAAGAAATAAATTATCTGGATGGCTTGCAGTCAAACACAAGTAATTTATACGGCTTACCGAAAGTTCATAAGTCTGATATTACTAAAAAAGCTATAAATGAACAAGATGGTATATATATGTACATATTATTCAACCTACAGATTGAAAATTCCGACCAATCGTCGCAGGACATGTATGCAATACGAGCAGGCTTATTGAACTCATAAACGAAATTTTAAAACCGTACTTATTGCATGTCAACAGCTACGTGTGTGACAATATCGACTTCATCAATAAAATATCACTAGAGCAAGTCAAGAATCGGTATTTAGTCAGTTTTGATGTGATTAATTCATATAGTAACATACCTCATGAGTTAGGAAAGCGTGCGATTGAATACTGGCTGAACAAATATCCTGACACAAAAAATCAACGTTTCACAGGAGAATTTATTGTGGAAGGTCTTTCACTAATATTAGAAAATAATGTGTTCAGATTTGATGGAGAATACTACATACAGGAAAAAAAGGGAGTGCGATGGGAACAAAATGTGCACCAACTTATGCAACGCTTAGTCTTGGATATCTAGAAGTTTTATTATACGAAAAACTTAGAAATACATCCGAATCCTTCGCCATGTTTTTTAAAAGGAACTGGAAACGTTATCCAGATGACTGTTTTATAATGTGGACAAAGTCGCTATCAGATTTACACGATTTTCACCAACTTTTAAATCAGCTTGAACCAAGTATTCAATATGAAACGAAATATAGTCAATGTGAATTAAAATTTCTACACTTGAAAGTTCTTCTACATGATGGAAAGATTTCACTGGATGTATACTACAAGAATACAGATACTCATGAGTATGTGCCATTCAATTCATGTCAACCACGGCACATTAAGACAAATATCCCATATAATGAAGCAAGAAGGATCTGTACAATTGTAGAAAATACAAATAGAAAAGCAACGCATCTGGATGAACTGGGAAATTCTCTAAAAGCCAGGGACGACCCAGAAAAACTCATTTCAATGGGTATTCTGCGAGCTTTAAGTGTAACACAAGAATCATTAAGAAAGGACCGCAAAAATTACAAGGGGGATGAAAAAAATGTGATCAAGATCACAAGATGCAATCCTAACAATCCTGTGATAATACCACAAATACGTGAAACCCCAGGCCCGTAACCAGCCTTTTGAAAAGGGGGGTTCGTTTTGCAATGATAAAGTGACATTGGCGAGCGCCGAAGGCGCGAAGCTCTGCTAGGGGGGTCCGGGGGCATGCTCCCCCGGGAAATTTTTCAAAAAAGAACCCCTAAAAACAGCATTTCCTGCAATCTGAGGGGGGTTTTGCCCTTACTTTCTGTCTTTCATATATGCTTATTTCACAGCAAAAAATATTGAAGTGATTTACTTCAGCGATATCTATATATAATACACAGCTTTGTATAGAAAAACTTTAAAACTACTGGATGAAATGCCTTGAAATTCGGGCCACGTGTTACCCTGGGCCCCCTGAGCGTGGTTTTCTCACCGTTTTTCATTTCGTTGGGCCAATCGATAAATATCGGCAATTAATCGATTTTTTAGGGCAAATCTTTTGTATTTTGAATGACGTCATTATATAAGGACAAGCGATGTAGATAGAGAGCCACCTAGCGTTCATCGCTGCGAGTTGTTTCTGACTTCTACATGTAAGCCTAGGCCTACATAGGCACTAGGCCCTGGAGCTCTACAAGTCTACTGAATTTGCGTGCATAGCCGATCATTGTCCACATAATATACATTTTCTTGCATAAAGTTAGTTTTTTTAAGTGCAACATTAAAAACTATCTTTCATTACTTGGTTTCATTGACAAATTCAATTTATTTGCATTTTGTTTGATGAAAATGTAGGACCTATGTAAAGGTCAGTTGTAGGGCCTACATGCAGGTCTATCTTATATATAGGCCTATGCTTCTAAATAATTTTTGAAATTCCACTTGAAAACAGTAAACGTGAACACTAGCCGAAAACGCATTTTTAGCCGTCTGACGTACAGGCCTTGCCCGACATAACAGAAAGACACCCCCCCCCCCCCCCACGCAATCTGACTTTGGAAAAAAATGCGGGAAAACACAACTTTCAGCTTTCCATTTTCCATGTAGGCCTACAGTGGGAGCGATTACAAGGACTTAATATTAAAAATAATCAAAATCAATATTATTTGGTTGCACAACTTTGAAATAGTCTTCCATGAAATCTTGAAATGAGTGATTCTTAATATAGATCTACCTGTAGGCCCACATGTAATTTTGTATTTGTTTGAACGCTATAATAATGATTACCCCTACTACTATCAAAGATTTTATTTTTTGTCTTTATTTCCCAGTGAATCAGCCTACATTACAATGAATGTTATCAAAACGGTTGATCTTTCTTTCAAAAAACCCGTGATTTTCACGGGTATACGGCTAGTTCATTATAATTCTGATGAGATAGACTATCCCTTTAGATTAATAAAGTATAATACTATATATATTATCAATATGAATATGTACTTTTGTGTGCCCTTGACTGCCTTGTGAATTTTGAGATACATTTCACACTCAGTGACAATCAAATTGCTGTCACATGTACCGAGGACAGCTTTTGAAGAGAATTTTTTCCTAAGTTTTTCTCAAATTAACACAGTAGTTGTGGCTTCCACCATGAAGAAATGAGTTATGGCTTCCATCATAAAGAAAAGAGGCTATGCCTTTCATCATGAAGAATCAAGTTAACACTTTGCAGTCTGAGTCCGTATATATACGGACCCTCAGTGATGATACAATATTAATATAACAATTTCATATTTGTATTCCTCGTGAAAAGACCTTTCCAACGAATACATCCAATGATATTTTAGCATTTCAATGAGATCCATCATGTATATCTAATGGCTATATAAGACCAACATATTAAATAGGCACATATATCAAATCGTTCATAGAGCTAGTACTCTTTAATATGATATATGTATACTATGCTAGACCTATGTCTAGATTTAATTTTTGAAAAATAATATAGGCTAAGTCAACAGCTTTCCGCAGGGCTTTTAATCATGTAATGCACAACGAGACTGGATCAACAGTTTTCGAGTTTGTGTCATGCAAAGTGCACTATATAGCTGTTGACTCAGTCTTGAATACGGGGATGAACCTGAAAGAGTTAAACGTTTTACCATTCAAAAGGACAGCGTAGCTTCAAGTGAAAGCTCAGAAATTATTTAAAACATGAGAAACGAGCTCCACAATTGTGAGTATATTTTATTTTGAAGAATATGACGTTTTAAATGATAAATATCTATGAGGCAAAGCGGCGATATTAAAAGGGCGCCAATGATCAACATTCACTACACCTGTGTACTAGGTGGCTGGCTTTAAATAAGTTTCACAATATTACTGGGGGGGGGGGGGGGGGGGGGGGTTCGTTTGACAAAAAGGGGGGTTCGTTTGAAAAGGGGGGTTCGATTGAACCCCTCGAACCCCCCCTGGTTACGGGCCTGAACCCTTACAATCTTGGAAATGGATCCCTCACTTGGAGAAATATTTAAAACTCTGAATTTTATTTCAAGCCAATGACAGCCTCGTAATTTCAAATAAAATTTTACGAGAGCAAACTTTGAATCAAGGGCCAGTCAAGGCGGGAGCACAAAATGTGGCCTTCCTCGTTGTGAGAATTGTATAAACATGATAGTTACTGACACAATTTCGCTGGACACAACAGGAAAGCTCCCAAACTTTCAAATGAGAACAGAAATGGACTGTTTGAGTAAACATTTGATTTATGCGATTGTCTGCAGAGGATGCAATGAGATATACATTGGATCCACAGGCAACGAACTACGCAGGCGCATGACTGTCCACAGACAGCAAATACGGGTGCCTGAGACACGGCAAATCCAACTCAGTGAATATATTGATAGTAAGTTGTTCTATTCTTGTGCCTAAATTCTTTGTATGTCCCATATATCAGATGTCAAATGATTCTGACATAGAAAGAGAGCAAAAAGAATTCATAATTTAACGTAAATACAAGCCTAGACTGAATAGTGTAATTTACTAATTATAGTAATCTGGGACAAATTATGCCTATTTTCATTACGAGACGTTTATTATTAATTGATATGGCAATGACGTCATGTAATGGGCCTAAATCAGTAACGTAATAAATGAACATCGTAATATGCTTCAATACTAAAGATTTCACTATAACAGCAGATAACGTCAAGATTATACTGGACTGAAAATTATTTCAACATCTATGCGGTATGGAGCTTGACAATGCATAAAAATGCTGAAACCGGTCGTGTCTGAAACGCAGAAAAATGCTTTTATACTAATATATATAAATATATATATATATATATATATATATATATATATATATATAGGTCACCATACATAATAGAGGACTGGTAAGAATAGAAATAATTGCCGTGGATAACTGCGCTTAAAACGGATTTTGTCTCCTTTCATATAATTTTATATAACAAAAATCCTAAATGTACCTGCCCACAAGTGTGTGACCTTCAGAGTAATGTCAAGGTCACCAAAATTTAGTCATCATCATGCAGTACATTATCACCTTCAAATAGTAAAATAAAGGAAAGTGAGATTATACATGCAAAGAATGTGAAATTCACCAGGATGTATATGTGCTTTACAATGGAGAAATAATCTCCGCAGGCCTACCGGTTATTTCCTCCAGAAGGATGTGACCTTGAAAATAGGGTCAAGGACAAAAAAAATCTAGGGATCAAAGGATGACCCCGAGGCATGTTTTCACCATTTTTCAAGAGATTTGGACTATGTATTCATGAGGTATTGAAATTGCAGAAATGTAATACTTGATCTACAAGCTGAGCGCAGCACCCCCCCCCCCCTTAAAAAATCCAATCAATGTGGGTATAATGATGGCTTTTTTTCTTGCCCGTGTGGTTTCATTTAGTATTTTTAGGTCGCATGAAATTCATCGTGCCAGCTGTTAACTGGATACAAACATAAAATGTATATTTCAAGTATTATTATAATGAAGAGGCTAACTATAACAAAACACGATTCACCATATACAGCATTTTTGGGCCGTCTAGGTATAAAATCTTAAAATTGCAATAACGGGCTCCAGCTGGGCTTCTGGAAAGTCCATCATGCATTTTTGTTATACCCTAAGGTGTACCAAAGCAGGTATAAAGGTTTCGTTTGGTGCCCTGAGATGGTACCAATTTTCAGTCTGGCTCATGGACTATGTCTGTGGTGGAGGAAACCGAAGAACTCTTTTTGTGTATGTACTTGAGGTCAATTTTCCAAATTGCCCATCAGAAGGGACTGGTGCAATTTTCTCTTTTTAATTTGCAGCAGGTTCAAGAAGTACATGTATTATAGACAGGCAGTGGTTACAATACATTACCTACAGGCTGTGCTCATGCACAGGTACAGGCTATACATATCTCTGAGCTTTGGTCCTAGTGATAAATTCATGTACTGTCCATCTTCAGGCTGTAACTTTTTATGCCCTACTTCGAAGAAGGCGGGGCATTTACAACATGTAGCTTTGCTCGTGTCGGTCGGGTGGTTGATAGACAGACTTTGGTTTCTGCACCATAACTCAAAAAGTTTTTAAGATAGGACTTTTATAGTGCCCAGGTATATACTCCAGTATAAGGGCTACCTGAAGTGTGAAGGTGGCTGACCTTGACCATGTTTCCAAGGTCACAGAGATACTATAGTAAGTTTTGGTTTCTGCGCAATAAGTAAAAAAGTTTTTATGATAGGACCAGTATATCGCACAGGATTATAGTCCTTAGCCAGGGCTAAGTCAAGTTCAAAGATGGGCGACCTTGCCCTGAATTCAAAGGTTACAAGGTCATTTAAGTGAACTTGGTTTCTGCATTGTGACTTCAAATCTAAGTTATGACTTCAATACTGGACATGGTAACAGTCCTCAATTAGGGCTTCGTCAGCTTAGAAGATGGAAAACCTTGATCAAATTCCTAAGGTCACCAGTTCGGCACGAAGAAAGGCTGGTTTCCCCACCAAACTCAAAATTTTTTTGGATAAGACTTTGATAGTGCCCAGGTGTATATTCCTAAATAAGGGCTAGGTGAAGTATGAAGGTGGTTGACCTTGACCCTATTTCCAAGGTCACGGAGGTACTATAGTAAGTTTTGGTTTCTGCAGGATAACTAGAAATGTTTTTATGATAAGACCTGTAATTGCACAGGATTATAGTCCTTCCCCAGTCAAGCTTGAAGATGGGTGACCTTAACCTAAATTCAAAGGTCAGAAAAGCATTTAAGTGAACTGGGTTTCTACATTGTAGCTCAGAATTTCAGTTATAACTTCAATATTGCACATGGCAAATAGTCCTCAATTAGGGCTTGGTCAGCTTAGAAGATGGATGACCTTGACCAAATTCCCAAGGTCACCACCTAGAGTCCTATTGATGAACTATTCTAGAGTCCTATTGATGAACTGTTCTGCATGATAGCTAGAGACATTTTTCACCCAGGGCTTTCATATTGCACGGGAATATAGCCTTTATAAGAGCTAGATCAAGTTCTGAAATGGGTGACCTTGAGTCAATTGCAAAGGTCCCAGAGCCACATTACTGAAACTGGTTTCTGCTTAATAACTGCAGAATGTTCTGCACCTTTTATTTTGTAGTCTTCTGTTAGGGATGGATCAGCTTCAAGGAAAGGTATCTTGACTCAATTTCCAAGGTCACAAGGTCACTTTAGTGAATTTGGTTTCTACATCCACTTCCCTAGGTCATGAGTGCCCCATTTCACACTATCAAGAAGGAGGGGGGGGGGGACCTGTAAGGCCAGGCCCAGACTGTTCCTCAAATTGAGGTTCATCCTTAAATTGAGCCCCATTGGGGATGGTCAAGCCCTGCCACAGATATCCATCGCAACTGGTTGGGCATTCCTGTGCAAAGGTCCTCTGCACTTGCAAGGTAGCTCCTTTGAGTGGATCTGTGGTTACTGGCCCTCCCCAGCTTGTTCCTCCTGTTGTGGGCTGTGCATCAGTCGTTAGGCCACAGGATGGGACCTTGGTGATCACTAGCAGTGCGACCACCGAAGGGAGAGGGGGAAGAAACTGGCTATCGCTTCAGGATGTGCTCATGTGATGCTGTCATCACTCCCTCTGCTCCACCAGGGTTTCCCTCCTGCACCAAAAGCTTCAGCTGTCCAGGCAGAGGTCTCTGCCGTTTTCGGCAAACATTTAGAGAGGTTGGAGCTCCATTTCCTCCCAGGAGCATTTGAGTATTCCTGCTTTCTCGGCCCCTTCTGTGATGCCTGACTACACATCTAAGAGTGGCACTGAGTCATCATCTGAGCTGGCTGCACCCAACCCTTCTGTGGCTAGTGTGGTGACCTGTTAGGCCCCCCATGGTGAGGATGGATGGTTCCAGGCTTTCAGAGGCCCAGGTCTCTTATTCTATGGTAGTCCTCAGTGGCAAGGGCTCCAGCATCACATTAACAATTGGGCCGGAGAGATAAATCGGATTCCCCTGCCTCCCTCTCCTGGTCAGGAGTGTTCTTGCTTCCACCAGCGAAGGGAGAAGAGGAAGAGGAGGCACCGCCAGTGTTCTTCAATTAGTGTTGTGGGCTTCTTGGGTTTGGTGGCTGCCCTGCCCATTCAGGAGGCAGTGTCAGTCACTGCTCCTCCAGTTTTGGCAGGGCCTAAGCCTATTCCCCTGGTGCGTACTGGCCAGTTGGTGTCGCCGTGTCCTATAGGGAACTCTTTTTGAGCATTTTGCCCATGGAGACCCTCCGCCTGTGGGAGGAGTTGCAGACACAGTGTGCTGCTGTGTCAGAGCTTCACACAGCCATACTGGCAAGGACTGAAGAGGAGCACCTCAAGGCCAAGCTCCTTGGTGAGGGTGACGATCTGGAAGATTGCCTACATCCTCAACCTTGACTGCTTGGATTTCCCTCGTGAAGATTATGACACTGAAGAGGAAAGGCATCGCTTCTCAGGTTTGGCTTGGGATCATAAGGTGTCCAAGTAGTGGCGCTTTCTCGCCACTGCTGAGCAGGTGAGGTCCTCCCTTCAGTCCGCAGCTTTAGCCAAGTAGGTAGTAGACTGGGATGGCAGGTCTCCGTCCAAGGCAGAAAAGACAGGTACACTGTTCAGAGTGAATGTGGTCTTTATGTGAGAAACCCTCCCTGGGGAGGAGTACAGCAACCCGCGGTGGCACAGCCCAGAGCTGTGCCAGTGTCGGCCAAAAGTGTGGAGATGGCCCCCAAGTTGGAGGTCCCATTCTCCACTTTCATGGGATGAAGATCCAGTTAACCTTCCTCCAAGCTGGTGGGTTTACAGGAACTTGCTGAAAGTTGTGTTCGCTGGGGATGCCTACTGTCCAAGCCTAAGTTATTGTTGGAGCTGTGTCAGACTAGCAAGTATGTGTACAACTTCACCCCCGCAACAGTTGAGACTCCCTTGCTGGAGACAACTCCCCCCTCCCTGTAAAAAGTGTCCCCTTTTCATTCAATCTGCAAACTGAGGAGGTGGACCGGTAAATTTTGAAGAAGGCCATATGTTAGGATGCCCACCTTCTGAATATTAGCTAAGCAGAACTCAACAAAGAATGACAACAATGATATAACTTTAACAATAACAATATATTAAGAATCAAAATCAGTACAATGTAAGTAAACGTATCTCTGCTGGTATTTCAATAGTTAAACAGTCTCAGGTAGATCATAATCCCTGGTGAGAATACCCACAGGTACTGTCTCACAGCTCCAAGTCCTATGACAGGTGCCAAATGATTTGGTACAAATCCCACAGAGGTACGGTTTGGTTCCAATGTGGTACTGAAAGGTGTGGTGCTGATCCAAATCCCACAGAGGTGCAGTTTGTTTCCAGTGTGGTACAATTAACACCAAATATACCAGTCCACTCAAAGATACTGTCCACACTCCACAAGTACAATGTAAAAATGGATACCTTCCTGGTGATAACAATAGCTTACAGTCTCACTGGCTTATAGTCACACAGCTCCTGTCAGATCTATCAGAATTCTCTCTCCAGTCCGGAAAATAGCTGCTTTATATATACAGACAGAGAAATCTCACCATCATTCCAGAGTTTCCCAATTAGCCACACATCCCAGTGCATTGAGTTTGACCTGATCTCAGATCTGTCTAGATCACCCCAAAATGTGTACAGGCAGTAGAATGAAATGAGTCATATGAATGTAAGTCAACACTTTGTTCACAAGCTGCCAGAGAGTCACTCCAACAAAGCAGGCTAACTCTGTGACCTTGTACACACTCAATGAGTAGAATGACTTCTAAATCAAAACGAACAGGCATACCCACATTCATAACACAAAAGCATGTGGACAAAGAGGCCATGGAGTCAGTGTTGGATGATGGGTCCCCAGGCTTTTACAGTTGTCTCTTTTTGGTGCCAAAAAGAGATGGTGGAAAAGGACTGGTCATTTACTTGCTTGTTCTCAACTCTTTATCTCGGTGGACAGCACTTCATGATGGAGATCCCAGCCACCTTTATGGCAGCGATGTGCAACCTCAATGGACCTGAAAGACCTGTACTTCCACATTTCCGTGGCCAAGCAGTCTCGGAAATTCCTGCATTTTGTGGTCAATGGAAAGGCTTTTCCAGTTCTGAGCTCTGCCTTTTGGCCTGGCACTAGCACTGCTGCTCTTTACTTCGGTCATTGAGTGAGGTGGCCACATTTGTTCACCCGGAAGGGATCCAGTTGCTTATTTATCTGGACAATTGGCACCTGCTGTCTCATGAAAAAAGCCTTCTTCTCAAGGACAGGCAGCGATCTTTGTTCACGGTTAGGCCTAATTGTGAATCTCTCAAAGTCCAGTCTGACTCCCTCAAGGGAGTTTCTGTCTGTGGAAATTCAGTTTTTGACAGTGCCTTTCATTTGTTGGCCTTCAGAAGGCAGATTGAAGACACTCTTGATTTTCCTGAAACTGTTTAAGAGGGTGTCAGCTCTGTTTGCATGTCAGCAGATGCATCTAATTGGGATGTGAACATCCATGGACTCTCAAGTCCATCTGTAGAGGCTCCACCATCGGCCTATCTAGCTCAGCTTCCGAGATTGCTGAGATTCGAAGAGATGTTTCTTGTCTCAGCATTTCGATATCCAGTCATAGGATTGGCTGATTCTGAGTTGGTGGTCTCGTGTAGTGAATGAGATGCTGGGGCAGTCCCTAACGCCATTCAGTGGTGAGGTGACTGTTCACTGATGCCTGCCTTGCAGGGCTGGGGAGCACATTTTACTCTATGACAGCCACAGGCCAATGGCCTCCTCAGTGGAGACGGTTTGTCACCAATTAGCTAGAGCTGGAAGTGGTCTGTCGTGCCCTTGTCCAGTTTTGGTACAGGGGCTCGTGACGTTTAATAACTTATGCATGCCAATGCTGCAACTGATACTGAGCATCTATATGATCAGGGAACTTACCTTTAAGTCATGTTGGTGTCTGAAAAGCTTGGAAATTATGTCTGGGTGCCAACCCAGACATTTTGCTTTTCCAAGAATTCTTTTTTCTTTCCTTCTTTCATTCTCTGTCTGACTCTCTGTCTCTCTTTCTCTCTCTCTCTCTCTCTCTCTCTCTCTCTCTCTCTCTCTCTCTCTCTCTCTCTCTCTCTCTCTCTCTCTCTCCTCTCTCTCTCGTTTCTTCTTTACAACCAAATTTGATTTGTGTAGAGTTTTTCTCAGATGCTATTATTGTGAACACCACCAAACTTGCCATGGTGACTGACCAACTGGAGAAATTGTGCACCTGGTTTGGAATAGTCATGATGTTTAAAATTATGCAAATTTGGGGCAATTAAAATTTTAAAAGATCCATATCCTACAAACTATTGCAGATAGACACAAAATTTCAATGGGCATACATAGGTTTCTGACACCTGCCATTATAGTGGAAAACAATTGAAAGCTGCAGAATTTCAAATGATGCTAATTAGGGTCATTGAAAAATTTAAAAGTTGAATATCTCCAAAACTATTATGGATACAGATGCCATTCTAACTTCTATTTATATGTTTGTGGCAAAGTCGCGTCCAATGAACCTTAGACCGAAATTAGTAGGATTTTAATTTATGTTAATTAGTTGAATATGCAAAATTTAAATCGAATAGCTTCAAAACTATTATAGATAGAGGTGTCATTCCAACTTAAATTCATGGGTTTGCACAATTTTAATTTATGCAAATAAGATGAATACACGAAATCTAAATCTTGAATAACTTCAAACTATTATACATGTACATAGAGGTTCCATTCCAACTTCAATTTGTAGGTATGTGACAAAGCCCTATCAAATGAACCATAAAACGAAGTTGTAGGCTTTAAATTTATGAAAATTAGGCAAATACACACAATTAAAATGTTGAATAGCTTCAAAACTATTATACATAGTAGTGTCATTAAAATTCACTTTGTAAGTTTGTGACATGACCACATTAAATGAACCAAAAACCAAAGTTGTAGCATTCTAATTTGTGCAAATTAGCCTAATACACAAAATTTATGTTGAACAATGGCAAAGTGTACCATTTCAAACTGTTATTTTTAAGGCACCCAGATTTGCTATGAAGTAAATCTGGTTTAGTTTTCATTTTGTTTGTCGTGTGGGTGTGTGTGCGCACCCTTATAATGTTCTGTACTGCCTGCTGTGTATGGACATACAGTCTTGCATGGTGATACTGTTTCAAAGTCGGATTTCAAACTGTTAGAATGGGTCACATTTGAACTATTTTTTTATTCCATTCTACATATTTATATTATGTATGTCTGTGCAGAAAATTATGTTTTAATTCTATCTGGTTTGAAAATCAATTATAATTGCTTCTTTGTAGATTATTGGTTTCACCATGCATGTTTTCTTTCTTTTGATGCATATTAAATCTCCTATAAAGTATAACTTCCAGTAGCAAAAATGATCTTGAGGATTCTTAGTTTTACCTCGTAACCTCGTGATATGAGATTGTCTCAGAGTAAAGGGATGATAAAAATTTAGTATTTAAAATATTATTTTAAAGATTATGCATATTGAGAAATCATCATGTTTATGTGTTCCAAACCTCAATTTACATTTATAAATATTTCTATAATTTAACACCTCTGGCTGTGTTTTAATATTTTTTTAGAGACAAATGATAGTTAACATGCTCATTTTACAAGAAATTACTCAAGTAGATATAGTAAAATGCCAACCTAATAGAAATTTTTAATAGAATATCGTGGTCTACTTATCTGGAATCCTATTGTGCTAGAAATAAAAGCCAAGAGAGTAAAACCTCCCTAACAGAACACATCCACATACTGAACCCCCCTTCAACTCAACACTTTTTCTTTCCCATGTACTTCCATTATACACAAACCTCCCTATACTGAACACCCCTCTTTACTGAATGTGAACACCCCAAATGAACACCATTTGAAAAAAACTCATTATAATGAACACCCAACCTGCACATTTTTGTGTATTTGCACTGAGTAATTACTGATAACGCTGAAACCAAACAGAATACCTTCAAAGGCAGCCTTAATTGCTTATACCACCACCGGCAGCAGAGACCATCCACAGGCAGGTTGTCGTACCCCTGTTGCCACTTCTATAGATGGGAGGAACAGGGTAAAAGGGTGAGTGTAAATGTCACTTAACACCTTGAATCTATCCTCTCTTGGGTAGTTTCCTCTGTTTCCTTTAACCATTCTAAAAAACAATAACTTACACATTAAATCATTATGTTTGTCTCACCAAAGCCAGGGGCGTTAATTTCAAGGAGCACTAGTAGACTGAAATGAGCAACAACACAGCTGAAATATGGTACACGTTCTTATGCATGTGATTTTAGCAGTGCTGTTTCTCTTTTGACACATTGTTAGAACTAACGCTTTAAAAGTCCTGTTGGCGAGACCGGGCCATTACATGTCTATAAACTTGATCAGTCAGAATAACAAGTGCCTGATCAGCGGGCCCTGTTAGGGTTTTATGATAATTGGATTCTTTGGCCCTTTTTAAAGGGATTACTGGATTATTTGTCCTTCAAAATGTGGATTATTGAATTTTTCTTCTATTTAAGGATTAAAAGGTTATTGAAATTTTCAAAATATTTAGGATTTTTGGCAATTTTAAACAGGATTTTTTTTAGTCAAAACTTTTGGATAATGGAATTTTCAGGACCCCCCCCCCCCCCCACAGGACCTCATCAGTGTACATGTAATTCAAATTATTGGTCCATGATGGTACATGGTGTGAACATACGCACGTGCATTAATATGAACATACACTGTATGTACAATGTACTTTATTAATATATCTATACATGCATCTCAAATTTCCTCTATCATAGTCAGTACATCTTTACCAAACAATGAACGTTTTAACTTTTTTTGTTTGTTATTTATTTGTTTAATGACATACATATAGTTAGCATGAGTATATCTCCCACCATAATCACCTCAGCTGGTATCTATATAGTATTGTAGGTAAAACAAGAGGCCAAACTGTTCAACCCTCCTGAAACCAAACACCTTCCTATGCCAAACACTTTAATTTGGTCCCAAGGGCATTCAGTATAGGGAGGTTTTGCTGTACATCACTCAATTTATTACAATTTCAGATGAAAAGGTATCTGCTTACTTCGTAAACTATTATGTAATTGTAAACACATACCTAATAATGTTTTTGTTACTTCACATACTGTTGCATGTATAGCATGATCGTTCAAGCATTTCTAACATATAATAGAAAGAATCTGTTATATACTATGGGCTATTACAACGAGAGGTAACAAAAATAGATTCTCCAATGAAATGAAAATCAGGGTCAGCATCAAAATGGGAATAATATTCATGCCCTCATTAATTTCAAAAGGAATAGATATTTTGTTATTAAGCTGGTTAAAAGGATATCTGGTAAAGTAAACCACATTTTAGAAATGCAATTGAAAAAGTCATCATCATCATCCATATGATTAAAAGGGAGTTCTGATTGGAGACATAAGATACAGATCCACGTATCTACTTGATTATGGTTACCATCTATACAATGAGTGTGGCAATATTTTGCGCATACTTTGCACTTAGACTGTCTTCTTCTTCTTCTTCTTCTTCTTCTTCTTCTTCTTTTTTTTTTTTTTTTTTTTTTTTTTTTTTTTTTTTTTTACAAATATAGCAAGTTGTCAGTGCAAGAGTTTATATACACCAAATTGAGTGAAAACAAGTACTATGTTAAGCTTAGCTCTAGTAAATATTTGGTAGTAAATGTTTGAAATAGAGTGCCACAATGCCTTATGATATCTAAGAGAATACTATATCCATGTCTGGTCTATGTATCTAGTAGTTGGTATATATATATGGTAGTAAAAGTACTAGTGGTTTTTTATTGAATATTAGCGGAACTTTCCTGCAAAGAGTGGACACTTATAAATTTCTAGGAATTTGGTTTGACGAAAATTTAAATTGGAAGTCCTACGAAGTAAGATACTTGGAATTCTCAAAGAGGTGAGATATAATTTTGGTAAAAAGATTTTATTTCAACTATATAGTGCTTTAGTGTATCCATATTTTATCTAGTGTTATACTACATGGGCAGTGACATACACATGTACCTTTGATAAAATCGTAAAGATTCAAAAGAAAATTATAACGATAATAACTTTCTCGAGCTATAATGCTCGCACTGATGACCTGTTCAATAGATTTAAAATCCTTAAGCTTCATAGTTTGGATAAGCACTTCACAGGAATATTTATGCATAAGGTAAAATATCATTTATTTCCATCTACAATACAAAACCTTTCTACAGATATTGGTGATTTACATTGTCACATTACTAGACAATACCTTGGTTTTTATGTCCAAAATGTCGTACAAGTTTGAAAAAGTTTTCGATACGGTATGTCATGGACCTTCAATTTGGCAAAAAAATTCCCATTTACAAACAGAAAGCGAATTCAATTCACAAATTTAAAAAATACCTGAAGCAGCATATTCTAGAAGAACAATGGATTAGCTACAGTGAATAAAAAAAATTCTATCTTTTAACTTTCCAAACTTAGCTTGTGATAAGGCTGGAGCCATGTTCCGTTTTTGCTTGTAAATGCACGATCCATTCCAACATGAATCAAAATTTGGTAAATTTCGAGAAAGTAAGGCCAGGGTAGCTTAGCTCCGCCTACATAGGCTCCCAGACGTTCATTAAAAATTTGTTTACACAATCTGCTGTCAGGCAAATCATAGTTGAGCCTATGGTAGTATTTGATGCGAATGCGGTCCAACATCAGTTTGAAGGGTAACCATCCAAATTCTCCTATAACTGCTGAAACTGCAGGAGTAGATCTTACTCCCATTATTGCATCGGCCATAGAATATTGTATAGACTTAATGTATGCTTTACTTTCGTTAGTGCTGTTCAGCCACACTGCACATCCAGGGGAAATCGATGGTAAAATTATACCTTTCCAAATATTATTGACAAATGAGACCCTGTTAGTATTATTATGAGCAGATAGAATACTACAGAGGTAGCCTCGAAGTCGTGACGCCTTTGGTTTTAATAGCGTTTTCACATGTGCAAGGTCGCTTAGCGACTGGGTAAAAAGTATTCCCAGGTATTTATATGACGTACATTTATCTATGGCAGAATTTCCTAACATCCATTTTCTGCTGGGGTTATAGCGTTTACCAACAACCATCATTTTTGATTTTTTTATTATTGAAAAACATACCCCATTTAGATACAAAGGCGTGTGAAACATTCAACATTTTCATTATATTCTCTTCACTATCACCCATTAGCACCACATCATCAGCATAGAGTAGCCCAGGAATTACGGTTCTATTAAAAAGGATACCCAGCTTCTTCTCGTTTAACATATCGAGCAAATCGTGAATAACAATAGAAAACAGAGTAGGTGTTAAATTCAACCTTGCTTAACTTCACATGTAGTTTCAAACCATGAAAATTGAAAAGTACCGAAAATAACTTGATTGCTAACTTGGCTATAGAGACCTTTAATTAAGCGCCATACTTCCCCTTGAATGGCCTTTTCCCAGAGTTTTATAAAAAGCATATCTCTGTTAACAGTATCAAAGGCTTTGGATATATCAAGGAAAGCTAACCATGTTTTTAACTTACGATATTTCCTAAGGGTACATAGCCCTTTAAAGCTAAAGTAGTGGTCCTCAAGCCTCTGTCTTTTACGATAGGCTCCATGTAATAGAAAGTACCTCATGGCTTTCGAGAAAATTCATAAATTGGTCTTCAAATACAGATGTAAATAATTTATAGACGCACGAAGTTATTGTGATTTTCACGGTAATTAGCGAGCACCTCTTTAGGTCCCTCTTTGTTTTACAAGCCCTGGGCACAACTCTTCTGGAAAAAGTTCCGTTAATTTACAAAATAAAATAAATTCACCAAGGAGGAGTATCATGGTGTGACCCCCATACTTGAGAAATTCATTGGGGATGTTGTCTACTCCACAGGCTTTACCACACTTGAGTTTCTTAATAGAGTGCTCAACGTTTCCAAAATCTATGGTGATATCTGTAAGACCACTGAGTTCACCTAAATAATTGAGTAGGCTGTTGACTTTATCCTTCAGCAGCTTTGCATTCGAACAGTCAATTCCAGTTTCTTTATTACCAATAGTGCGCCAATATTCGGCCAGTGTATGGGAAATCTCCTTAGGATCGCCAATGTAACGGGAGCTGTCATTAGGATCACATATTCTGAGGGGAAAATTATTTTGACCATTCAGTCTCTTTAGCATACGCCATTAAGCTCTGGTGTTTTTAGAACCGTTGCGTGAATTTAAAGTGATCACTTTAATCTTTTTCTCAACCGTCAAAGCTTTAATTTTATCTTGAATAGTATGTTTTCTTTTCAAGTATTCGGCCCATAGCTCCTGTATAAGATCGGTGTCAAACTGGCCCCTCCGTGACCAGTGCCTATAGAACCTATTAGCAACCTTTCTACTTTTAATGAGATTGCCTATTTCAGCATCCCAAAGCTGACTGGAGTGACCCTTAAATGTTTTCTTACCCACAACCCTCACACCGACATCTGTCATAATAGCTTTCCATGCGTCCCAAGCTTCGTTTACACTCTTAAAATCCTTGCAATCCCAATCAGAAAGACGCGAGGATAATTTTTCATTAAAAGTCTCCTAGTCTTTCATTCCATTTATATTCCATTTAGAGTAATATGTTACCTTTGGTTCTTATGCAAGCTAGTGTGTAGATCAGGAGATACAGCCGTCAGTATATATAGTGTTATGGTCACTTCTTACGACGTATACACCCATCTCATCAATCATTATGCCCGTCAGTCTTTGGGAAAAACCTTCCGTAACTATAGCGTAATCTATGACCGACTAGAGGGGGCCTCTTTCCCATGTGTAATTACCACCACACAAGCTAGAGCAGTTAAGTACCTTAGTATCTGTAGTTTCGAGCAAACGCTCCAATAAATCACCATTTAATGGAGTTTTGTCATTAGGTCTAAAACATGACAAAACTCCATTAAAATCTCCAAATAGCAAACACTCAAAAAATCTTTTGCTTTTAATACACCAAAATTCGCTATTATTTCTTCCACAAGCCCTTCTGATTTATCTTTCTCTACCCCATCATTGGGAAAATATACAGCACCAATCATGAAGGCCTTCTCTGAGCTTTGTAACTTAACTGAGCTCCACAGTCTTTCAAACTCATCAGTCATAGAATTTAACACGTTATCATTACAAACAGAAGCCAACTTGTTATTTACTAGAAAACCCAGCCTCCCCACCAGATTTCTTCAGTGGATCGGAGCGACACTTGGCACCCCAAGTGTAGTCAGGGTGGAGGTTTTGCATGGCGCCATCGTTTTGGTGGAAAGTTTCTACCATAGTATATATATTGAAAACATTTCACGATCAAGTAAATTACGAAGCTCAGTGCGTTTAGCTATACCCAGATTCTGCATGTTACAGTACGCTATGGAGAAACGCTTTGGTCCATGTTTGATGTAAGTATGTTTGTGTCCCCTATGATGTTTACGTAGTTTTTTCCGAGCATGGCTGCCGACCTTATCCGCAATTATATCGTTGCCGATAACCTATTCATTTAAACAGTATTTAGCCTTATGTTTGGTCCCGCCACAGCTGTAACAGACAATTGTGGTGTCTTTGTGTCGGCAAGTGGATTTTACATGCCCTGGGACACCGCAGGAAAATCAAACAATTGGATCCTTTGTATCACCTTGTTTGTCAAGTATTCTGTACCATGACCCATTGTTTTGGATTGTTCTGGTGACGTTGAACTTCGCCGAGATCTGATTTCTTGGCTTTTTATTGTGGGTTTGGGACTTTGGATGTGTTGTCTGTAATGTGTCAAAATGACGGGAACTGTTCTTGGCCTAAAGAAAGATCAATTAATTTTGTTAGAGGTTTGTACATAATTGGAGCTGCCTCCTTCAAAAACCCGATACTTAATCCATCTGGTCCAGTTGCTCTGGTTGTATCAAGGTTCTTCAGTGTATCTAGCACTTTGTTTTTACCAGTATTTCAATTCCCAATGGTATGTAATAGATGGTGAGGGTGTGTAGGAGTGCTGACCGCAGAGGAATCAAGATTACTCTGACTCAGGAAGAAGGAGTTGAGTGCTTTGGCTTTGGATGTGTTGTCGGTGATGTGTCTATACTTTCACATACTAAAGAGAGTATGTCCTTACGGTAATTCTTATTTAAAAAGTATTTAAAGGGCTTCCACTATGCATTAGTTTTTTTTAAGGATTGTTCAAAGAGCTGCTCAGTGTGCCATTGTGCTGTTGCTCAGCTATACAGAAATTCTCCTGGTACTGGTTGCGGATTTGATTATAGATGGGCCATAGGTCGTGGCTTTGCACTGCATCAGCACAGTTTTTACCTTTATAGTATGTCAGCATGATCTTACTTTTTCACGGCGGAGTGAAGAAGAATACCACGGAAGATTATCAGGACGAATGAGGACTTCTTTATTATGTCTGTGTGTCAACCAGACATTTTGTTTTTCCGAGAGTTTCTTTCTTTCTTTCTTTCTTTCTTTCTTTTTCTTTCTTTCTTTCTTTCTTTCTTTCTTTCTTTCTTTCTTTCTTTCTTTCTTTCTTTCTTTCTTTCTTTCTTTCTTTCTTTCTTTCTTTCTTTACGATATATAAATACACCCCTCCCATCCCATTTGTTCGGTCTCTTCGCATGATAGTATGGAAACCAGGTAGGGCAAGATCCTCATTTGGGATATTATACACAGAAAGGTTTGCGAAAGAGCTGTTATATCGCAATTTTTGGGTAATATAGGCACGAATACACATTAACTTGCTTTGTGACAAGCTTTGAATGTTAATATGACATAGACTACTATCATGGGAATCATCATTAGGTCCAGGAATCTGATCGATATCGCCTGCTAATAAGATCAGAAAGCAGGTAAAAATCCAAATTCGAAAGTTTTCTGGATATAACATAATCAGATACATGTGTTAAAAGTAGCTTTTGCCTATTGTAAGGACAAACTATGTTGTAAAAAGTACCGACAAGCCAAACGTACTATAATAAGTATGACAAATGGATCTCAAAGTAAGAGGAAAACGGAAAATATTTGTGTTCTGGGACAGCTGTGCACAAGTGATACAGATACACTTGGACAATGGGACCAGGCATTTGCATCTTAATAACTCTCGTAAGTAAATAATGAATAACACGGTAAATGTGAACCACAGTAAATATGTACCTGTATCACAGATGATTAACGCACACATGATAAATTAACACATATTAACAATACGTAACCGATTTAGCATAAGCTCCCGCATAAACAGCGTACGTACCACTAGGCAGCCTGGTGAAATGGATATGTACTGAATAATCGTTCATGATAAATGCCATAATACAAAATCCCTTGCCGATACATGCACTAGGAGCCCAGAAAGTGTCTTAATAGAAAGTTTGAGTGCAAATAAAGTCTAACTTGCTCTTACCCAATTCTGGTAAGACACAGTAAGATGCTTTCCCCATGCTGCTAGACAAGGAGAAAGTGGTAAGAGGGAGTAAGATGTACTGAAGACAGGACCAGAGGTAATTAAAATTTGTTAAGAGGTGGTAAGGCATGCTTGTTATGTAACAGAATGTGAGCAGAAAGTCAAATACTTGGCAATATGAAGGTAAGATGCAGTAAGGTGTTCTTGGGGTACTTGACATAGATTGCTTATCACAGGGAGGCTACTGTGTAGCCTCCTAGCTTATCAACAGGGTTGAACTCTGCTAGATGGCTGAGTAGGTCAATTAGAATGTAATTAGCAAACACATGTCTATTAATCACACTTCAGGTCGAGTTAAGAAAGTACATTTTATATCAGTATCCATCCTCATCTTATATTCATTTTGTCAAATTCAGGTAGTTTTATTTTCTTATGCCTTTGGATGTCAGTTGAATTACATGTATGCTCAACTTGATAAAATTTCACGTAGGTCTATAAAGATATCATAGACAGTTTTGCTTTATGTTGCATGCATTATAAAAAAGATAGACTGTCTGTGCTGCATGGGACCTCATATAGGATTACAAATTTAGTTCATTTACCCAACACCTTAGTCATCTGAACTGGGCTAAAACAATGTATACCCACTCTAGCATGTGTATTAGAAGATCAGGAGTAATATAAACACTGACATCTTGGTGGTAGCCCGATTTTTGCAGAAGTTATTGCATCGGCAAGGGCAACAGACAGATTGACAAACATGGCGATGACTATATATATATATATATATATATATATATATATATATATATGGCTAATGGCGTCCCTATGTAAATATGGGTCCATCACAGTTGATAGTAGGTATGAATGGGAAATTGAGTGTTTATGTGTGGGTGGACTTTCTTTCTTTCTTTCCTTCTTTCTTTTTCTCCTTGTTGTTACTGTTGATAGTTGGTGTAAATTATTTAATGGTGTGTACAGTGGTTTTAACCATGCAGAAAGAAAAGGATTACAGAGATATTACTGGTCTCAGTTTTAACTACTGTATATTAGTCTTGTGTTCCCAGAGGCAATCCCATAGTCTCTGTCCTTTTATGCTGTAGGCGCAATTCTAGAAGTAAAAACAGGCAGGTAGACTTTAAAGGCTGGACTCACTCAGTGATTATAATTATCAGGGGGCCATGAAACTGACATCTTCTGCCCTAAGAATGTATAGTGAAACCTCATTATAACGACACTCAGATATCCCACATATCCAATACAATGACACAAATGGCACACATTTTCATGGGAAAATGTTTATTTTCTTTGTTATTTGACTCGTTTGTCTGACATATTCAGTAACTGACACATTTCTTAGGGAACAGATAGTGTCATTATAACAAATTTTCACTGTATTAAGCAATGGTTAGAGTGAAATCAATATGAAGTAAGAAGACTGAATTTCACTTGGGGAAATTCATAAACAGCAGCTCTGCGTATTTTGGAATTAATATTTTCAAGACTGCTTTAACACTGTGGTTATCATTTCCATCACATTAGTCTGTCTCATATGAAAGATACCTATTTGATGATGTTGAATCTATGTTGGTCCGGATGAGTATTAGTCTTGAACAACCATATAAATTTTTTCTTTTATTCTTGTTGGTCACTTTGACCCCCTAAGGAAAGTCTACAGTTGCTGGGTCAATAGGTAAATGAAGGTAATTTGGTCTGTATTAAGCCCTGTAAAGTAAACCCTATTCCTAGACATATTGAGCAGTATGTAGTTATCCACACCCATAACCAATTTCCTTTTCTTCTTAAATGTTAATATGCTTGTCTTTGTTGGGGATATATCCACACTGGGTACTTTTTGGCAGTCCCAAGAGTGTTAATTATGCTCTTATTACTATACTGCATAACCGTGGTCTCACACATGATGATGTGATAACAAGATTGTCATAATCAATCCCAACACACTGTAATTATCAAGACAGGTTTCCTCTGGATCAGAGGCAAACTCTGTGTTGTCTATTCCACAAGTGTCATAGCGATAAAACAGAACGTAGTCTGCTTTGGAGGCAACAAGGCAAGCACAATCAATCAAAACATACTGTAAACTTGAATACTTTTTCCCCCTTTCATTCATTTTAAAACTCCATCTGAAAGTTGCTGATGATTACAGTGTGTATACACTTAATTTGCTCATGACCATGCAATATACATATATATATATATATATATATATATATATATATATATATATATATATATATATATATATATATATATATATATATATATATATGGGTACTTTTTGGCAGTCCCAAGAATATATATATATATATATATATATACATCTTTGTTGAAGGTAGAAGCTAGGCCTGCTTCGCAGACAAGTTTTTTTTTTTGACTGATATGATTATGTAATCAAGTTGAGTCAAGTGATGAGGTAACAGTGAAAGCAGGCAGGTGAATTCTGTAATTCACCTCCCAGGAGAGATGAAGAAAAAAACAGAAAAAACCCTACAGATATTAAGTTTTAATGTGTCATGATATATGTACTTATGTATCCATGAAATAATGTGTATCACAGATTTGTGCACAAGTTGCCAGCTATGCTAGACGTTCAAGTGTCTGCAGTTTCCTTGGGGGGTTGATAACAATGGACTGATCTAAAAGAAGACCCCAGAAGGGAAATGGCAATAACCCACAAATGCAGACAAGTGGCAAGATTACATCATAATGTGTAAGACTAGGGTTGTGCAGTATAGTAATATAAGTATGCATGTAGTTAACACTCTTGGGGTTTTCAGAAAGTACCCAGTGTGGATAGGTGGGCAGAGAGCAAATGTACATGCCTGCCTGGGCACTTTCAGCTTTACATGTATCTGGGTCAATGTTTGTGTTATTGCAGGTGGAAGAGGTCCTGGCATGTCCCAAGTAGGCAATCATCTGGGATTAAGATTGTGGCGCAATCAAGTGTGTATATGCATGTTAAGTTGTGTTGTTTCATCACCTACAGTTCTAGGTTGCTAGCCAAGAAGTTGGCTGCACAAAATGTAGAACTCAGTCATGTACACAGCCAAGTAACAGTTTGTGAAACTCCGAGCATATTAAGTGTAACCGAGGCAACAAGGCAGGCACAATCAATCAAAACATACTGTAAACATGAATACTTTCCCCCTTTTATTCTTTTTAAAATTCCATCTGCAAATTGCTGATGATTACAGTGTGCGTACACTTAATTTGCTCATGACCATGCAATATATATATGTATGTATATATATATACATCTTTGTTGAAGGTAGAAGCTAGGCCTGCTTCGCAGACAAGTTTTTTTTGGACTGATATGAAATGAATTTTGTTCCTGCCCCCCCTCCCCCCCCCCCCCAGTTGATGAACATGATCATTGACCATCTCTTGACTTACCAATGATCACATGCAGTGACCAAATACTTCAGTACATTTTGTTGTGTTAGTATGTACAACTGGCGCCAAACAGACCAATTTCTTTGTTTTCTCCACACTACTTCTGAAATGGAGATAATACAGAGCTTGGTGGTTTGCCTTTGAGCCAAATATTGATGCTCAAGCAAGAAAATTATGATCTACTGTAAATGTGTTTAATTTACATGGTATTAAATTTTGCAAAATTTGCCAATAAAAATTTGCCAATATATTCAAGATGCATAATACCTCGCGAAATTAAATGGCCCCATACCTTCCTACATACTGTGTTCTATATGCTATTCAAACCATGTGATTCATCAATGGAGACCTACAGTTTACCTTTGATACATCAGGCTGATTGAATGACTGACACACCAAGTTTCACATGATTCTTTTATGCAGTATAGGTTATGGATCATCCCACCTTGAAATTGAACAAGTGAAGGCATATGCAAGTTTTGTAATCAGTGTCAGTGTCACAGAAGCCTATAGCAAATTGGCTACTTTTTAGCAGAGGCAAGTTCGCAAAATTGAATACCCGCAAAAAAACATAAAATAATAAATTCATGAATTTACGTACACACAAAATATAATATGTTTGCAGTATATTAAGCAAATTTGATTGTAGTTTTGGGCCATCCGAGACCTTTCTTTCTACTTAAATTTTGTTCGGTGATTTGTATTATTAATAAATAATTTTCAAAATTATGCAAATTAGACGCAATTGAAGTGCAAATATTCATTCATTACAAATGCTTGTACCATATACCATAAACCCAATGACATTCAAACAAAGGGACTGAAATTCACAATACCTCCCTCTTATGGAGCTAGTTATCATGTAACTGCTCCTATGCTGTTGTGCAACCATTTTGCAGATATACTTGCACTGCCAGAACCTGGCTTCCCCAGCCCCACTGCCACCCCTGACTGTCTTCTTAGTATCCACTATGCACATCACATTTAACTCTCTCATTTATAAGGGTCAGATCATGTAAGAAATGAACACACACACACACACACACACACACACACACACACACAGACACACACACACACACACACACACACTTCCAGCATTTAATTGTGTAATAATACTGGAAAATATTTGCTCCACAGCAAATCTGCCTGGTTGCCTTCAAAATGAGAACCGTTTGAAATGCTACACTATGCCATTGTTTAACAGAATCTAAATTCCTTGTATTGGACTTGTTTTTATAAATTAAAATGCAACAACTTTGGTTCTTGGTTCATTAGATGAGGCCATGCCACAAACGTATAAACTAAAGTTTGAACAAAACTACTAACTATAATGGTATTGAAGCTATTCAAAAACATTTTAATTTTGTGTATTTCCTTAATTTCTATAAATTAAAAGCCTAACAAATTTGGTTCATCGGATGCAGCTTTGCCACAAACCCTATAAATTGAAGTTGGAATGGCATCTCTAAGTGTACATGTAATAGTTTTGGAGATATTGAACTGTTAAATTTTTAAATGCCCCTTATTAGCATAATTTGAAATTGTACAATTTATATGCTGTCCATTATATTGGCAGGTGTCACAAACCTATATATGCACAATTTTGAGTCTACCTGCAATAGTTTGGAAGAGATAAAGCCTTTAAAATTACTTCCTCTAATTTGCATAATTCTAAACATCAGACTTATAGCCTCACGCAAAACAGAGCAGCTGGTACACCATGCAGTCTCAGCCATGGTGCACTGACCTGTATAGCCTGCCTGGTACATACAGCAACATGGAGCAGATCTGTTCCTGCATGAACAAAAAGAGATTCTCTGTATTTTGTTGAGAACCTCCTGACACAGTTTTTGTGAGTCTCCCCCCCCCCCCATTTGCTACAAGACCCAAAGTTTCCAAATCATACACCTAGAGCATGCATGGATACAAGGCTGCCTATGAGACAGGTTCAATTAAGCTAATTTAGTATGAATGCAAAATGGTTGCCGAGCACCATGGAGGTAAATACAGCTTGTAACCAGCAGCAGAGGCCCTGAATGTATATTCAGCAGTTAAAACTGGGACCAGTAATATCTCTGTAATCCTGATCTTATCTCCTAATTGGGAGAGTCTGTCAATATGACATGTCTCTCTCAATTGCACACAGTGATGACCCAACGAGTTGGGTCATCACTGGATTTGTGCAAACGGGAAGTCTGCAGCGCAGGAAACAAATGGACATACCACGGCTCAAATGTGTGATAAGTTAAGCTTTGCGTACTGAACTCGACATGATGCCCGGAAAACTGCATCCACAGCGGCACACCACTGGCTCTTGATTCTGTGTCGAGCCATAAAAAGCTGAAGCCAGCAGAGTGCACATATGCAGGACTTCCCTCAGAGGGGCAAGAGCGGACCCACTTGGGTATAACATTCTGCAATGGCTGACCAACAAAGAAACACCTTGTAATTTAACTTCACAAAAATGGAAGAAAAGGTTAGGGTGGGAGGGTGAGAAATAAACGATCTCTGTATATGAGAGTTAGCTTGAAAAGGTTGTCTGAACGCTTCGAAAGAACCAAGCAAACTAACGCATCCTATGATGCAATGATTATAAGTTGTATATTTCATGATACTGCGCATGCTCTAATGATGTTGATTGATTGGTTGATTTTTGATTGTCAGAGGATGTGGCCTGCTTGTTATGCAAGGCACATTGCAGTGCCAAACTGATTGACAGGACCACCACGATTCAGCCCCGTACAAATTGGTTTAGTGAAGCAAAAGTGCTGCACCAAACCCCATTGTACAGGCATAACTCGTGACACAAGAATTGATTGAAATAATGCCGTGATTTATTCGAAGCGTTCAAACTTGTAATCATTATGGAGCAACATTATGAACATGTATTAATAATCACTGTACACATATATCATTGATAAAGGTATTTACATTTCAGTGACATTTGTAGTCTTACAATCACTGGACCGGTGGCCTGTTGAGCTGACTATAAAGATGTAACCACATGTGTCTGGTCCAAACCGAGCACATCATTTGTCCCCTGCCAATGGGACAAGCCAGTAAGCGCGAGGAGCAGAGGACTGGTATGAAAGGGCTGCACTCCCATATAAACACATGTAAATTTGGAAAAGAGCACTGCAACTGTCCCCTACCAATGAGACAAGCCAATCAGCATGAGGAGCAGAAGACTGGCGCTAAAGGCAGTGCTACAGAACACCTTAGAAATTGAATACACAAAAATCTATACCACAATATCAAGAAACGCGATAAGCAGGATCTTGAAAGTAGCATATTTTTTTTCTTGTAAAAGCTCAACATTTCCCAACCAGCATGATTGCAAGCCACATTCCCACATTGAGATGTGGCGCACAGCAACATCTCAATGATCTCTATGACTATGGGGATCCCTCACCAAGTGGGAGCAAGCATGCTTCACTTGCCATTGTGACCTTTGCAACAGATCTGTACATTTTAATTTATGACGAGGTATAATAAAGTCTGATGAGGACATACCTTAGCTGAATCCAACAAATCAGTTCTTTAACAGTCCCAGATACGCATTGTTGCAATATCTGCACAGGCCCAACGAACATGAAGTATGTAAGTCTTTGGCCAGTCCATATTAGGCTATCTGTACATTGGCAGCTTTTATACATTATAATTATTTCGAGAGGTCAGTGTGATGATCTGCTATTACAGCCTCTGATTTCAATGTACCTAAGGTGAGCTTATATTAAGGGTATTTATTGTCTTTTGAATATGATATCAGTTGTTGTCAGGAATTGCGGGATAGCTTTGTTGAACTGCCTGAAAAAGACCTGGTTCCCGTTTGGTGACAGGTTAACCTCATCACAATAGAAAGCCCGGTCCTGTTTGGAAATTTGACGTTGAATTACAGCCATCCCATGATTGACACAAAAATTTGTGATGTAGCGATTGACTGTTTTTCTGGCCTTATCCACCTTATTGTTATTCTCTGCCCCCGGTAAGACAATCTGGGCAGGATGTCCGACCATACAATTAGACAGTCTGGCAAACATGTCTGGATCTCACTCAAGAACTTCACGAGTTTAAGGCGCAACTTCCCGCTGTAAGACTGGCTAAGTCATTGCCTCACCACCCAATCCCTAAGAGGACAGATCAGAAACGTACCCAAGAACCATACCATGGTACCTGCAAGAGTAAGTAGCACAGCAGTAAGTTCTTACAAGCAAAATAATAAGGGCCAGTATTTGCACGCACAGTTAAAATTTTGACCCTGCTAGTGAGGTTTTATATTAGGCAGTTGAGTTCCATCGACCCCAGCTTCTGATGGTGTCCATAGCTACACCAGCCATTGAACAGGATGAAGCAGCCCCAATCCTAAATGAGTGTGTCTTGTATTCAGAAGACTGGAGTCCACAGAAGTTCACTGATTTTGCAAGGATGGCCTGAAATTGATATGTTGTTAACGACGTGCCATCAAAGTGAATAAACAAGGGTTTGGCTGATGCTAAACATGGCCGAACATTAAGATCGCCGTTCATAAGTGAGACTGGACATACATCTGATGAAGATTCTTAGAAGCCTGTTATTTCTATGGTCTTAGGCTTACCATGCTGATTGTTTTTGGCATTAAACACTGCTACTTGTTCAGTTGTGGCTGGCCATGTATGGTCGCCATATTGAGAAATTAAAAATTCCTGAAAAATTCTTACTGCTCTTTGATATGCTGCATTAGTACTTTGTGACACTGCATTACTGAGCAGCCTTGCAATCTCCGCTTCTAAATGAGTGGCAGATGGTGGTCGATGGGGTATGGCTACACCAGCCATTGCGCAGGATAAAGCAGCCCCGATCCTAAATGAGTGTGTCTTGTATTCAGAAGACTGGAGTCCACAGAAGTTCACTGATTTTGCAAGGATGGTCTGAAACTGATCTTTGAACATGCTTCACACAGACTGTTTTAAACGAGCTTAAAATTGCTACAATTGCTACAATATTATAGTAGCCGTCATCATTCTTGCCACTCTGCATCTCCATACCTTATGTAAACTCAGCTAAATGCCTCACTCATTTATAGATATGATATTCGGTACAACAACAGGGTGTATTTGTTAAACTCCGATTTAACTTACATCCAGATTTACAATCATTTTCATATGAACATCATTACACTTGTGATAATCTTGCTCTCTTTTGTTGCCATGTTTGTACACTTTTTGTTTTCTGCACTCTCTCGTGCTCTTGTTTATGTTACTTTATTTGTTGTTTTGAAGACTATATTCTCCAGCATACAATGTCATATACTTATTGGGTTTTTTGTAAACATGAATGCATTTATTTTCTGTTGTGTCTCACAGTGTTCAGCGACGGACATTAACCAGTATGATACCCCCTAATGGGCATTTGTTTAAATCAATATAGAGCTGTGGTAGGGTTATTTCACAACAATGATGGGTTTATGTTCCTGTCCATGTCTGCCAACGTGTCTACATTTTCATATCACGATCATAGTTTCATCCTCTCTTTTACCTTCCTGAAAGTATTTGCCGCAGTATTACTTACCGAATGTCTATGCCATCTGAGACATGTGACGGTTTTTATACTCCACGAGTATTCATCCAAACCCTGGTCCAGTTCATAATATTATTCTTAATAAGTTTTCTGTGTGCTATGCTAACGTACGTAGCTTAAAATCTGATGGAAAACTTGAAGAAATAAGTATTTTGGCGGAGTCTGAAAAATTGGAAGTCATTTCTTTATCTGAAACATGGCTCGATACTTCCTACCCTGATGCTTTATTGGCAATTGAAGGCTTTCAAACCAGCTGCGTAAGGATCGTGAAACTGGTTTAGGGGGGAGGGGTTGCCCTGTATGTAAAAGACAATCTACCTGTTAGACGATGTGCGGAGCTGGAAACTCCCAGTAGTGAATGTATCTGGGCTGAAATTACTGTCCCTTCTGGTAAACTGATTCTAGGTGTTTATTATCGTCCACCAGGCCAATCTGCCGCAGAGAGAGACCGATTTCTGGACAATTTATCTCACTCCATTTCGTCTGCTATCGAACTTAACCCTAAAATTCTCCTAATAACAGGTGATTTTAACGATCGCTGTGTAAGCTGGGATTCTCCCCACACTGACAATGAACTCGGACAGCGCCTCTTTGATCTGTTGGCTCAAAACAACCTGCATCAGCTCATATCCGAACCTACTCGTGTGTCGGAGTACTCTGCAAACCTACTAGACCTCATGATAACTGACTCCCCTGGTTATATCCTTAACTCCGGCATACTCTCTCCTATATCCTCTTCTGATCATTCGGTTGTCTTTTGCTCTTTTTCTGTGAATCATTACAAGGATCGCCCCTTCAAACGCTCTGTCTGGAACTTCCAGAGGGCCGATTTTGTCAACTTGAACGATGTACTCCATCATGCTCCCTGGGAAACTGGTTTCACAGTTTTTGACTCCATAAGTGACTCTGTGTCATACCGGTCAGACCTATTTATTGACACGTGTAAACAGTTTATTCCGTTCCGCGTGGTCACTATTCGACCCAGGGACAAGCCCTGGATCAACTGTAGTATCAAGAGGCTAATAAGGCAGCGCAATCGCGCGTGGAATCGATATAAATGCCAGACACAAAAGCCTCGGCCACACACACTCCTCACTGCTCAAAATATTGAACGCCTCTTTCAGTTATACAAACGGAAACGTAACTTTACAGTCAACCCTATCAACAACTCCATTCGTCTTTACTTTACCAAACTCCGATCCGATCTAGACTCAGGAGAGATAAGCCCGAAAAGATGGTGGAACCTTAGCAAATCTATTCTCGGTCACAAACTTTATCAAAACATTCCAACTCTTATTGACGATGGAAGGAACATTTCTTCCGATATAAAGAAGTCAGTGACCTTCAACAAGTATTTTCCTGATCAGTGTAAGACTCCGCATGATGACAATCCTTTGCCCTTGCCCGACCTTGCCTTCCGTACTGAGGCCCGCCTGCCTATGTTTCAAGTGCAAGTAAATGACGTGGAAAAGATTTTAAAATCTCTGAAAACCAGTTCTGCTTGCGGTCCTGACGGTATAGGCAACACCCTTCTTAAATACTGTGCCCCCTCAATCTCACGTTCTCTCACTGATCTGTTCAATCTCTGCTTGTCCAACTCATATTTTCCAGATCCCTGGAAGAGGACCAACGTGTGCCCCGTTTTTAAGAAAAGTAACAAACAGTCAAAGGAAAATTATAGGCCTATTTCACTCCTCTGTAATGTCTCTAAAGTACTTGAGCGTCTAGTTTATAACGTTTTCTATGAGTATCTAACCTCTAACAATTTACTTTCTGCTAAAAACTCTGGCTTTAAGAAAAACGATTCCACCATAAATCAACTTGTTAGCATTCTTCACACTATTTACAGTGGCCTTGAGTTGGGCCATGAGGCCCGTATGGTTTTCCTGGACATATCCAAGGCCTTTGACAGGGTCTGGCACGCAGGTCTACTTTTAAAACTAAAACAATTGGGGTTTGAAGATCCTGTGTTACTATTTATAGAAAGCTATCTCTCAAACCGACTTCAACGTGTTACTATTGGAGGACAGACCTCACCTTGGCTCCCTATAGAAGCTGGAGTGCCCCAAGGCTCGATCCTTGGTCCCCTACTTTTACTCGTTTACATTAACGACATCACTGTCAACATCACCTGTGACATCCGTTTATTCGCGGATGATACCAGTATTCTTGAAATTGTCCACGAACCAATGGCCACTGCTGAAAGCCTCAATCATGATCTTACACAAATTCATCGTTGGGGCAAGCTCTGGCGTATGACATTTAATGCCATGAAATCCATCTCAATGACCTCAGCTAAACGACATAAGCCTGATCATCCTCCCCTACTTCTTGGAAACACACCGATACCTGAGGCCACTGTACATACTCACCTTGGAGTTACACTCTCAATTAATTTGTCATGGCACCAGCATATAACACGTATCGTTAACAAAGCCAGCCAACGGCTTGCTCTTTTACGCAGACTCAAATATAAACTCTCCCGCCAGACACTCATACGGTTGTATAGTACAATGATCAGTCCTATCCTCGAATATGGGTGTGTCCTGTTTGACAATTACACTGAAAACGTGTCACAATCTATAGAAGCTGTTCAGTATGAGGCAGCCAGGATCTGCCTTGGCGCAACTAGGTACACTCCACGTGTCTTATTTCTCGAAGAACTTGAATGGCAAACTCTGGCAAATCGGAGGAAATACTCTAAACTTATTCTTTTCTTTAAAATGTACAATAGGTTGACTCCACAATACCTACATGATCTCGTTCCTCGTGACGTTGCATTCACTACTAGGCGCCTTTTGAGAAATCGCACTGAATTACGCCAAATTAGGTTCACCACCAATCGCTTCGGCGATTCATTTCTCCCGTCTGCTATCAAATTATGGAATAACCTCCCGGTTGATGCTTGTCTCACCAATTCCCTGCCGCAGTTTAAATCTAAATTAAATCTATTACTCTTAAGTGTTGACAAAAAGCCCACATACTTTAAACATGGAAGTCGTTTCCTAAACATATGCCACATGCAGCTACGTCTTAACTTCTCTGTTTTAAATGCCCATCTACATCATGTCAATATCCTTCCAGCCTCAACGTGCGCATGCTCTCATACTACTGAAGATACGAAACATTATCTTTTGTTCTGCCCCAAGTTCAGTGTGCAAAGGGTCCGTCTGCTGAACACTGTGTGTTACTTACTCGCTGCAGGTGTAAATCCGACTCTAATAGTTCAGTGCTCTAGTGACATTTTATTAAGTATTCTCTTGAAAGGTAGTGAGAACTTGCCAGTCACTGATAATGTATTTATCTTTGAGGCTGTTCAGACATTCTTATCAGAATCTAGACGTTTTATTTACTAATTTGGTATATGATTTAATTTTAAGTCTTCATTATTTGGCATCAATTGCACTATTCGTGTACAAGCCTTGAATTTAGTCTTCTGTTCTCGCCCAGTGTGTATTGTATATATTCCTGCGCGTCGTTTTATGTACTGGAGAGCCTCCAGATTAGTCTTTGTGTACTATATTAGGCAATCCAAAGAAAATAAATATGTTTATAATAATAGCCTTAGAAGCCTGATTAATTCATTAAGCTTAATAGCGTTAGTCACCACTGGTGGCAGCACTGTTGCAAGGAGAATCATTTGACAGCAGTCCATGCCTTAACAGTGATTAAGCCCTCACATTAATTAGGTACAAAAAGTTGTTTCGGGATCATAAAGCTCATAGTTATACATTTCCCCCCACAACAAAACACTGGACAAAAAAAAAAAAAAAACACTTTTCTTGGAGGTGATGTCTTATGTGCGAAATAGTCAATTTTATTCCACAAAACAGAGATGAATATTGACTTAATGCTGGTTATAGCCCAAGGTGCCTAGCCGATTATAATACAGGTAAAAGGTTGAGGCGATTCTTTTCTTGACCCTGTTATAAGATACAACTATTTCTTGCAAGACCACATGAAAGCTTACCAAATCATATTCTTCACATGGTAATCTACCCATCATGAGAGGCCACCTGTCTTATAAGACCGCTTTTAGTGGTAATGGAGTAGACCTGCGTCGCAGAAATTATTGTATTGTGATCATATCCTTGTCAAAACTTATAAGAGAAACTTACCAGATTCAACAGATTTTTTTAATTAGAATTTTTGATAGAGGCCACTTATCATGAAAGACCAGTTAAATTTTTGAGCCCACCCTCCATCCAGTCATAACTTGGCCGTTTTCCGTCCAATTCCAATCATCTGAAATTGTAGGTATTGCAACACTGCACATTTTTATTAGAACATGTAACCTCAAAAGGGCACAGGTCAAGGTCATTTGACCCTTTGAAAGTTTCATCCTGCCATAACTTGGTCAATTTTCATCCGATATGGTTCATGTTGGACCTAAATTGTTGGTATTGTGGCACCGTACAAATTACATGTGACCTGTAAAGGTCATAGATCAAGGTCATTTGGACTTTGAAATTTGTATCCAGCTTAATGTAATGTGAAGTACCAAAGGATACAAGTTGTAGCATTTAATATTTACAACTTTTGAAGGCACACAGATTTGCTTTGAAGCAAAAATTCTTTTCTAGTTATAAATATTACAAGGACTTGTCTTCTTTTGGCAATTTCACCTTCAAAGCAACTGGTCGCCACGGTCACATGTTTTGTTTATCACACATAACGGGGTTCATGTGGCAAAGCTGAAAATAGTTTAAAGACTTGAGATGGAGTGCCAAGATCAGCGAAATCATGATATTGATCTGGGGGCGTGGTCAAATCGCTTCGGACCCAGCAAGTTCCAAACCCATTTGGCCACGCCCACAAATCAATAACACGATTCCGCTTCTCTGGGCACTTCATCGCGAGTCATTAAGCTATTTTCAATTCTACCACATGCACTATCGTAACGAATAGGGTCACAGCAATCTTGAAAGAGTTTCCTGATCATAAAATAATTTTACACAAACACATTCAGCAGACGAGACAATGAGTTCGCAGCCGTGTTCAAGGAGTTTGCTCCAGCAACGAGCTCGATAAGTCCAACGTGTCGACAAGCAGCTGAGGCCCATTTCTGTGATTTTGTTTTGTTTTGGATTTAAACATATTTATGTATACTACTCGATAGCCCTATAGTACAAATAGTTCTCTAGACATGGAGAGCCAAACACAAAATATTTACAACACACACCAGACAGTAAAAACTGCGTAATCATATGTACCACTTATGAATATATCAGTACAGACCATCGGGAAGCACTACAAAGCATCAAAACAAGGCCATGCTAACAGTACCGAAGATTAACCCCCAAAATGCATAACACCTTATGTTTAGTTATAGATAACCCTACGGAAAAAAGAAGAAAAATTAAAACTATACATACCTTCAACGCAAAGCGTTGACTAAAGGGTCTGTCATTTGCACAAATTAGGTCATGATGACATCAAAATCTAATCAGTTCATCTTGCTAGGTATGATATTGCCAATTTGATAAAAATACATAAAGGCATTCCGTAGATATCGCGGTAAAGAGAATGTGCACATCCGGACTGAGGGACACCCCAAAACAGAAAGGGTCCCCCATGCGGCGCACCCTTAATTATTCCTATAAAACTTTAATTAGAGCATACTATATGGAGGCATTCTGGAGATATCATGTTAACGAGTCTTAACGAACATCTAATTAGGCTAACATTTGCTCAAATTAGGTTATGGTGACACCAAAATCTAATCAGTTCGTATTGTCATGTAAGATCATTATATTGCAAAATGTGAACAAAATACATGGAAGCATTCTGGAGATATCGTGGTAACGAGCCTTAACGAACATGTAATTAGTCTCATGATGACACCAAAATCTATTAATATCATGCTGGCAAACAAGATAATCATACTATAAAATTTGAGCAAGATATATGTAAGCATTCTGGAGATTTCGCAGGAATGGGCCCAAACGAACATATAATTAAGCTGCCATTTGTTCAAATTAAGTCATGGTGACATCTAATCATTTCATCTTGGCATGCTAGGTAAGCATACTGCCAAATTTGAGCAAAATGCATTGGAGCATTCTGGAAATACTGCGGTAACGAGAATGAGCACATCCGGACGGACATTCGGACAGAGAGAAGTACAACCCGAAAACAGATAGGGTCCGCCCTGTGAAGCGGACCCTTAAAAAGAAAAGTAAAACGAGAGAGGAAAAAGGAAGCAGTGGGAGGAGACGTCAGAAGTATGAAAAGGAGGAGTTAGAAAGAAAATCTCCTAATTGCGGTAATATTTTGGACTGCCTCAAAAATTCAAGTGTGTGTCAACAGGCACTTTCCTGTTTTTCCAAAAATTCTTTCTTTCTTTCTTTCTTTCTTTCTTTCTTTCTTTCTTTCTTTCTTTCTTTCTTTCTTTCTTTCTTTCTTTCTTTCTTTCTTTCTTTCTTTCTTTCTATGCTAATTAGCAAGCATTTGAAATTTTAAAACTTGAATATCTTCAACACTATAATAGATAGATATGTCATTCCAACTTCTCCTAGGGGGGTCTTGACCATTGCGCACCTTATGAATTGAAAAAAAAGTTGCAGTGATTTAAATTATGCTGAGTTAGAAATTTTAAATCGTGAATAACTCCAAAGCTATAACAGATAGAGATGCCATTCCAACTTCTACTCCTATGTCATGGACTAGTTGTATATTGTCATACCAATGTGCTTTGACCACACACACACACACACACACACACACACACACACACTGATTTGCTATGCAGCAAATCATCTTTTCTAGTTTGCATGTATATTGATATGAGCAACACAACAAAGCCCTCAGCTGCTTCGAGAGCGTTGAAGAAGAAGGCAATTGTATCGAATGCATAATTCATTAAAGGATTAAATGAATCAATAATATGTCGCAGTTTATATTGAGTTACTGTGCCGGCTGTTGACTCTTGATCTCAGTTACCAGTTCATGACACTGCCACGACTTCGAAAAAAGCATGCGTGAACTACTATTCCGCCTGGTTACTTCCAGATCTACGGACAGGTGCTTTGTTGGGGTTCGCGTGTCTTGAAAATATTACAGATTTGGACACTTTATATTCAGGTTAGTCAAATTTGAAGTATTGCCACTGTTGTGACTTAATCCCTTTTGGTGCTTATGTCTTATAAAGAACAGACAGGCACATTCAACCATGTTTTGCATTTTGTTAGAAGTCAGCTAAGCCCTCAGTCGTTCGTCGTCCGCCCGTTGTCCGTCCACAAATCACATTTTCGACTTCTCCAAAACCGAAAGCCGGATCAACTTCAAACTTTTGGGGGATTTATTTTGGGTGGGTGTCCACCCCATTTATTGAAATGGTCACGTTCCAGTGATTATGGATTTTGTTTATGATTTATTTTTTATTTTTTGTTAATAATAATAATAATAATAATAATAATTTATTCGGAAAACTACCCCTTTACAGCGGGGGCATCAATGGAACGGGGTTTATTCCATGATGCGTCCAAGTATATTACAAGAAGCCGTCTATATTACAAAGTAAGGATTTGTGTGTGGTAGGGCTGTATCTACGTTCAGCATTGAGCCGTACGTGGAACAGCATCCATTTACCATTTGAAATTTACTTTTAACATGCGCATGCAACCATCAATAGGCTTCTCATAACTCCATGTATATATACATATATATTGTCCATTACATTCTTTTGACAAATTAACCTTCCCTTAACACTAATCACACATACATTTTGGATGCTACCTCTTCAAAATACCAGATCGCGAATTCCGCACCCAATGCCAATGGTTTGTAAATAATAAACAAATAAATAATTTTATCAGGAAAACTACCCCTTTACACCGGGGGCATCAATGGAACAGGGTTTATTCCATGATGCGTCCAAGTATCTTACCCATTTAAAGTTTGCTTTCAACCGGTGTAACCAATCATCAATATCATAATTTTGTCCCCCGCGCTAAAACTAGAGATAAACCACTCATTGGGAGAAAACTCTAGAAAGCGTAAGGACAAGTACATCGTGCACTTTTGGTTTACATTTGTTCATTTTGGGGCAAATCTTTAAAAAAAATTCTTTTCCGAAAGCGCACACCCAATTGCTTTGATGTCACACCGGAACACTCGTAGGGAATCCTAGTACTTAATTTGTTCACCAGATGGCACTGCAATTTTTTCTACTTTTAAAAATGTTTTGTGTGTTTTTGCTATTTTTGACCTCATCTGTAGAACCGTCACTCAGATTAAGCTGAAACTTGGTGGATATGTTCCTTGTGAAAGGTGAATCAGCATGGTACACTGGGTGGCACTGCTATGAATTATTGATAATCAATGACTTTTTCAATTCGAGTATTTATCGGTAAATACACCTTTCCTATTGATTCCTATATGAGTCAAATGGCATTCTAATGCTAATTATTCACATTTTCAACTTCTTCTCTGAAACCGTCGTCCAGATTGACTTCAAACTTAATGGCAATGTACCTCGGGTGGGTCTCTACTTCTCTATTTTGCGAAATAAAATAGCGTGACCATTTGAACAAACTTGAAAGAGACCCATCCAAGGTGCATTGCCACCAAGTTTGAAGGTGCACTCTGGCTGATGGTTTCGGAGAAGTCGCAAATGTGAAATAGCACTAGAATGCCCATAGAAATCAATAGGCAATCTGCATTTACTGATAAGTACCGAGTTGAAAAAATAATCGTTAAAAATCAGGAATTCACAAAAGTTCCACCTAGTGAACAACTTTGATTGACCCCACAAGGAACATGTCCACCAAATTTCAAATAATCTGAGTGATGGTTCTGAAGAAGAAGTCGAAATCATAAAAAAATGGAAAACAATTGCAGCACTACCTGGTTAACATATTAAGAACTATGAGTCCTTAGGAGTGTTTCAGTCTGCTGTCAAACCAATTGAGCAAGCGGTTTCGGAGAAGAAGATTTTTTAAGATTTGCCCCCCCCCCAAAAAAAAAAATGATAAAAAATCCAAAAAATCACTGGTGCGTAACCAATTGAACAAACGTGGTACAGACCCACCCAAAGTACATCCCAACCAAGTTTGAAGTAAATCTGGTTGACTGTTTTGGAGAAGAAGTCGAAAATGTGCATTTTGGAAGGACGGACTACGGACGGACTGCGGACGGACGATGGACGAAGGATGAAGGACCATCCTATGAGCTTACCTAACTGACATGTCAGCTGAGCTAAAAATCTTCTCCAAAACCGCTCACCCCAACTGCTTTGACATCACACAGGAACACTTCCAGGGACTTGTAGTTCCCAACTTGGTCATCAGATTGAGCTGCATAATATATATATATATATATTATAATGATTATTATTTTAATTAGTGTGTTTGCTCTATTTGCAGCAATGTTTTGATTTTTTAATGAATTTTGTGTGTATTCGCTATTTTTGACCTCTTCTTTAGAACCGTCACTCAGATAAAGCTAAAACTTGGTCCTTGTGAAAGGATTAAACAAACTCTTTCACTTCATGGAACTGCTGTGGATGGCTGATTTTTCATGATTTTTTTTTTCTAATTCGGGAACTAACCGGTAAATGCACCTTTCCTATTGACTATTATGTAAGTCAGTGGTTATTCTAATGCTCAATACAGCGTAATTTCTCCACTAAGTAGCATTTTTTTAAAAAATTTCTTTAGATATTCTTCAATTCCTCAAGCTCCAGTAAAATTTATATTTTTAATGAGTTTTTCTCAGACAAATCTTAGAAATAGTTTGTAATGCCATATGCACTCAGTTGAAGCTCAAAACAGGTCTATTCAGTAGCAACTTTGATTTTGTGAACAAGCTTAGGTTAGCTAATCACGGGCTCTTGTTTACTGTATTGCTTTAAAATATGTTCCTCACAAGCGAGGGTAAGTACATTTAGATACCCATCAGTGCATCGCTTTGCCTGAGTAATCGAAATGTATTTCTGTATATATCGCACTTCTGCATGTGACCATTTAAAATCATTCAATATTTCCAACAAAAATAGAACACGTGTAGTAGAAAGTATGCTTTTTCTGTTTTAGATCGGTATGCACAGAGTGACGAAAACGTTTGTTTTAACCTGGCTTGTATCCATTGCAACTATTTTCCTTCTACTCTGTGGCGTTCGTCAATTTGATAATTTCGTCGCAAATAAGGACTATCTTGGGTTCCCCTACTTTTACAAGTCATTAATACCTCCTCTACGTGTGCCTAACCGCACGTTCTTCGAGACTAAAAGAGCTCAGAATAAATACACCATTAGAAAAGATACCAATGGAATAAGCTTTGCATATGACAATGTAAAACCATCACATGGACCTGGTTCAACACAATCAAATATAGTACAAACGTCAAGGAAACGACATGACTTGCGAGCTCTTACCTCAAAGTCAAGCGGGCAATATCGGCACAAATTTCACCAGCATGCTGATCGGCGTGGTAGCAGAAATATGAATGTGAAGAATAGCAGAAAACAGGAAAAACTTGCGCAGTTGCCCTTGAGTAAAAAACGCAAGATCTTGTTGCGCGACAAAGACAAGCATACCTCAAAGTTGTATGATAAAGGTCGGCATTTTAGTGACAAGAAAGCAATTTTAGTGAACACAAAAGGATGCCGTATCCAAGATATTGACCCCCTTGATGACAGCATTAAAAAGTATGTCCGAACAAGGGATCCTTTGAATTGCAATACCAAGTCAAAGTTTCAACCATTGACAACTTTAAAAAACGGATTTTTATTCATTAATGAAACCATCAAGCGACAATTTTTCCACGACATAGAGACGAGATGCTCTTACCAAGAAATAAGTCGTGCCCCTAATAATGACCATGCATTTCAGTTTAGGAAAAAGGTTCATTTTGTACGAAAAATTAAGATAACTGGTGCATTTATCAAGGTGGTGTGCATTGATAGTAAATCAAAGAAAGCTGTGTATACGGACTTCCATGCGCAGATACTGCGAAAAGGCGGACGTGGCAAAGTAGTGTCTGACACTAAGGCAAAACCAAAGAGCAAGGACAGGCTGAGTGTGCTACTTCTTGGTATTGATTCTGCGTCCCGCTTGAACTTCTTGCGTAGCATGCCCAATCTACACAGATATATAACAAAGACGATGAAAGGTATAGAACTCCGCGGTCTAAACAAGGTGGCTGACAACACACTGGTGAATTTAACTCCTATGTTAGCTGGAAGATTTCTGAGAGAACTTCCAGGTTGGAATAGTCGAACGCCATTTGATAGATATGGATACATATGGAAGAACTTTTCGAAAGAGGGTTACAGAACACTGAAGGCCGAAGATCGCTCAGCACTTATGTTTTTTAACTATGCCGTGGCTGGTTTCACCCGACCACCCACAGATTATTACCTAAGGCCATTTACCCTGGCATTGGATAAGGATTCCTCTGCCCGCCTACATTGTGTTGGATCAAAGTCAAAGTCGGGAGTGGTCTTGGACTGGGTACAAGAGTTTGTTGAAAAACACAAAAATAAAAAGTACTTTGCTTTGGGCTTTATAACGGATTCTGCACACGATGATTTGAACGGCATGGGTCTCGTGGCTCACCTTTACAGCAACTTTGTGAAAACACTTTATGAAAATGGATTTCTCAATAATACTCTCTTCATATTTTTTGGCGATCATGGTATGCGTTACGGGCCTCTTCGGGCAACATACGTAGGGCGGTACGAAGAAAGATTACCCTTCATGTATCTGATATTCCCTAAATGGTTTTATTCCAAATATCCACATCATGCCAAGAATCTTAGGACTAACATGAATCGATTGACGACTTTTTTCGACATCTATGAAACATTATCCGATGTCCTGCATTTTTCAGGATCTATTCCGCGGCCTGCAAACATTGATAAGAGGGGAATAAGCCTATTCCAAGAGATTCCGAGCAAAAGAACCTGCGCACATGCGTCTATTCTCGCTCATTGGTGCATGTGTCAAGAACGTAGAAATGTATCAGTACACGAACCCGTCGTCATCAAAGCATCACTCTATCTGATTAAACATATAAACGGCTTACTGAGAAACGTAAGCCGGCAGTGTCGTAAGCTCTATTTGACAAAGATCAAAAGTTCGACCACGGCTGTTCTGAACGATCATGCTCTTAGGTTTGATGACATTCCCGCAAGCATCAAGGTCGATGCTTCGATCAAGTGGAAGGAAAGATCCAAAGCATTCTCCGATTTGGGTTTGGTTGTTAAAGTTGGCCCAAGTGGCGCGCTGTTCGATGCGACTGTTCGCTTTGACGAATCTACAAAATCATTTTCAGTTACTGGTACCATCAGTCGCATCAATCGTTACGGTAACCAGTCGCACTGTGTCAAAGAACGCCGATATAAACTGTACTGCTTTTGTAGAAAAAAGTAATCCTGTTGCCGTTTCCCACAACGAAAAATGGCCTGTCCCAAATGGCGTCCAATATGCAAATTATTTTGAAAGAAACTACCTTCTTATATATTGACAGAGCAATGCCATAAACGATTGTGAATTGACTCACTGAGCAAGCGCACTACCAGATACAGTGACACATATGGTGAAAATTGGAAATTCGATCACAGAGGCGATCAAGAAATTGGCACTGTTTCAACATACTCATAGACAGGGAACATGTAGCAGCGTGTAATCTGGCCGACGAGCAGGGAACGCGAGGAAATGATGCTTTGTCCGAGTGGTCTTCGTTTGAATGTTTATTGCCACATATCATGACAATACATTGAAATAAAGAATAAATACAAAATTGTCAGAATACAAAATCGTTAGTACACATATAAGTAATTTAACATATAATCTGTGGCGGGGACATAAGAAACCTTTACAGGCTCATGGGTCCCTACTACAATAAAGTCTATAAAATTAGTTCTGCAAAAACAGTATAAAATTAATCAAACAATTTTACAATGCACCTGTACATGATAAAAAGTAGGAGAAATACATGTATATTAATATCTATTGCAATCCTTTACGAACTATTCTTAGTTGTATTTCATAACAAGTGGAAAAAACACGAACTAATGTTTATTTACAATCCTTTACGTAATGTAAGTTGCTTGCAAAAAATATTTATATTTCCTTTTGAATAAATTGTTATTGGGGATGTCTGTTAGAAATCCTGGTATATTGTTCCAAACTGAAGGTCCATGATATTTTATGCTAAATTTTGACCTATTGCAGTTGACGGTTTTTACATAAAATATGTGTTTTTGTCTGGTATTATGTGTATGTATTCCTGTATTAAATGTGAAAAAATTATGGAAGATTATTGGTAACTTGTTAGTCTTATGCTCATGCATGAATATACCTGTAAGATGAACATTAATTTTTGGGAGGGTATAATGTTTAGGGAATTGAATAATGGAAAACTATGGGATTGAGGATGGGAGAAAGTTATTGCTCTGATTATCTTCTTTTGGCGACGTTCTGATATTTTTGAATTTAAAGGGTAAGTAGATGACCATAATATGTTGCAATAAGTAAAATATGGATAGGCAAATGTGTAATAGAGATTAGCTAATTTTTCTTCATAAATAAAGTCTTGCTTTAACCATAATTCCAACGAATTTTGCTCTTTTATTGGCAGTGTATTCAATATGTCGTTTCCAGTTAAGATTTTCGTCAATTAGCACACCTAAAAATTTTGTTACATTAACCTGCTCTATTTTGTTATCTTCAATCCAAAATTGATCATTTCTAAATTTTGATTTGCCGAATGAATGAAATAACATATAATTGTTTTTTCTTAAGTTTACAGATAATGGGTTCACTTTGAACCATTGTGATATTTTCTCCATTTCATTGTTTAATATGTCATTTACTTGTTCAGGATTTTTCCCTGTAATAAGAAAGGTGGTATCGTCTTCAAACAGAAGAGAAAATAATTCATCTTATACTAGATATAAATAATTAATATAAACTAAAAATAACAATGGTCCTAAAATTGAACCTTGTGGTACACCACATTTTAAAGTTTGATGAGCAGAACATTCCCCGTTGTAGATTACATATTGACTTCTATTAGATATACAATTTCTAAACCAGGTTAACGCAATACCCGTAATTCCATAAGATTCTAATGTTTCCAATAAAATTTTGTGGTTTAAAGTGTCGAACGCTTTGGATAGATCCCAAAATATTCCAATTACACATTCTTTATTTTCAAGTGAGTTCGTGACCTTATCTAAAAACAGCGTGAGTGCCAATTCAGTGGAATAACCTTCCCGAAATCCAAACTGATAGTCATATAATATTTTGTTTTCATTAAGGAATGTAATTAGGCGTTTACATATCGCTCTTTCTAGTAGTTTTGAAAATATTGGCAAAACTGAGACGAGCCTATAATTAAAGAATGTTTTAGCGTCTTCGGCTATGAAAATAGGGGTAACTTTAGCCAATTTGAGCTCCGAGGGAATTTGACCTGTAATTGTAGATTGGTTTATAATATATGTTAAGGGTTCTGTAATTTCTGTTGCTCCTTCTTTGATTACCTTACTATCAACCTCGTCCCAACCTGGACTAGTATGCTTCAACATATTAATTAACGACATTTCTTCTTGCTCCGTTACAGGGGATAAAAATAATTATTTGAGCATTGGTATGGGCAAGTATTCTCTTGCACTTTTATTTGTTTGTGGTATTTTTTGAGCCAGTGTCGGTCCTACATTGATAAAATGTCATTAAATAAGTTTGCTATATCATGTGAATTTTCAATAAGTTCACCATCATGTATAAATTGAGAGTTGAGGTTACAGTGTTTTTCCTTTAATTTATAATTTGTTTTATAATTCTCCAAGACTTAGCTAAATTGTTTTCATTTTGTTCTATTAGGCCTATATAATAATGACGTTTAGAGATACGAAGTAGGTGATTCAACTTATTTTTATACGCAGTGTATATTCTTTTATCTATGTCGCCGTTTAGAGATTGGATGTATAGTTCATGTTTATGTTTTATAGATTTTAGTAAACATGCTGATATCCATGGCTTATATTTTTCTATTCTGAATTTGTACTCGACCTTTGGAATGTATATATTATAATGATAGGAAAATGATTCATGAAATTTTGAGAACGCAGACTGTGCACAGGTGGCGCCAGTCGTACTGCTCCAATCAATTTGTTGAAGTGACAGCTTTAATCTCGAAAGAGTTGAATGGTTGATAGTTCGTTTGGTCTGAATAACGGGCTTCTTAGTGATTTCTTCATGCATTGTAATATTGAATACTGGGAAGTAGTCACTTATATCGCAGTACAAGATTCCACTATATGCAGAACTTTCTTCACCATAGTCATTTGTAAAGATATTATCAATTTGTGTTGTTGAGGTAGATGTGACTCTTGTTGGCCGATTTATGAGGGGAATAAATGAGTTTGCATACATTATATCCAATAATTCATTTGTACTTATATGACTGTCGTGTTTTATAAGATCAATGCTAAAATCAGCCATTAGACAGCATTTTTTTTTCTGCCTATTTGTAAGCTTTTCCATAGCATCTTTCATATAGTCATTAAAATCTGTCACACTGGTGTTTGGAGGCCGATACCAACGCCTACAATTACATTTTGCTCATTTGCCTTCAGTATATTTTCAACTTCAATAAAAAGTGACTCATATCTGTCGTGATTCAAATTCAGATCATTCCATTCATGCACCTGCAGATGTTCTTTAACAAATGGAGAAACACCACCTCCCTTTTTATAGGGTCTGGTTTGGGCAAAGTGTGTATAGCCATCCATTCGTCAAGCCGTTTTAGTCCGGGTAATATAGAAAAAAATCTTGCACATCATAGTAAAGCCTAGCCATTTCGCACATTTATAGGTGAAGGCATTTTCTTGAATTTTAACGCAGGTAACAACCCGTAACCTAAAACAAACAGTTAAATTCAGACGTTTCTATGGAAACCTTGGAAATCATGATAAAATGAAAAATCAGTCATAAACCTTATAATCTTATGGTAAATGTCTGGAATTTTTTGCGCTTGTAAGATATAATCAATTGCATAATGTAATAATGTAAGAAATCGTTGAATTTCCTTATTAACATATTCATTGATATTCATAAAGTGCATCTCAGGCCGTTTCATTCCAAGTGCAATTGGACAAGTTTGTGTATCTTTGAACAAACAGAAAGAAATCAAAGAAATACACCGTGTTACATATATCAAACATAATCATTGACCGTATATTTGTTTAAACATAAAGAGGTGATAGATTAGAGAAAGTATGTTTCCACGGAAACACGTATAATAACATATAAAATTACTCCAAAGGGTTCGCTCGCATTTTGAAGCAATTAGTGCTCTGCAACTGACACAAATGAATCGTAAAATAAAACTTAGTGTTAAAATGAGATTGTAGCTAATCTGAATATGCAAATAACTCTATTTGCACATCAATTGATTTTAGAAATAATACTATTTTGAAGGATAATTGTCCCAGAAATTGGTGCTGCTATTTGCTCAACCACCTTCACATGTGCACAGTTCTGTACATTTCATTTTTTAGCTCAGTTATTTGCACAACCACTTTTACATGTCCATAGTTCTGTACATTTGAAGGGGGTTTTTTTGGCAACAGTTGCATACTCCTCTGCACCAAACCTTGCACCCACAAGAAATGAGCTCGCTGCATGCAGCAGATGCTTGAGGGAGAGTTGTCCACACAGGTGACCAATTGCCTGTTTCATCAGATATCCAACGCCAGTTTGCTAGATCTGGCATATCTGGACATGGAACCAAAGCCAATCCCCAGAGGTTACCTGCCTGTAAGATGGATCTTTGAGCATGTTTGTACAAAGAATCACTTGTAGGAGGTATGTTCTGCATAACTCTTACAGCAGTAAAGAGATTTCGTCTTGCCTCATTACAACTAGTCATGCTACGAGTGTTGCAGTAAATTACTACTACAAAGCTCTCAATTAGTTTTATGCAATTGTCAGGAATACTGTCAGGCTTGTATGACAACGTGACAAACGTGTCTGTGATGGTAGGGAGTGTAAGCCATGCTTCCCATGCAGTCTTTTTGCCTATGCCAGCAAAGCTAGAGGTCGTATCACATCCTGTTATGACATGGAATACAGGCACGGCTTTGCAAGGTAAAGGGCCAAGACTATTGGCAATCTCATGGACTGGTATATATTGGAAATGCTTGCCAGATCCAAATGCCACAAATAGGTGTTGACGGTTGTCAATACGTGAGAAAAATGCTATAGCCAATACAACAACATCTGTGTCAACAGTTCGAACCATAATCTTACGATTGCCCTTTTTACACCATTGGCAATGTGCAGAATGATTTGCACTATTGAAATAACTTTTGCTATGGTAGGGGATGCTAGGGCAGTTTCACCATGCATACAGATTTGCTGTTTTTTTCATGTGCACAGAAAGACATTACATTTTTTTTGCCAGGAGTTCATTCAGTTCAGTTTTTTTTTTGTCATCACAAAGAAACAGTGGTCAGTTTGATGGAATGTGAATATCGTCTGTAACCTCCCTGCGAACAGCAAGGCCCCTTTTTGCTCCAGTCTTTGCCTTTACACTATGTTCTTTATAGACATCCCATACAATGTCAAGTCTTTGGCAACTTTACAGTTGGTTCTCTACATGGGGGATGAATTTATCCTTGATGTAAATGTCAAATGTCTTACAGCTTATTGGTAATATTATATGGACTAATACAGATCCATCAAAGATTTTGGCATCAACCGATGGTGTTTCATTGCATTTTTCCTGGCAGTGGTCCATCACACATTTAACAAGATCAGATTTTTTACCCTGGCGAAGCTTTCCGTTTTGTGATAGAATTGGGGGGGGGGGGGCATGAGGCTTTTTCATGTTTGAAAAAATCTGCCATGTCACCATCCCTAATTTGTGAGGAAATATATATTTCAGCAAACAGTTCTGCGTCTGACTTCAGATTGTCAATGAAATTCTTTCTTCATGAAGGCGCTTATAGCTGGGGACTACAAAATGTGGGGATGTTGTTTCTGGAAATGGTATCTGTTATTGGTTTGTTTGACTGGGTGGAAATTCGCTCAGACATAAAATCCAATAACTGAGATTTGCCCACTGCTCTGGCATCATGCAATGCTTTCATTACATTTTCATTCACAACCGCCCTGGTATCAAGAGCAAAAAGGGTGCCAGATTCTTTTACAAATGGGTTTCCCATTTCGTCTATTTGAGAAACCAAAGACTTGACATTGTGTTTGAAGTTAGATTGGAAAGTTGGACCCTGCTCATGATGACCGGTGCACATTTTGGCATGTGCAGATTTGGAGACAATTTCAAATTCCAGAACTAGTTGACTCAACTCTGGACCACCCACCATCCATCTATGGAAGGCCTTTCCATCTTTAAAAAGCCCTAACACCCCACCATCACCTTTCATTTTGGCGTCTTCTTGTTCATGAGCATGATCAATGGAGATGTCAGAGAATTTGTGCATGGTTTTCCGCACAGTGAAATGCCCATGTTTGAATTCCTCAAACAGTTTTGGGTGTGGATGCTATAGCATTAATAGATCACGCAAGTGAACTGTGGCCCACCTGGCAAAGTTTACGTGAGCAAAGAATAGAGGAACAATATTCACCAATGCATGACAGTACAGATCAAAATCAGCGTCACGAATTGAACACACAAAAAGAACAGTATCTAAAACCAACTGTAGTGTCTCATTCCAATAGTGGAACTGGGGATGTTGCTGGCACATCATAGTGATCCACTGCTTAAGCATTCCTCCTTGTTTCGCAGCTTTTGGACCTTATATAAGTCATAAGCATGCTGCTGTAGTACCCCAAAGGAAGCCGCTGTTACTTCATGGAAGTAACATGATCTTGTTACATGCCCTCCTTTCACAGCATCATCAGCTTTGTCAGAAGTAGTGATGCCTACTTCAACAAGTGCCGTGCTCCAACCAGAACCATCTAACCAATGCCCAAACAATTTCATTAGATTCATTTCTATGTGAAGACCTCCCATAAGAACAAAATATTTATCTTCACCAACATCATTAGGCCACTGCCATTGGCACTGTTTGAGTATGGCATACAATGGTTGATCAGCAGTGATGAAAGGCGTTTGTCCTGAATTGAGGTACTCAATGACACTTCGTACCACATGCATTGCATGGAACATCATTGCTGGCGATTTAGAGTTTTCTGGGAATAGTGGCAATGAGGACACTACTGAGGGGGGATGTTGCGTATCTTGTAGATTGGATGCATGATGAGCTGCCCATGAAATAAACTTAATACCTTCAAGTTTATCTCTTTCACATATTTCATTCACATTCTTCAGCCAACCATATTCCTGCAGCTTTGCTTCCTCAATAATGGTACTGTTGGGATGATTACATCTGGAGAAAATGGATCACCAGGATCTTCTTTGGCTAATGTCACAGAGGGAACAATTGAATATGATGGGGGCAGAGGACCAATGGATAATGACTCCATAGATTTGTTATATTTGACCACATTCTCTGGACACACACCAAAGTTGTCTGCATTGGGACTTTAGGCCAGAGAAATGGCAATACCATGGAATGCACCCTATGCCCAATCTGGCCTTTGGATTGACATCAAGGTCGTCTACCATCCCCCCAGTTGTGATTCCCATTCTACAGTTCAAAGGACTAACTAATCCACTGGAACTGTACATATAAACAGCTGCCTGACCACAAATGGTTGATATTTGGAGCACGCGATGCTAGGAAACTCCCAAACAATGTTCGCAGAGTGTATCTATGATATCAACTTCTCTAGTCTTGCTATGTATATTGCTATATATGAGCAAAGATATGTAGGTAGTGGTCTCTCTCTCTCTCTCTCTCTCTCTCTCTCTCTCTCTCTCTCTCTCTCTCTCTTTCTCTCATGACGGAAACGGGCCTTTGATTTTGAGGTGTGTAAGGTGTTTAAGAGCAGCAATTGTGCTATTGATAGGGCCACTTTTTCTTGTGCTTCATTTTGACTATTTTTCTGGGTTATTTCATTACAATACAGAATCATATTTACCACCATTAGCAACGCATCTGGCACTGATTTTCTGTGGCAGTCAATTTCAAATGTGCCATTGAATCCCCACTGGGTTTTCGTTATTTCACGTCTAAGTATTGTAGCAGATCTGGCCAATTGAGCTGCACAATCATCAGATTCAATTCCACATCCCAACATTATGGCATCCCCTATATCTTTCTCATGAACAAGGTATACATGTTTTCCGATATTATGGCATGTAAGGCCTTTAATTTCTGTTGCCAATCTCTCTTTCAACCTTGTAGAATGCACTTCAGTTTCTGTACTATATTGTTTTTGTTTCTCCCCATATTGTTCCACTAGATTGGAAAGCTTGAAAACTATCTTGTTCTGACATAGCTTCCTCAATGTGTGATACAATCTCAGAAAAGATTGTTTCATGCAGGGACTTTTCTTTGTCATTTATTGTTTCGTCACCATTTGCAGTTTTTGATTTTTGTCTGTAATATTCAGATAAGCAATGGACATGATATAAAGCACCTTGGCTTATCACATCCCTATCGGCAAGTTTTGCTAATACTCATGTGTCCTGCACAATTTTTGCACAGTCGTGAACTTTGTCCGAAACACTCTTTGCACTAATTTTCCTTAGGGGAAATTTGCGTGTTGCTGGTTTGTCGCAAAAGAAACAGACATCATTTTTGTTTATTCTTGTATCACTGCACTGCCGTGTGCTCTTCTTATTAATACCAGAAGACACAACTTCACCCTCTCTTTTTCTCAACAATCTCTGTAGTTTTTGATTGTCAATTTTACCAAGCGACCACTATCCCAGTTGGCTTTTTTCTCCTTGAATGTTTCTTCTATTCCACTTCCACTGTCTAACCATTCCATGGCAATATCAAATGGCAAACATTCTAATTCGTAAGACTGCTTGATGTTTTTTGACACTGTATGATAGCCCATACCAGCATCCGATTTACGTGACAAATTACATGGATCAACCAGTCTCTCACCTGTATCGTCCTGTTGACATAGTACACATTTATTCCAGTCTGTTGTGGACAAGCTTGCACTTCTGTCCTCTGGGTTACTGGGACCAGGAGTGGCAAACTGAAACAGTTTTTCTTTGCGTGACATGACTGTCAGAAAATAGGGCTTTTTCAAGCTATATCAGGAAATAATGACTGTATTTGGATATCTACAGTTTGGACAAGCAATCGTAAAATTGATTGACCATGTGCCACACGTTTAACAAGCCTACAGTCCAGAATAGAATCTGTGCAGCAAAACTCTATTTGGTTGCTTGATGTCTCCAGACATTTTCAGTAGGCAGACAGCCCATTTGAAAAAACAACAAAAAAGTGAAGAACAGCAACACTATCCAAAGCAGTTTTAAGTTAAGTTTTGCAAGGTGCCTAGCACTTGTACAAAATAGAGAGGGTAAATGACAGGCCAAAAAAAGGGATGGATGTAAGCAACCCAAGCTACAAGAACAGCACAGCTGTAATGAACAGTTAGTTTTTCCGAAAACAGATGAGAAATTCAGAGCCCAAAGCAGGGTCCGTACAGCAGACCTCTGTAAAGACTGGAAAACTGTATAGCAGTTTTCCGAGGAAAGATGGTCGGTATGTCAACCAACCAGACTCTTCATCATGACAATGCGAAGATTGTAATGTGACTCCAATGAGTGAATGACATTTAGTTGTCACAACTTCAACATTTCAGAACAAAAAAAATTGTTTTCAAAATACCAAATGTACAATATATGTTGCTTGCAATTTAATGACCAGGAATGTGAAGATCTATTTATCATTCTTGTTTGTGTTATTACAAAAATATGCGAGAGCTAGTCAAAAAACAAGGGAATAATTAAATTGAAAAATCGATGGGGGCTTCACTTTCAGAGGTAATTTTCGTGCATTACAACCTTGGAAGTCGCTGTCCCACATTTTCAGTGTACCAATTCGAAAACAATGACTGTAGCATGTAATATGTCCACACTGCCCTGATTGAATGGTTGACTCATTTCGTTCAAAGTCAAAATGATCAACGGCTATGATAAATTTTCAATATATACTCCAAAATTAGGTTGCCTTGCAAATGGGTCATTTTAAACACATTTTAAACCAAAATACAGGATATGTTCTGGGCTTATTTAAACATGGTATCAAACTGTATCATACAGCCGATGACAATAACAATATGATTTTTTTCAATTTTTTTAAACAAAAATGTAAGTGTAAATTGGTAAATTAAAAAAAAAACATTTTTATTGATAAATTGCTGTTTTGTGACAAAAAAATTTACAATTAATTTTAATAACTCATAAAGTCCTGCTATTTACCTTTAATTTGATACCTCATTTGTATTTCTACCATAAAATGCACCAAATTTGTGACAGCTTTTAAAATATACTTTAACATTAGATTTTCATGATGTTACCATGGGAACCTGTAATTTTAGGCATGCTTGTCACATGCTTGTTTCCTGGACTAAAACAATAGAAATATACTTCTCCATAATTGTGCCAATCGGGATACCTGTATGACAATTTGTACTGTTTTTAGAATTAACAATACAGGTGTAAAGAAATTTTCCAAAAAAAATGCATTTTCATTAAAATATTGCATTTTACATCATTGAATTATAAAAATATGTATAATCAATTAGAAAGTCCATTTACTCAGCTTTGATTTGATACCTCATGTGTCTTTCTACCATAAAATGCAACAAAGTTAGGGCAAGTTTTTTTATTTTTACTTCAACATTATACTTTCACGACGTCACCATGGAAACCTATAGGCCAAATTTTAGGCATGTTTGTCGCCCGGCACAGATTGTTTCCTTCACTGAAATTGAAGATAATAATCTTGTCTTTAATTGTACCAATTGCCTTGGCTGTACTCTGAAGCGCATGATTTTGCCAAAATATGGTCATTGTGAGCTTGACTATTTGTCGCTGTTTTTGTTTTTGTTTTTTTGTTTGCTGACAGGCGTCAAATCCGAGTTTTGTGGCGGGAAATTAATATGCGTACTGCGTATTGGTGCAAAGTCCAACACCTGAGACTCAGTACACACAAAGCCTCTTAGATCTGTTCATGACTGATTCTCCTGGTTATATTATTAACTTTGGCACCCTCCATTTGTCTCCAATTTTGACCATTTTGTGGTATAATGTACCTTTTCGGTTACTAGTCGCTCTGATCGCTCCTTCAAGCGAACCATTTGGGATTATACGTGAGCCCACTTCGACGATATGAACGACACTCTACCCTATGCTCCATGGGACACTGGTCTCTGTCTTGGATTCAGTAGATGATTCGGTGTACTACTGGACTGGCCTATTCCTGGACACATGTAAAGATTTTATTCCATCTCGTGAAGTACTGGTTCGGTCGTAAGACAAACCACAGATTACATGTGGTATTAGAGATTGAATAGACAGCGTAACCGTGCATGAAACAGATAAGTAATACACATATTAACCCTTAAAGAGCTAATCACTGCTATAGCTGCTTTCTCATTACCATTAAACATATATGGTTAAAAGGGTCAAATTCCTCATGAAGATACCTTTCATTCAAATACCAGCAAGCCTGGTCTGAAGCAAAAAGTAGTCTTAGTCAACAGCTTTCCTCGGGACACTTTGCGCGCATTGCGCGCAAAGTGTCCCGAGGAAAGCTGTTGACTCAATCTTAAATCAGCACTTTAAGGGTTAACCTCGCCCTAGTACATTATATATATAGCGATATCGAACAACTTTTCCATTTCTATAAGAGGAAGCATAATCATAATCTAAACGCAAATAAAAATCGGTACGTGTAAAAAACCTTGTTAGGTACTCGATTCTAGAGACAAATCCAAAACGTTGGTGGAATCTATGTAAATCAGTCATTGGCTGCAAACCCAATTGAAGAAGCATACCACCCCTTATCGGCAATGACATGGTTATATAAAGTAATTTAGAAAAGTGCACAGTCTTCAAAATTACCTTGCTTATCAGGGCAAGCTCCCACCCGAAAACAACCTCCTTCCCCTGCCCGATTTTCCATTTCAAACTGATGCCCGCTTACAAATGTTTCAAATCGACGCTGCGGGTGTTGAAAAAATCTACGTTCTCTGAAAACCAGCACAGCTTCTTGTCCAGACGGTATTGGTAACTTTCTGCTAAAAATACGACTTGTACTGTCTAGTATTTGTCTATCTGTCTAGTCCTTATTCAATGGCTCCCTCTGAAAATCTCATTTCCCTGCTCCTTAGAAGCAGTCTAACTTATGTCCTGTCCTAAAGAAGAACAATAAACAACTTAAAGAGAAAATTACCGACCTTTTTCCCTTCTTTGCTACGTCTCCAAAGTTTTCAAACGCCTTGTATTTAATGTCTTCGAAGAATATTTGACAAAAATGACCTTTTGTGTGGCAAAAATTCGGGATGTAAGAAACATGATTCAATAATAAATCAACTGGTCTTAAGTCTACCCGCCATATATAAAGGACTTGAATTGGGCCATGAGGCACGTGTAGTTTTTTGGGTATCTCGAGAGCATTTGACAGAGTATTGCATGAAGGTCTTCTATTCAAAATGAAGCAACTCGGCCTTTCAGATCCTGTCGTTGAATTCATTAAAAGTTACATGTCACACCACCAGCAATGAGTAACCCTTAGCGGCCGTACTTCCTGGTTGTTACCAAGGCAAGGCAGCAAGAATCTGTACTGGTGTTCTTCGTCATGTTCCTTGTTACCTTCCTTTTACCCAGTTAAGTTGGCAAACACTTTCTGATTGAAGGATGTATCACAAACTGGTTTTTTTTTTTTAGATCTTACACAATTTGACTCCTTAGTATCTCTCAATTCTTATGCCGCACGCCACCACACGCATCACTGGAAATCAGCGTAATATCAGGCAGTTACGTGTCAAAACTAAACGGATTCGTGACTCTTTCTTGCCATCGAATATTAAACTTTGGAACAGGATAGATATTAGGCAATCGGCTTCTTCAGAGACATTTAAATTTAAATTAAGAAATACTTTATTATCTCTTGACAATTGACCCGGCCTTTTTCTATGGTACGCGCTTCCCATACGTTTTCCAAACCCAACTGCGCCAAGGATATTCCCGCCAAAATTCACATCTCAATAGATTTGATAACTTTCCGTCGCCCAATTATGTCTGGGTGCGAACCCAGACATTTTGGTTTTCCCAAGAATTCTCTCTCTCTCTCTCTCTCTCTCTCTCTCTCTCTCTCTCTCTCTCTCTCTCTCTCTCTCTCTCTCTCTCTCTCTCTCTCTCTCTCTCTCTCTGTCTCTTTCTCTCTCTCTCTCTCTCTCCCTCTCTCTCTCTCTCTCTCTCTCTCTCTCTCTCTCTCTCTCTCTTTCTCTCTCTTGGACCAAATTTGTTCGGATTTTTCGTAGACACTATTACTGCGAGAAAACCCATCAAATTTGCCATCGTTACTGACCTACCAATGAAATTGGGGATATCGTTTGAAACAGTCACTATGTTTAAATTATGCAGACTAGGGGCAGTTAAAATTTTAAAAGCTCAATGTCTTCCAAACTATTGCAGACATACACCAAATTTTGATATGCATACAGGTTTGTGACGTCTGTCAATATAATGGACAGTAAATGACATTGTAGAATTTTGAATTATGCTAATTGGGGGCATTGAAAATTTTACATGTTGAATATCTTCAAAACTATCATAGATAAAGGTGCCATTCCAACTTCCATTTATGAATTTGTGCCAAAGCCGTAACTAATGAACCATGAAACAAAGTTTTAGATTTTAAATGTATGCAAATTAGGTGAATATCAAAATTAAAAATTATAATATCTTAAAAATATTACAACTTCAATATAACGGTTTGTGACATAGCCGCATCCAATGAACCCTGTTTTAAAGCTTTAGGCTTTTGATTTATGCAAGTTAGGCAAATACACAAAATTGAAATCTTGAATAGCTCAAAAACTATTGTAGATTGTGGTGCAATTCAAACTTCAGTTTATCCGTTCGGTTCTTGCCAATTCAATGAACCAAGAACCAAAGTTGTAGCATTTCAGTTTATGCAAATTAGGCTAATATGCAAAATTTAGATTATGTTGAACATGGCAAAGTGAAGCTGTTTTCACTTTGAAGGCACCAATACGGATTTGCTGGGAAGCAAATCGTCTTTTCTAGTTGACAATCTGAATGCCTACTATGAAACATGTTTTATTTTGACTGTTTAGAGGCTGAAAGTGCCGACTAAATGACAGAAATTTACATATACGTTTCTGCCACCAAAGGGTAGTAGTTATCCAAATATGGCAGGACTTTTGAATAGGGGGTATTAGGTCCAGCCCACCCTTCTTTGAAGCTGATCTAGCGCTAATAGAAGACTATAAACATCTACAAAATAACGGGTCTAGCTAAAAAATTCTGCAGTTATTAAGCAGAAACAAGATTTAGAATTTGGCCCTGTGACCTTAGGAATTGACTGAAGGTCACCACTTTCAAAACTTGACCTACCTCTTATAGACGGCTATACTCCTGTGTAACATGAAAGCCCTAGGTCAAAAACATCTTTAATTATCATGCGGAAACCAAGCTCACTAGTAGGACTCTAGGTGGTGACCTTGGGAATTTGGTCAACGTCATCGATTTTCTAAGCTGACCAGGCCCTAATTGAGGACCAGTACCATGTGCAATATTGAAATCATAACTTAAATTCTGAGTTACAGTGTAGAAACGAAGCTCACTAAAGTGCCATTGTGACCTTTGAATTTAGGTAAAGGTCACCCATCTTCAAACTTATTTTAGCCCTGGATAAGGAATATAATCCTGTGCAATATACAGTTCCTATGAGAACAACATTTCTAGTTATGGTGCAGAAACAAAAACTTACTGTAGAACCTCCATGACCTTGGAGACATAGTCAATGCCAACCCCTTTCATGCCTCACCTAACCCTTATATGGAAGTATATACCTGGCCGCCATCAAAGTCCTACCTCAAAAACGTCTTGAGTTATGGTACGGAAAGCACACTCCCTCTACCGACCGACCGACCAACCTGGTGACCTTGGGAATTTGGTCAAGGTCACCCTCTTCTAAGCTGACCAAGCCCTAACTGAGGACTTTTAACAAATGCAATGTTGAAGTCATAACTTAAATTCTGAGTTACAATGCAGAAACCCAGTTTTCCAATGTGACATTGTGACCTTTGAAATTACATTAGGGTCACCCATCTATGAAATTAACCCTGGAAAAGGACTATAATCCTGTGCAATATACAGGTCCTATCATGAAAACTTTTTCTAGTTATCATGCGGAAAGCAAACCGTAATACAGTACCGTGGTGACCATGGACATTGGGTCAGGTCAACCACTCTCATACCCCACTTAGCCCTTACACTGGGGTATATACATGGGCAATATCAAAGTCCTATCTCAAAAAAAGTCTTGAGATATTGTGCGGAAACCACAGTCGTTTTTACCGCCATAACGACCGACCGACTTCTTCGAAGGGGGGGGGGGCATAATAAAAGTGAATGTGGCAAATGATGAATTAGCTAAATAAGCGAAGTTTTGCGTATTAATGCACAGCTTCAATGTGAATGAAGAATACCTGTCACACCAACCATAATTACTAAATTTGCACAGTACAAGTTCAGGTAAGAATACTTTGGCTTGCCCCTGATCTACATGTAGTCTGTACCCCTTCTAGCTGGTTAGGTCACCTTAGTCCAACCATGGACTAGGTCTATGGTCCAACCACCTGTGAGTATAAAACTGAAGTGCAAACAAACGGGCATTATACTCAGTCCCAGTTATTATAAAAATAAACAGTTACAGCTAGACCACCTGTGCAAACCTAAGCAATTCCTAGCAAATGCTTAACAATGGACATCCTGCACCAGAAATGTGAAACAACCCTCATGATAATACCAACTCCTCACTGTGAAAGGCACTCTGAGTTAATGTTTAAAAAGAATGAGTCAAGTTTGTGACATCTCAATAAATACTGTCAATCTATGTCCACGCGCTCAGGACAGCCTATCACTGATTCCCGGTCCTGGTGTGGGACCGCCGACTCAAGTAATTTTTAACATTTAGTAAATGTGCACCCAGGAATGTAAAACAGAATGATTCCGAATGATAAAATTAAGGAGCAAAACAGACAAGTCTAAAATCTCTTAAATTATCTAAACGGAATTTTCTAACAATCTCTGGATATTTACAGCAAAATTTGTAGAAATATTTGATCAAGAATACATCTCTGAATCACCTTGACTCAAATTTATTGGTCAAGAAATTGGGTCTAGATGCAAAGTCCTCAAATTCAGAACAAATACGACCAAATCTCAAAATTTGTGACAGAAATGTATTATATCCAATAGCTTCCGAAATGATACTGTCAGGGAAAGGATAGTCCACTACTTCAAAGTTAAAGGGGAGCATCAATGTAACCGACTTGTACTCCTTGGTAATTACCATTAGAATTATGAAGATATAAACTGCAACAGCTGTCCCGGTGCTTCTATTGCCGTCCGGTATTCGGGTCGGGTATTCATCCCATTCATGGCCCACAATTTCTCTCAGATTAAACTGTCTGTCTTGTAAATATGCGTAGCCTGAGTGCAGACAAGTTAAGAGCTACTTCAGCTGAACTTCCTCAGAACCGTGACATAAATGCCCATTTGGAAAACATTTTGAACGATACGAAGTCCAGCGACAGTCTTAATTTGCACGGGTATCACATGATTTTGAGGCGTGATAGGGTGGTGGTATTAGGGGAGGTGGCATAGCACTTTCTAGATCTAGGGCTTTATTTGTAAGAAGGCGTACAAATTTAGAAATCAGTTTTATTGAGATTATGCGAATTGACAAGAAACAGCAAATTTCTCCTTGCCCTAATTCATAGACCTCCAACTGCCAGAGTTCCTTTGGGTCATTGTAGGGCAGTTTAAATTGGCTGTGGCAGCCAGTGTAGGGCACACACGTTAATTGACTGTTGCAGCCAGTGTAGGGCACACACGTTAATTGACTGTTGCAGCCAGTGTAGGACACACACGTCAATTGACTGTTGCAGCCAGTGTAGGGCACACACGTTAATTGGCTGTGGCAGCCAGTATAGGGCACACACTTTAATTGGCTGTTGCAGCCAGTATAGGGCACACACGTTAATTGGCTGTGGCAGCCAGTGTAGGGCACACACGTTAATTGGCTGTTGCAGCCAGTGTAGGGTACACACTTTAATTGGCTGTTGCAGCCAGTATAGGGCACACACGTTAATTGGCTTTTGCAGCCAGTATAGGGCACACACGTTGACTGTTGCAGCCAGTGTAGGGCACACACGTTAATTGGCTGTTGCAGCCAGTGTAGGGGAAACATGTTAATTGGCTGTTGCAGCCAGTATAGGGCACACACTTTAATTGGCTGTTGCAGCCAGTATAGGGCACACACGTTAATTGACTGTTGCAGCCAGTGTAGGGCACACACGTTAATTGGCTGTGGCATCCAGTATAGGGCACACACTTTAATTTGCTGTTGCAGCCGGTATAGGGCACACACGTTAATTGACTGTTGCAGCCAGTATAGGGTACACACGTTAATTGGCTAATGCTGCCAGTATAGGGCACACACGTTAATTGACTGTGGCAGCCAGTATAGGGCACACACGTTAATTGACTGTGGCAGCCAATATAGGGCACACACTTTAATTGGCTGTTGCAGCCAGTATAGGGCACACTCTCTAATTGGCTGTGGCAGCCAGTATAGGGCACACTCTCTAATTGGCTGTTGCAGCCAGTATAGGCCACACACTTTAATTGGCTGTTGCAGCCAGTATAGGGCACACACTTTAATTGGAGACTTTTGTACTACTAACGCCAGCAGGATCTCAATTGACTCACTTTTGCTGAAGTAACAATATCTTCGCCGATGATATTACTTTCTTTATTGAAGCAGATAATCCATTTTCAGGAGCCAACGACATAAACATACATTTATATCGTTTTGAAAACTGTGTAAATCAATGGCTAGTCACATTTAAGCCCACTAAGACGAACAATATGCTAATCTCAATGAACCTAGTTTCCACCAATCACCCGAAACCTACTTTTACAAGCAGCATTCAGGCTCTGCATCTGAATATCAACGTCTAGGGATAACATTTCCCAGTGACTTGACTTGAAGTTGCCACATTTCAAATGTTGTGGAAATGAGCACAAAGATGGTCAACATCATGACACGACAAAACGAAGTTACTGTTGATGTATGAACTAGTAAGTAATGATGCTATAGGTTATCTTGTGGACACACTGCCGCTATCTTCATTCGGGAGAACCCCTTACAATTTTTCTTGATGAAAGAAGTGATATCCCCGCTTCTTCATTAAATCAGCAAATAAATCTAATACTTTTCCCACAACAGTGCAATCGTGGAACCAATATCCCACAGACATAAACAAATTAGAACATATCTCAACAACGTTCCGAAAATTATTGAACAAGCACCAAAAATCTTCAACGAAAAATGGTCTTTATTGCTCAGGGAAGAGACAAATTTCAGTTACACACGCCGGGATGCGAACATGAAAAGTCCAGTTGAACTACTATTTGAACAAAATAGGAAATTATCTTTCTACTGCGTGTAGCTGTGGCGGACCTGTTGAAGATCTGTGCCACTCTTCCTTTGTCTGTCCTATATATAACAATATTATAAGAGGTATTCTACAATTTCAGAATGCTCCAAAAAAGAAAATGTTGAAATATTTCAGGCAAATTAATCCATACAAGAATGTGCGACCTATAAATATCTAGGAATCTTATTCTCCCAGTCTTTAACTGACTCTGCCCACATTAAGACACACTTAAAACCGAAGGCCGTAAGGCTCAACGGTTACATGTGCAGTATATTGGCGTCACACGAGAATATCAATAGAATCAGTTTTGGTGATAGTTTATGGCAAAGCGCCCTGCTACCGTCACTTTCCCATGGGTGCGCAGTTTGGCTGGACAACACAAAGAATGCACGAACCTTTTAAAATCAATGCAATACTCTACTGCTCGGGCAATTCTACGCATAAAGGCGACCCCGGCCATCCCAGCTAAACTCGGCGATTTAGGCTGGCTACCTATTAGCATGTATTTGGACAGACAAAGGGTTAAATATTTTTACCGCTTACAATGTCAACTTGACAAAACCCGCCTTTGTAAACAGATTTTCTCTGAATTACTATGTAAATTTAAAGAGAAAACGCCATCCTGTTGGTCTTACGTAAATGAGATTAACAAAACACTCGTCAATGTCGATCTGGACCATGCAGTTTACAGACAAAATCAATTTTTGCCAGATGTGTATCATAAGTTAAGAATGCAGTTATTCAATAAGGAATTTGTCGATGAAATTGAAGCAAAAAGTACCCTGTCTTTGTATAAATATCTTGAAGTCCGTTCTACCAGAGAAAATTATCTATTTCATAACAATGGTTTTGATGGCGCCAGGTTAATACTCAAAGCAAGAACGAAGTGTGTCGGTCTACAGGCGGACTTGCATAGATGGGGCACATCGGAACATGATAGTTGTACTTTATGTGGTTCGGGAACAGAAGACTTGGAACATTTTCTTTTTCTGTGCCCTAACTTTACTGACCTGAGAAGTAAGTATTTTAAATTACTGGAGTCCAGACTAACCACGAGTGGCAATACATATATTTGGCAAGGATTCATGAACGGCTCATTATTCACCAAACTATGCATGCGTTTGGGACACAACAGTTCAAACATAAATGAAACCGCCTTTTCTGAATTTGACAACGTATGTAAAAAATTCCTGCTTGATGCGTGGTCCCGCCGAAAAGAGTATCTAGACAATATGGTTAGCGGCGGACACTCTACATAATGGTACCTCACAATGTAAATATTTTCATCACTTTTAACACACGGGTGTGTTGTCTTGCGCATCGTCTCCGGACTGCTCACACATCAGGCTGGTATCTGTTTGGAACATTTATCTTAGATGTATTTTAGATTTTATATATTTCTTATTGTACATTGTCATGGATGTCTTAGATGTATGTTGGTTTGTACATAGCTATCATTTTATGCTACCATGGACGCATCGTGGACATACCCTGGTCTACGGTGCCCCCGTGTCAAAGGGGTAGTTTTCCGAAATAAAAATTATTATTAGTATTATTATACACACCTTCATAGAAAAATCAGGACGCCGCCCTTCCAGCTACCCAAAATATTGAAAGCTTATCAAATTTCATATGTAATTAAAGGACAAAAACACAGGGCCCTGTCTATCTTGTCGGTTTGCGTCCAGCCTTTTTTTTTTCATGAAGGCATACGACATTTGTCTCCACAATTGTTTCATGTTCATTGCTATTCTATCTTTTATCTCTATGTGCAAGGAAGGGCTATATAGGGGCAACCCTGTTCCCCGATTGTTTAATAAAATACGTTTAAACCAAAGTTGAACACAAAGTGATTTTTGGACAATTTGAAAGTGACTGGTTTCAGACATTTAATTGTGTAAAACAAGGATGTATTCTGTCGCCAACTTTGTTTTCTGTAGCCATAATGGATTTAATTATTTCATTACAAAAAGAAAAACTAGGAATCATTTTTAATCAGCAGACCATACCAGCTTTACTGTACGCCGATGATATTGTGTTAATGGCTAGTTCAGACGTACAACTATCCAAGATTTTAACGGTAGCCAGCCAGTTTGCCATAAGATGGGGTATGGAATTTAACCACGTAAAATCCGAAGTCATGGTTATCGGTAAACGTATGGACAAACAAAAATCATGGATGTTAGGTCACATGCCCATACAAGAATGTGCGACTATAAATATCTAGGAATCTTATTCTCCCAGTCTTTAACTGACTCTGCCCACGTCAAAACACACTAAAAATCAAAAGCCATAAGGCTCAACGGTTACATGTGCAGTATATTGGCGTCACACGAGAGTATCAGTAGAATCAGTTTTGGTGATGGTTTATGGAAAAGCGTCCTGCTACCGTCACTTTCCCATAGGTGTACAGTTTGGCTGGACAACACAAAAGAATGCACGAACCTTTTAAAATCAATGCAATACTCTACTGCTCGGGCAATTCTACGCATAAAGGCGACCCCGGCCATCCTAGCTACCTTCGGCGGCTATATAGGCTGGCTACCTATTAGCATGTATTTGGACAGACAAAGGGTTAGATATTTTTACCGCTTACAATGTCAACTTGACAAAACCCGCCTTTGTAAACAGATTTTCTCTGAATTACTAGGTAAATTAAAAAAAAAAAAAAACGCCATCCTGTTGGTCTTACGTAAATGAGATTGACAAAACACTCGTCAATGTCGGACCAGAACATGCAGTTTACAGACAAAATCAATTTTTGCCAGATGTGTAACATAAATTAAGAATGAAGTTATTCAATAAGGAATTTGTCGATGAAATTGAAGCGAAAAATACCCTGTCTTTGTATAAATATCTTAAAGTCCGTTCTACTAGAGAAAATTCTATATTTCAATACAATGGTTTTGATGGCGCCAAGTTAAGATTCAAAGCAAGAACTAAGTGTGTCGGCCTACAGGCGGACTTGCATAGATGGGGCACATCGGAACATGATAGTTGTATTTTATGTGGTTCAGGTACAGAAGATATGGAACATTTTCTTTTTCTATGCCCAAACTTTACTGACCTGAGAATTAAGTATTTTAAATTACTGGAGTCCAGACTAACTACGAGTGGCAAAACATATATTTGGCAAGGATTTATGAACAGGTCACTATTCACCAAACTATGCATGCTTTTTGGACACAATAGTTCACACATAAATGAAACCGCCTTTTCTGAATTTGACTATGTATATAAAAAAATTCTGCTTGATGCGTGGTCCCGCCGAAAAGATTATCTGGACAATATGGTTAGCGGCGGACACTCTACATACTGGTACCTCACAATGTAAATAATTTTATCACTTTTAACACACGGGTGTGTGTTCTTGAGCATCGTCTCCGGACTGCTCTCCCATCCCTCTGGTATTTGTTTAGAACGTTTATCTTAGATATATTTTAGACTGTATATATTTCATATGTATGTTGTCATGGATGTCTAGATGTATGTAGGATTGTACATAGTTATCCTTTTATGCTATCATGGACGCATCGTGGACATACCCCGGTCTACGGTGCCCCCGTGTCAAAGGGGTAGTTTTTCCAAAACAAATAATTAAAAAAAAAAAGATAAAAGCAAACCACAAAGAATATGAAATTTTACATTCATTCTGACAGCTATAATTTCAATATGCAAAAGAGGCTATAAGTTTAATGGAATTATTTTTTTGCAGATTACGCCTGCATAATAGGGAAGGTCAGAATTAGCTCTAAGGTGTGTATTCACGCCAATACACAACCGAATACACAAACATTTGGAGGGTTAGCTAGAGCCGTGTATTCCCATCAGTTTTTATGTTAAAGCAACCTTAAATAAACCAGTCATTTTTGTAGTTGTGGTTGTATGATTTTTATGAGGTATTTAGTATGCATCTAAATTTACTGTCTGAAATTTGGCATTTCTATGTGCAGTAATTTTCAAGTTATTCAGTTGCATATTACAATACAAAGTAATGGGAATACACAAACCTAGCCCCGCACTGACTGCAGTGCCCTCTTGTAGGCAGTTCTTGAACCTTCTGTTTTTGCCCTTGCTTATTCCAGAAGAAGGACAGGGGAGGCGGGATGAGAATCATCTGAACGATAACATACTCGTTACATGCAGATTGACGGGTAACCATTACACTATGGTGACTTAATAGCGGTTCTTAATCTAACCACAATTAAACACCTCTAATTTACACTTATATCGTTTCTGCAGTTAATTGTACAAATTGAAAGGGATGATTGGGAACGCCACTGCCGGTTACAAGTGTATAGTGTGTAAACGAACTTTTAAAATTGTGGCCGTAGACATCTGTCGTCCTGCCTTCAGATCGAGGAAATTTCTTGGTTGCGAAATTTTGACAAAAAATAGTATTTCCAGTAATTGATATAAAATTTTATTAGGCTAGCGGCAAATGCTTCAAAAGTGCCCTAAAAATAGGTGCAACCCCAACCAAAGGTATAACAAAACACAACCAATATCAAAATGTGCGCACATGTCTCCTCTTTACAGAAAAATAGGTTGTGGAGTCCGAAAAGCGTTTTTTGGTATCTTTACACGCCCGTTTCTATGGCAACCTCTATTTTTTGTGGAAAATGACTACTTTCCACTAATTTTTTAATATCTGCCTTAATTTTGAAGATAAGCTCTCCAAATTTCATCAGAAAGTAGCACTAACCTTACTCTTTCAACAGGCGTGAAGCTTTTAAAAAATATTTGATTAACATCATTATTATCATAATTATATGCAAAATTTTGTCATCTATTTGGCAATATAAATACCTCTATTTGTTGATGTTGTTTGCTGCCGTTGCCAAATTACCAAAAATGGGGGTAAATGTTCAATGATGAAGGTAATACATTTCCAGGGATATACTGATACCAAATTTACTGGAGTATACGGAGTGGACACCATTACATGTATGCAAATTAGGCTTCAAATGTTGGGGTTTTTTAAGCCATTCTAGAGATGTATATCACACATTATGTACTGTACCAATGCAAAAAGTTACATTTCCTTCAAAGGTGCTTCAAAGCATATAGAACATAGAATCCCAATCGTCTTATCAACATTTGTCGTTCACAGCTTTACTGTCAGGGGGGAGGGGGGCATTATGTTTATGGGTTGTGTGGTTTGGCTAGCTTGTGCAAAAGTGCTTTCTCCAGAACGCATTGTTGGAATTGAGCAAATTTAGCATATATATTACCAAAAAAATATGAAGTGAAGACAATTTAGAAACCCTATCATTAAGTTTATGTAAATGAGGTCATCTTCAAATTAGGATTTTATAATTTATGTGTTGTGTTGTAGACGCATCAGAAAGCACAAATCTGGGCACAATTCTTTGACTTCCAGAGTCCATGTCGGATTCTAACTCTGCTATGTGATTGTCTCATTATCAGAGTTATTGAGAATGACCGTGCATATTGTCAAAATGTGTTGCAAGATTGATAATATACACATGGTGAACTGGATTATTTTCTAAAATGAAGTTTGGACCTGGTAAGAACACCCACGTTTTAATGTATTTGTAGGTTAGATAATTTTGTACCGTGAACCTAAAATCATGAACCTGGAACCGCCATCCAAGAAGCCACCCCAGCCAAGCTAAATCCCAATACCTGTGTTTTATGTAGCAAAGCTCTCAACACAGGAAAAGGGACTGATTACAAAACTACTTTGGACAAGCTACGATATACGCTTGCCTCCACCACAGACCGATCAGCTGCTCAAATACCGCCTACTGAGGATGCATTTGAGCAACATGTGAAAAGGGCACAATACCGATGTGCCATCTGGTGCCACAATGGCACTGATCAATTACATACAGCTCTTAAAGCGCAATCATTTCGAGACATAACAAAAATTAATTTTACTGATTTAGAACACACATTTCCGCAAAATTGTTTGTGAAATTGTGTACGCTTACACAACAACTATTCGGACACCAGATTCTAATAAGAAAAAATTAAATCAAATGTTTTGCAGCATTCCTTTCAAACACAAAATTATTGATTCACTAAACATTCAGTCCCTTTTCAAATTGAAATTTGTTCGTAACGTGATTCCCAAGGAGTGCAAAATAAAAGACCCTCCCCCCGCCCATCATTTACGATAAATATGGCAACAATATTGGAAAAGTATCATGAATGACAAGCAATTTATGGCTTCAATTACTCTTAAAGATATCGCAGCGAATCAAAATTGTGACTGTATGTCTGACAGTAAATATTCTGATTTTGTTGATGCATACCACAAACATGTATTTACAGGTAATTTGGATATCATACAAAATTCAAGTTTAAAAGAAATTATGAAAAAAGGTACAAAATTTCGGATATGTTCCAAGTTGAACATTGACAGTATTTTTCAGGATACATGTGATGCATTTGATTCCTACTGTATGAAATGGGCAAAGACAGAAAAAATAGAATTTCAGAAATTTAAAGGATGGTTATCAAACTTGAAAAAAGTCTCTAGAAAAAGAATCTATTGTTACAAACCCACATTAAGAATTTCAATACGGTTAATCTAGAACAACCTGAAGTTTCAAAAGCAGTCAGATAACTACAAGAAAGTTTTGTAGTCACTAACATAGATAAGGCAGGGAACAATCTTGCGATCATCTGCAAAAAATATTATCTGGATGTTTTGAAAAAAAGAACTTGGTATAAACAACATTTCAGATATAAGAGGAAATGACGTATATAAATTACACAAACAATCCATTGATAATTTGATAGATACACATAATGATGAGATGAAAAGGAATTTTAATATCAAAATTTCTGAAGAGGACTCCTCTATTCCACTTTTGTTCTGGATACCCAAATTACATAAAAACCCTTTGAAATCTAGATTCATAGCCGGTGCTGCAACATGTACAAGAAAAAAATTATCAAAAAAGGAACATTGTGTCTGAATGCAATTAGGAATCATTTTCGTAAATACTGTAATGCAATTTCTAGAAACAGTGAATTAAATTGTTTTGGAGTATTAGCAATTCTTCCGAGTTTGTATTTAAAATCAACGATGTAAAAGCAAATAATATCAAATGTTTTGATTTTTGTACACTGCACACAAATCTACCCATAGATGAAGTCAAAAGTTCACTTTCAGAATTAATAATCAAAATGTTTAACCATAATGGTAAACCATACATTAATATTAATTCATATACAAAGAAAGCATAACACAACAAATATTAAAAAAAGTAACATTAAATCGTACACTGTTGAAACTTCGATAAATGCTATAAAATTTCTTTTGGATAATACTTTTGTTCAATGCGGACCATTGGTTTTTCAACAAATAAAAGGCATTGCAATCGGTAGCAACTGCTCCTCTTTACTGGCAGATTTGTATTTAACCTGGCTTGAATTTAAGTATATGGATAAACTGATGAAAAAGGACTTTCAAATGGCTACAAAATTATCAAACAACGCAAGATATATTGATGACATTGCTTGTGTAAATGTACAAAATTTCAGTAAAATTGCTAAAATTTAACCAAAAGATATCCCTTTGGAGGGTTACAATTCAGATGGTTTCAGAGATGTGTTTTTGGACTTGGATATTCAGGTCACAAATGACAGGTTTTGTATTAAAGTCTGTCCCAAAATAGATGAGTTTGACTTTGAAGTAGTTAATTATCCCTTCCCGGACGGTATTATTTCGGACACTATTGCAAAAATACGTTTTTTCACTTTAGATTTGGTCGTATTTGTTTTAAAGTTCAGGACTTTGCATCTAGAACCAAATTTTTATTTACAATAAACTTGAGTCAGGAGGATTCAAAGATGTACTTTTGATCAAATATTTCTACAAATTTTGCTGTAAATATCCCGAGATGGTTAGAAAGTTTGGCTTCAATAATTTTAGAGATTTTAGACTTGCCTTTTTTCGACTTAATTTTATCTTTTGGCATAATTCTGTTTTAATGTTCACCTTTCAGACGTTTTAGGCTAGCTTGTTTTCTCTTAGGTTAACCCCCCAGGGGCTATCGGTAGCGAGTAGCAGCCTACGACAGTTACAAGCTTGCCTAATTGTACTTGATATCTGGTTAATATTTTCATTGCATTCTCTTGACTGAAATACAAATGACTATCGGTAGCAAGCAGCGGCCTACGACAGTTACATGTTTGCTTAATTGTACTTAAAATCCTGTTAAGAATAATTGTTTTGAGAAACATGTTTTTGGCATAAATGCTAATGCCTTTCATTCTTTTCTGACATGCCTAAATGCACATTTACTCAATATTAAAAAAAAATCAAAACTGACAGTATTTTTTCAAATATGACCAACCTGACACATTACGTTGATACATTGACTCAGGGTTGGCAATGAAATAGAGCTCAATTGTTTGAGGAGTAGGTGTCATCATGGAGTTTGTTGTACACTTCTGGTGCAGGATGTACATTGTTGCAGTCATTGTTAGGATTTCCCTTGGTTTATACAGGTGGTCTAGCTGCAACTGTTTATTTTACAATCACTGGGACTGAATATAATGCCCCAGCTTGTTTCCACTTCAGTTAAACACTGGCGGATGGTTTAACTATGATAAGCTGTCCAGCTAGAAAGGGTACATATTGGTTCAGGGGTAGGTCAAATTGTTCTTAACTGAACCTGTACTACACAAATTTGGTAATTATAGTTTGTTTGCCAGGTATTCTTCTTTCATTTGCCACGTTCATATTTATTCATTATTATGTGGGTTGTCTTTGCTGAATAATTAGCTTAGACAAGGAGCCGCTACTCAGAGAGACATGTACGGGTAAAAGGCTCCGAAACATGTTGAGTAGTTACCCGCCGCAGACCTTTAATTTATTTCGGCTAATACAGCCTATGTCAAAATTTTCCAGAGGAACGTGTGCAATTTGGACAATAGTACTTCTATATGTATATAGGTTAGACAGGGACAGGTTAGCCTATGGAGAGTAAAGAGTTCGGACTGCGGAATAGGGTAATGACTACTAGGAAGAGGTTTTGCACAAAAAGACACCAAGACAACAGTCACATTCCTAACCCTAAAGTGTGGGATCGAATGGTAACGGCTGGGAAATGTCTAATGATGACTTCCTCAAGCTTTTGATGTATACCAATGAGCTAACCCCACTGGAAGTCCGCAACTTGACTCATATGTAATGCATCGATATTGAGTGTACTGTCGCAAGAAAGTGCCATTGCCTCCAGACAGGACTTAAATGTACACAATTATGTGCATGCTTTGGACATGTGTGTGCAAATGACACTTTTGACACTGAAACAGACAGTGATTATGAGGAAGATGATGATTGAATCTTGGCGTAGAATCTCCAAACTGTGACCATCATTGATCAGCTTTCTGTATTTAGTGTGTCCATGTACTTACACTGTTTTCCTTTACTAAAAGGCATCTTGAATTATAGTTTGATGCCAGAGATACATTAGTTATGTTGCAAGACTCCATGGGATGGTTCACTGTAAATTACGTGTAGGTGTGAATACATGGTACAAAGTACTATCTTACTTTATCTGTTGTATTGGCAATTGTTATGACGGTTCCCTAAGCGAAGATGACATATGATAGCCATATTAGCATATCAATCAATATGCATGTGGTATACTCATATAAACATGATAAATAAAACTTGTATGAGTACTGTTTCTAATCATTTTGCCTTTTTTTAAATGAACGAAACTACATCTTAGTAAATATAGTATGTTATCCGTCGCACAATACTTAATTTTGATCAAATTTTATATATTTGCATAAATTAACATATGATAATTAGGCACTTTGAACAAACTCTGTATTTTGTGACTATAGTAGAGCAATTGAGCACATTTTGGTGTTTATTTAGCCTTTCCACAAGCAGTATCACCAAAGTTATTATTTTTAAGGACAAATTTTAGTTGTCTCAGAAATAGCATAGGTTGTCATGGAAACGGGCAGAAATATATATGATAAAACGCTTTTCAGATTCCACAACCTATTTTTTCATGAAGAGGACATATATACCTATAAGAAAATATAGGTTGTAACTTGTTATACCACGGGTTGGGTTATGACCCCCGACGGGCCCTCTATGCCGCAGGTCTAAAACCGTATGACCATCCCTGAGCTAAGAGTTTTTATATTAAAGTAAGCACGATCCAACTGTCTTGGCCATTCTTGGAGAGATACAGGGGCATTTCATGAAGACCAAATTAACCTGTCTCTATTTTATGTCGTGTCATTAACAGTCTGTGCGACACTTATTAAGCATTTTCAATTTTGAGTGATGACTTGCTTGCAGTGTGATTTTGGCTTTTAAATTTGTTTATTACGTAACTTAGGCTACATTTACCAGTTATCCTCTTTGGTCCTCTTGTTCATGTATTGGATTGCCCATATAGATAAACCAGACCAAGTCTCGGAAGAGTCATGCGTGTGGCGTGTGTTGCTTTACGTTTGGGTGGTCTTTCCGGGCAAACCTGGACCTGTTCTCACGGCACGAAATGTCATAAATATAATAACGATTTCCACTTCCGGGTAGCTGCTGAGTAGTGTCCTAGCGGTAAATCACCTATACATTTGAACTTAAATAGGATATCATTTGAAACCGATTACTTCCTATATGTTGTTTACGTTGTATAATTCTGTGTTGCTCAGCTAACACTTTGAGTAGATGTTTATGAGGCGTCTCAAAATCAAAGTTCATTTTGATATAAAGGTCACGCTCAGATTGAATCTGTTATTTTTTATCGAGTGAGCTCAATCATATAAATACATTACGCCTGCACGCGAAAAAAGGCAAACCAAACAAGACAATATGGCTGAAAGTATACGTTTAGGTACTATTAAGTTGTCTTCAAGCAGGTTATTGCATTATACATCTTTATCAGAAAACAATAAGTTGTGATCACCAGATAAAAAGCAGTGATCACGAGATAATGTGTCAAGATGACGAGATATTACATGTCGTGATCCGGAGACAGTAATTTGATCGTGATTACGACACAAAAAATTCACGTCCCTTTCGCGGCCCCGTAAATTGTGCACAGCTATTCGTTATTTTACCTGTCGATATAGGTTACATGTGGAGGAAATGGGACAGAGGGGAAGTGGAACAGTAAGCATTTAGGCGTAAATAAATATTTCTTTTAGCACAAATGGGTTATGGATTGCCTTGGTCTTGAATTTATCATTCTTGCATGTCATCGACACTAGGGGGACCGTTGATGTCGACGCTAGTGCGATGCGAGACACACGGTATAGCCAGCAGACTCTATATCCCTCGCTAATGTGTTCTTTCGCACGAAGTTTTCCACATAACTGAAAAAAAAAAACGGCATTTCATGGTAGACGTGGAGTATCATTTGACAAAATTGGGATTCAGTTTATGAAGGACGCCTCTCAAGGTCACTGTCCTGCCCCCCCCCCCCCCCCGCCCACTTTACAATTTTCAGTTGGGTGAAACGGGACATGCCTAGCGGGAACATCAGACACCAAAAATCTTCTGCCAAATAAGAAAAAAATTAAAATAAAGTTAACATCTTGATATAAAATTATGTCTAAAATAACCTTACAAATTTATCAGAGGTCTTACGTTAAAATATTTGATAAGGCAGAGGTAGCCCTATGATAAACATCGAATCCAAAACTTACCTTAGGCCCAAGTATTAAGTTTTTAGATGCGTCATTCCGAATGCAACACATAGGCCTAAGCACCTTTGCGCATATGAACATCATAAAGCTGCTGACCAAGATTCAGAAAAGAGGGCTTTGGTCTTTTAAATTTCAATTTTGTTCATTAATGAAGTAATCAGCTTTTGTCGTTTCTTTTGCTGTCAGATGTAATCAAGTTTCATGGTTTTTATAAGATTTAGCCGAGAACAAGATCATTACAAGGTTCTATATTTGAAAAATATGTCGAGGAAGACTCAGCCCATCCAATATCCTTTTCACACATATTTTTTTAATCCCATGTTACTCGAAGAAATTAAAGCTGGTCCAAAGAAATCATACGAGATAATTATTACATTGGTAATGAAAAATGTAGAATTTACCCGATGAACGGGGAAGCTGTAATGTGTGAAAGATTTATATATCACGAAACGTCTTATCTTTGTTTCAATATGGAGAGACATATCATGGAAAGTTCAATAAAATATTAAGAAGCACAGTCGTCGCCACCAAGAATTATCCATAGCTTCCGCAAAAACTAGACGTTGAAATGAATTGAAGTGATATCATTTTCCGTCATACCCAAAACAAAATATATAACAATTAGTTAAATGCTTCAATACTTTACATGTACATTTTGTCGTTTGAAGGGGAGGATACAGGCTCACTTCCTGTTGTATTGTATTTACTGCGTATCTGCAAACATTTGTTTGAAAATCTGTTTGAATGTATTTTAAGAGTTTTAAGGAAGTCTCGTGTTCCGTAAATATCAATCCCCCCACCTCAAACTTGAATGTGTTTGTTGTTGGATAGGCATACTGGTGTTTCGATGGCTCCCCTTGTTAGCCGACTGTAAACGTAAAAATTGGAGTTAGTATTTCCAGAAATGGCAAAGTTCATCAGAAGTTGTGAAAAAAATCACAATTCACGTAAAACTTCAATTTGACATGAAGAATTTTAAATGAAACCGCTCTTGACCCCTCTCCCTGACTCATTTTACAGCTAGCGCCTCTCTGTCCCGTTTTACCCCGAGCCATGGGGTGAAATGGGACACGAATGCGTATTTTTTTTTTTTTTTCAATTTTTACATATATTTGATATTCTCTACCTGGCTTGTAGGCAACTAGTGGTACTTATGATTTAGTATACCGAACATAATATATATATATTATATTTATTTCATAATTTGTGTGCTAATGCTAAAGTGTCCCGTTTCCCCCTAATCTACCCTACTCTCTTGATATTGTTCAGAATTTTACAATTTGTGCACAATTTCCACTGAGTATCATTGATACCTTCAGATCCCCAGACTGGTCACGCATGAAGACTAGAAGTATTGCGCATTTGCCCATGTGGGATATTTTACCAGCCAGATACGTGCGCATAATCAGATTTTAGTATTTGGTGTTTGACTAATAACACTGATTACATTAGCAGGTATCAATTTCTGAACGCTTCAAATCTCAAAATTTAAATTCACTGATCCAAGTGCGATTCCAGTTTGCGTAGTTTTCCAATGGACTTATATTTGCGGTTTCGGCGCGAGGTGAGGTTATTAAGTAACCATTCTGCTGTTTTACTTTGTCCAAAATATCCATAGCTCTCTGGAATCTAAAAGTTAATCTCAGTTGTTTTTCTCGAGGAATCACTGTTGATTTGACGGCAAAACGGCCTGAAATATCCTGCCCGCTGTTTCCTTGAATGCCAGTTTCAATAGTTCCTTTCCCAGTCATTGAACTGGATATGGGGTTCGTGTGAGAATCTGTTCTGCCTTTGATGAGTTCTTTTTCAGCATTGTCTGGGCCAAGTGTTTCGAGGTGTACAGTTAGGGGACTGGAGGATCGAGGTATAGTGGTGGCGGGTGTTCCCAGGTTCTCCACGAGCACGTCCTCGTAGCCCTTCATCATGGCAAACTGCGCTTCTGGTGATAGGGTGGCACAAAATCGTGGCTTAATCGGTAGTTCCATGGGTTCCTCTTCCCATAGCGGAGACTGTCTGTCTCGGCTACCGTATCTGCGTTTGCCATCATCAGAACGAAGCAGTTTTGACATGCGACGACACCCCATGATAGCTGCAATACTGGCCAAACTGGCGCGGGAATGTCGCTTGCCTCCTATTTCAGGAAGTTGAGAATGTCCGCCCGCCGCCTTATGGTCGATTACCTGAGAACCACGGCGACTGCCTGCGTGTGAGGTTATGCTCTGGGATCTTTCTCTTACTGCGCGCTCTCCATTTCCAAACACCGGGTCATGTTCTGTCTGCGGCGGCCCTTCATCTATCATCTGTGATAGTAATGTACCTGTAGCACCACTGCCTCGATTTCTGACCACAGATGATCGTCGATCATCATCCCTTTGCGTGTCTCCCGGCCTGGGATGGGAAAATCGCCTGCCCTCGTCCCTTGGCGCATCCAATGGCTTGGGATGGGATGATCGTCTGCCCTCATCCCTTGGTGTGTCCGCGGGCTTGGAATGGGTTGATTGCTTGCCCTCGTCCCTTGGTACCGGTATATCCCCGGCCTTGGAATGGGTTGATCGCCTGCCCTCATCCCTTGGCGTGTCTTCCGGCTTCAATTGGGATGATCGCTTGTCTTCATCGCTTGGAGTGTCCTCCCCAAGTTTGGAATGAGATGATCGCCGGTTCTCATCCCTCAGCATGCCCGCCGGCATTGACTGTGATGATATACGTTCATCCGTTGTCAGCGTGTCTGCCGACTCATGGAAGACATACTCCGGTATATAATGTTTGTCATGGATGTTGGGCAAGGCTGTCAACTGTTTCTCGTTCATGGTAGGAATGATAAAGTCTTCCTCCCAGAAAATGGGTAACTTGCCTTCGTTTCCAAGTTATCAGAAACACGCTAATCTACTGCATGTTGATCCAGAACAACGATTCGCTGCGGACGCACGTTTTCAGAATAACTGGTACGTAAGGCGTTGACCACAGTGACTGCAAGATTGTTTAGCTGGAGGTAGATCGTCTGACCTGTAAGCAAAGTAGGCCACGTGATAAAATCAATTCTTAACAGATACTCAAGAGGCCTCACCTATCGAAGGCTTAACCTTACGCGAACTCCACTTCATTTGTGGCACTAACTTTTTTCCAACAGTATACAATTGTATGTTCATAGCAAATCGAAGTGTTTGTGACATTGACTGCCCCTATTTCTGTAACCGCCCTTCTTATAAGAGACTTCAGATTTTACGAACACAACGCTTGTTGCGATCTAAAATCGTTGTATTTATGAGTGCCCTGTCCCGTAAGATTTTGCTTTCGTTCAACTTAAATACTGTGTCAACGAGAAGCCTGCATAGAGGATACAGCATATTGAGCTCGTAGGACCTCCTACATATACAGTAATAATTGTGAAGACAGTAATACATTTCTTACCACAATCAACATGGACTTATAATGAAAAAAAGGGAAGAAAGTGCAATAGCTATACCAGTAGTTGCCGCGTGAACCCTTAATGGTGTCAAGTGGAGGAAGTACACTGCAAGTACACCTGTAAACGGTAGGAAGTTCATAAATCAACCAGCTATTACAAAAAATATCTGATCACCTGTCATCTTGAAATATCTTTGTTTGATATGGCTGTTTTAAACGGTGGCAAAGTCATTGAACTTGGATGGAGCAATTTTGTAAATAGGCCTACGTATGTGTTGAGGCCTTAAAACAGACACAGATACGCCCACGCATTCAAATATATAAATATTTGCAACTGCCAGGCAATTTCCTTTCATCGCTTGCAGTTATAGCCTACATTCCGACTAAATTTTAAGAAATGTATACTTTTAAAGGAAACCCCTTTTTTCATCACATGGTGATCATCAAACAATACAATGAGAAACTAGAAAAGAAGATTCGGTTCATAGCAAATCTGCCTGGGTGCCTTCATTTTGCCATTGTTCAACATTATCTAAATTTTGTGTACCAGCCTAATTTGTTTTAATCAAAATGCTACAACTTTGGTTCTTGGTTCATTGGATGTGGCCATGTCACAACCTTATAAACTGAATTTGAACGACACCACTATCTATAATAGGTTTGAAGCTATTCAAGATTTAAATTTTGTATATTCACCTAATTTACATAAATTAAAATTCTACAACTTTGGTTCTTGGTTCATTGGATGCGGATTTGCCACAAACACATGAACTGAAGTTGAAATGGCATCCCTATAATAGTTTTGGAGATATCCAACTTTAATTCTTTTAATGCCCCCTAATTAGCATAATTTAAAATGCTACAGCTTTCGTTTACTGTCCCTTATATTGCCAGGTGTCACAAACTTGGATATGTACATTGAAATTGTGTGTGTATCTGTAATAGTTTGGAAGATATGGAGAAAAAAAAATTTTAATTGCTCCGAATTTGCATAATTTTAAACATGATGACTATTCCAGACGATATGCACATTTTCACTGGTAGCTCAATCATTATGGCAAGTTTGGCGGTTTTTTGGAATAATCGTGAACGAGAACAACTCCGGACAGATTTGGTCGTAAAGAAAAAAGAAAGAAGGAAAGAAAACTAGAAAAGATTTGGTCCACATCAAATATGCCTGGGTGCCTTCAAAATGAGAACAGTGTGAAATACTACACTTTGCCATTATTCAAAATGAGCTAAATGTTGTGCATTAGCTTAATTTGCATGGATTAGAATGCACAACTTTGGTTCTTGGTTCCTTGGATGTGGCCATGTCACATACTTATAAAGTGAAGTTTGAATGACACCACTATCTATAATACTTTTGAATTTATTCAACATTTTAATTTTGTGTATTTGCCAATTTTGCACAAATCAAAAGCCTACAACTTTGCCTTTATGGTTCATTGGATGCAGTTATGTCACATCATTACAAATTCAAGTTGGAATGGCACATCTGTGTTATAGTTTAAGAAGTGATTCAAGATTTAAAAATTTTGCGTATTCATCTTATTTGCATACATTAAAATTGTACAATTTCGGATCATGGTTCAATGGATGCAGCTATGTCACAAACCCATAAATTGAAGGTGCAATGGCACCTCTATGTGTAGTAGTTTTGAAGTTATGCAAGATTAAAATTTTCCATTTCACCAAATTTCCATAAATTAAAGTCCTACAACTTTGGTTCATGATTCACTGGATGCGGCTTTGCTTCGTGACTTACTGGATGCGGCTTTGCTTCGTGACTTATTGGATTCGGCTTTGCCACAAACCCATAGAGTGAAGTCGGAATGACATGCATATGTGTAACAGTTTTGAAGCTATTCAGGATTTTTTCTGTGCCCCTAATTAGCATAGTTTGAAATTCTACAACTTTCATTTACTGTGCATTATATTGACACGTGTCACAAAACTAGATGTGCACATAGAAATTTTGTGTTTATCTGCAATAGTTTGGAAGATATGGGGCTTTTAAAATTTTAATTGCCCCTAATTTGCGTAAGTTCAAACATCATAACTATTCCAAACCAGACACACAATTTCACTAGTAGGTCAGTCACAATGGCAAGTTTGGTGGTTTTCGAAATCATAGTGTCCGAGCAAAAACTCCTGACAAATTGGGCGGTAAACAAGAAAGGAAAAAAGAAATCTTGGAAAAACGAAATGTCTGGATTCGCACCCAAACATAAAGAAAGGTCTTTGCCAGTGTTTTTGTATACATCTTTATAGTGGAAAATTATGTGGAAACAGTGTTAACCCTTTCCCCCTTGAATTAAGACTGAGTCAACAGCTTTCCTTGGCATGCCAAGAAAAGCTGTGGACCTGGGGCATGTGATCTTGATAAGTCTCATGTACATTTCTCAGTCAAATTGTTTTTCACAACTGTTCCCTAGCTGGGCTATCAGGGTAGTCGGTCACTGGGGCCTCCAGATCATGTAAGAGTCACTGAAGGGGAGTGAGTGCAAGCCTTTGGTTGGGTCCACACTTGTTTCTTGGTACAGAGGTTGATAATTTGCTCAGGTCACCACCTGTTTCAAATGTTTAGAGCAGAATAATTCATCACATGTGGGTCCCTGTTCAAGGTGATGTTATTATTGCTTGTTTAGGGCACTTTACAATAGGATGTATTCATATCTAAATGCGGTCCTACTCTAACACCTATTGAGCAAAAGAGGGAGCCACCTGCATCAGGGCAGATCCATGTATTTAGCATGGTCAAAAGTACTTTCCTAACAAAATGAACAAAACAAACACAATAATCTTAAGAAAATGTATTAACATATATTTGAAACATAAAGGATGCCTAAAATAATTGAAAATGGGTTCTCTTTCAGTTGAAAAGGTGTTATTTATGGATGTTTATGTGGTATATAATACAAATCTGCCCTGATCATGGTGGAAGCATCAGTCTGTTGCCCCGGCAACACAGAAGGTGAGCAGGATTGCATTTAAATATGAATGTCTCCTATTGCACAGGGACCCAGTGCCACCAGTCACATACCAAAATGGCCTGACAGCTAGCAAAGCAGGAAAATGCTGATTGTGACCATAGTCACTTGTACAATTCTTTATGAAATGAAAGACTTCCTCCCCGCCTCCCAATACACACACAGCTGTGCACACATGCTTGTCCAGTGCTGAGGCAGTGACCCAATGGGGGACATTGTCTATCACTACACCACGCCATTTTACCATCCTCAGGTGAGCACTGTGAGGCAGGCTTGCATATTAAGTCTTAAACCCGATCTCCATCCAATCAGCAGTGGGCAGAACTTTTGTGTAGCCACACTGAACCCAAACATGCATTTCTCCTAACAGGGTTTGCATGGTCATTGTGAAATTTTTTACACAAAAAGTGTTGAGTGATGATTGTTCCATTGAATACTTCAACATGTGAGTCTGACTTAATATCATGTATAATTCATGATTACAGTCTAAATCATTTTGTATCAAAGTAACAAACCATTATATATCCAGCACAATGTGCCCCCCCCCCCACGAGAGTACATCATATATAATTCATGATTACAGAAAGAAAGAAGGAAAGAGAGAAGGAAAGAAAGGAAGAAAAGAATTCTTGGAAAAACAATATATCTGGGCTCGTACCCAGACATAAAAAGAATTCTTGGAAAAAGGAAATGTTTGGGTTGTAGCCCAGAAATAATCATTACGAATTGACCCTTAAGTACTTAAAACCACCTGAGAAAATGCAATATAGTCAAACCTTTGTGTTCTGGTTAACTGTTACTATGATAGTGTTAGTCTGTTTGTTATGCAAGCTAATGCAGCTATCGAGGATGACCTATTATTACCGTGACTGATCAAAGCATGTTGCTGATTGTATTATTACGTTAAAGTGGCGTGTGAAAACACAAACCACGTGATACGACTGCATGTTTAAATCATGTTCACTGTCTAGATACATCAAAGCAAGGTGGTCTCGGTCACCTTTCCGTCGTACTATTTAGAAAAAAACAAGAAAACAGAAAAATAGTTTTTTATCTGCTCTGGATATGTTTTAACCGACAGCCAAAATTAATCGGAAGGGAAGAAGGCGATTTCTTTAGCTGATTCGTGTGACGCCTCATTGCAGATTGTTCATAGGAAGGAGAGCGCTGACAGCAGTGTATTGTATTAGTCTGTATTTTGATATCATGGGGCAACCTTTTATATGCTCACGTTTGTCAAAGTAGTGCGTTTGATGACTTAGGGTTGTTTAAACCAACTTCAACAATTTACTTGTGTGAAATTTTGAACTGCTGATTATTTGCCATGAACCCTTTTCCGTTTTTACTTGAGTTTTACATCTGGGTCGTCCTCCATTAAATTTTTAAATCTGGGATGCTCTGTGAAACGTTTTGACGCATTTTGGGCTCCATGTTTTTCGTCATTTTCCATCTAGAGTGATATATACGTCACCATAAAGTGCGGTAAAATGCCGCTTCCCAGGAGCCAGGTTCGGCGCAGGCTACTATTGTTCTGTTCAGTAATTTGTCGCACAAGAATATCAATCAAATGCAACTGATGTTACTCACCATAAAGCAGATTATGTTAAGATTGTAAAATATTATGCATATTAACGTAGGGATATCAGTTTTCTGTAAATTGTGTTTTAATTTTCCGTTTTACAGGTTACCAAAGTCCGCGTTTTTCTATTTTAGTTTTTTTAAAAATTTTTTTTTTTACACTTTACTTTATTTTATTTTATTTTATTTCTTGCGGTTTAAGGAAAGTCAGACTGGACGAACCTGTTTTTAAATTGACCTTTAAATAAATAAATAAATAAATAAATAAATGAATGAATGAATGAATGAATGAATGAATGAATAACTAAATAGATAAATAAATAAATAAATAAATGAATGAATGAATGAATGAATGAATGAATAAATAAATAGATAAATAAATAAATAAATAAATAAATAAATAAATAAATAAATAAATAAATAAATAAATAAAACTGGGGGATGGCACATTCAACTGGATGAAAACAAGTATTTTGGGCCAGACAGGTAGTTCCGTGTCATGACCAAGTATAATTATACATGTATATTAACACGATCGCAAATTTTAGATAATTTACGAAGCCCTGCTCGTGTGAATGGACATATAAAAGTCAAAGATTTCCTAAGTGTATGTTGCGACTAGATGGTCAGAACTCAGATGTCGACAGTATATTTAAGAGAATACCGAATACATACGCAAGAAAATGATAAGTCGATTGAGCAGGTTATCAATGAAAATCGTATCAAAGTCATAAGTAATCATGAAACAGTGATCTTTGGAAGGGGGTGGGGGAAGAGTCAGTTTAATTTAATCAAGCTTTTACATGTTCAAATGCTTGAGGTGTTTCCTTTGATACACCAATACCTGTTATATGTGATTTCGCTATAAAAGAAAGGTTCATGAAAATTCAAGCAAAAAGGCGATCAGATCTGGCATTCACGGGAAAACAGCTGGAAGTGTAATCTACCAGTGTTTAGCTCGCAATGATGATGTCCATCAAGAACTTCAGCTCCGCTAAACGCGCTTGTAATGGCGCTGATGCCTGTCCACTTGAATATCCAAACGTACGTCTAAAAACACAAACAAAGAAAAATTGTCAATCTGTCTTCAATTATATGGCTTGAAGTGAGAGCCAATGTTTATCTCTTTCACTGTTCCTCTTTATGTGTCGAGAAAAGGTTCTCCGGTGTTTAGTGCCGTATCTGCATGTATGGCGCCCTTCTATCGGAACACAGAATCACATTAATTAACACATGAAATTCGCAACAGGTACTGCTAAAATTGGTTACTGATACGGAAACAGGCATAAGGTTGACTATGTTTTACTAGGCTTCTATGAATGGGACTGAACAGCACTCCCTGATATTTAATATCTTGGTTAACCTCTGTTGAACTCTGGAAATTCAAGCACACCAGTGCCCCTGAAAGTGTGGACTTCAAGCTAAATTTTGTATAATTCTAAACAAAAACAAATAGTCAAAATTAGTTACATGGTAAATTTGTCCATGTATCACCAATAAGTCGGAGCGCCCCCCCCCCAAAAAAAAAGTAACAAGCTATTTCAGTATATATATATAAGATCAGTGACATTTCAAATTTTCTGACATGCTTGTTTAACCCATTGATTGAGCTATCCCATAAAAATTTTAAAAAATTAAAAAACTTTGTGATCAAATCCTTTTCAGCTGCAAATGTTTTTCGGCGTCCTGGATGCATATTTACTTTTGGTTGAAAAACTCCTGATGAGTAAAATATAAGACTAAATACAATTAACAAGACTTGTTTCTATTCATCTGATTATTGGACCCAATACACATTCTTAGTGCGAAAATAGCGTGTGTAATCGCATCACATCATATGTTAAAGTACCCTTTAATATTGGGCTACTTTTGCAGTTTTGGTTTTAAAATGCTTTTCTAGCTCTGTATTCACGTAAGTCTACAACCACAATGCATTGCTTCTGAACATGAGCAGTGCAACATGGCAAACTAGTTCAGGGGCACAACAAACCTAAAATAACACACACACACACATATATATATATATATATATATATATATATATATATATATATATATATATATATATATATATATATATATATATATATATATATATATGTATATATGTATATATATATATATATATATATATATATATATATATATATATATCCCAAATAATGACTGTCCACATGAAAGTCATAACATTTTGTGGGTACTTTAAGTAGACAATAATTTTCACATCCGGCTGAGCTTTATCATGATTTTCACCGAACAAAAAGTGCATTTTAAGGAACGTAATTTGGTAGCCTCTGGGGAAGTTTGCCTTGGGGTGAGTGCAGCCATTCCCCTGGCTTAGTTTGGCCAAAGTGTTGTCTGGGACTTATCACACATCTGCTCATGCTCAGAGCAGTGTATCGTGGGGGCAGACTTTAGTCAATCCAGATTTAACAGAGAAACTTATTGTTTTTACTGTGAGCAGTACAAAAGTTTTAACGTTGCACATTACGACGGAAACTAATGGAAAACACCCCTAGCCCTCCCAAAGGAAGAGCCCACAACAGGATTGGCAGAAAAAAAACTTGAATTCTGAATCGTCCTTATTGGATTGAAATGCATGTAGCCTAAAAAGGAGGTGTCATGTACCCTAAAAAGGAGGTATCATGTACCCTAAACAGGAGGTGTTATGTACCCTAAACGGAGGTGTCATGTAGCCTAAAAAGGAGGTGTCATGTAGCCTAAAAAGGAGGTGTAATGCATTCTTGAACCTTCCGCATGTAATGACAGGAGACATACATAATTAGTGCAGTTATTGTACGATTTGTACTAAGCAGTTCATGCAAACATATTTCTGTAGATCCCAGCATTAATTTAAGAGAAGAAAATAATTTCCTTTAAGTGCGTAACTCTATCAATGCAAGCTTAATACAACACGACCTTAACACTAAAAAAATTTGATTTGCTTGTCAGCAAATCAGTCTGTGTGCCTAGAAAACTTTTACAGATTGCATATTCAGTATTTATTTAACTCCTGAAACAATATTTTTTTCCATGCAGATAGGTCAAAAACTTATAAATTGAAGTTCGAAAGGCACCTAAACCTTTTATAGTTTTGAAGCTATTTAAGATCTAAATTTTGTGTATTTGGATAATTGCATAAATTAAACTGTTACAACTTTGATGCATGCCTAATTGGATGCAACTATTCTACAAATCTATCAACTGAAGTTTGAATGACACCTCAGTCTATAATAGCTTTGAAGCTATTTAAAAATTTTAAATTTTGTGGATTTGCCTAATTTGTATAAATTAGTATGCTGCAACTTTGGTTCATATTTCAATTGATGCTGCTATGTCACAAACCTACAAATTGAAGTTGGACTGACACCGCCATCTGTAATAGTTTGAACGTTATTCAGAAATTCAATCTTGTGCATTTGCCTAATTTTACATAAATCAAAATGCTACAAGTTTGGCTAATGATTCGTTGAATGTGGCTGTGTCACAAACCTATAAATTAATATTAGACTGGCACCTTTAGTTACGATAGGTTTGCAGATATTCAACTTTTAAATGTTCAAGTGCTGCTAATTAGCATAATTTCAAATGCTACAGTTGTTAACTGTCCATTAGATTGACAGGTGTCACAAACCTGTATGTATTATTTTAAATTTTGTGTCTGTCTGTAATAGGTTGAAAGATGAAGAGGTTTCAAATTTTAATTGCCCCTTACTTGCATAATTTTTAACATGGCATTTGAATAGAATGTTTAACCCATTTATTAAATATGATGTTAACCCCATTTATACTATGAAGCAAAAATCACTATATCAACACCAGATTCCCATGCTTTGTTAATCCAGGGCATAAAATGACTGCAACGAGTGAAGCATGTATACATGGATATTCATGTTCATGTAGTTATAAGTATGTGTGTTTGAGTTTCACTATTTACATAAAAACACTTACGTGACAATATCTACTAATATCAACTATTATGCTCACCTAATTCACTGCCATACATAACATTCCACTTTGAATTCACATAGCTGTTATAGAAATTTATGTGTTTAACCCAAGTTGTAAATTTCAAAGACAACAACACCCAACTTCACATAGCTCCTAACAAAAATCTATACCATAGTACATGAGCATGTTTTATTATCGTGTCTTCAACATGGAAGTACCTGTATAATACCTCCATGGTTTCAACAACCTACTAAAGGTGTGGACAAACTTAATTTTCAAGTTTACACAGGCTGGACATGGATGAAATAAGATGAATCTCTGTTGGGAGTGTGAGCAGTATTTACAAAGATTATGAAACAATGTTACAGATATATATCACTGATAAACAAATCTCACTGCTGGATCCAGAAATACAACAGCTTTGCCTATGGGAGCTGAGACTGCATGCATGCCCCAGTGTACCCACTGACCCTGACCAAAATCCTTCCATATCGTAGTTGGTCATTACAGGATTTGGATCTGTGTTTTAGTCATTTCTGGTAGTTGATCTGAATCTCCCTTTACAAAGACATGCTGAATTTTGGTTCATATTTCATGGGATGCCATGTAACTAACCTATCTGGCACCTCCCAGTCAGCCCTAACGTATTGTGATAGGGAGGGACACCAAGGAGGCTACAGACTAGCCTCCTTGTTTACACAAGGCAGCCACGCTTATTCCGCCAACAAAGTCAGTCTCCCTTTGGACTAAAGTAAGCCACTGCACTGGGCTCACTGTCCGTGTACTGATAGGTGTGGAGGCCAGGCTGTCACAGTTCAATTATCTCTGGATGCATAACAGCATGTCTGGAAACAAATACCAGGGTCTGGGCACAGTGGGGGGGGGGGGGGGGGGAATATGTCAGATGGACGTTTATTAACAGTAAATTCATTAAATTTAACATGAATTAAACTTTTCAACTTTGTTTGCATGCTGTAAGATTTTCCTTGAGCAACACACCCACATATGAAGCTGTGTTAAGTGGCAACTCTAACTGCAAAAGTTACGAAGATATGCAAGATTTAAAATTGCCACAAATATGCCTCTAATTTGCATAATTTTCAACATCATGACTGTTCCAAAGGCTATGCACAACTTTACTACTAGGTCTAAGCCCATGCCAAGTTTGGTGCTTTTTGGAACAATAGTGTCCGAGAAAAGCTGACCACAAAACTGGCACAAAATTAAAAAAAAATGAAAAATAAATAAAATAACAAGGAAACACTCTTTATCATTTCATGGAAATAGGGATTTGAATCCCTCTCCAACCCCTGTAATTAGATAACCTACCTAAGAATAGACAGCTATGTTTACACTGCTCCATCCAGTAATTGGAACCTCTGGCCAGGGCCCATGATCTAATTAACAGTCAGCACATGACAAGTTGTGACTGAGAAGTTACAGAAAGCAGGGATAGTTGAATTATCTGGCTATCCCTGGAGAAAGCAACTAAAAGAGATGACTACTAGTGTGGAGGTGGCCACATAAGAACACAATCACATATAATTAATGTTTATACATGTGGCATGTTCATGCTGATGTGACAGTGAACAGGCATCCAAATCTGGTGTCCATAACAACCAACTGAAATAATTCCAGAGCACAGATTATAGAAAATAGGTGACCCTAGATGCAGGTGTACATGGACTGATACGCGACATGCTATTAATTTCCCGCCAAAAGGCCCGAGTTTCACACATCTCACTCACGGGGGACGTGCAGGCACTTCCTAGTCACAGACAGGGACACATACCCTTTCCTAACAATATTAGTGGTTCTCTGACAAATTCATGTTTATAAATGCCAATGCCATATCCAACTAGAAGTTTGCTATTTGGATATCAGAAGAAATTAGAATTTGTCTGCAAAAAGTATTCGTTATTTCCAAAATATCAGCAACATCCCTCCTGCCCACATAGACAAGTGCCCATATGTAGCTACAATTTGTATCCAACATGATTCAAATTGGATGATGATTGGCCGAGTTATGGCTAGATGAAAATTTCAAACGACAAAATGACCTTGACTTTTGACCTCTGGAGGTCACATATACATTAAAAAATGTGTAGTGTTACAATATATACAATTTGAGCTCAATATGATTAATATTGGATGAAAATTGACCGAGTTATTGTTGGATGAATATTTCAAAGGTCCAAATGACCTTCACCTTTGGCCTTTAGAGTTGACATGTGAATTACAAAAATGTGCAATGTTACAATATCGATAATTTGAGCCCAACATAATCAAAAGTGGATTAAAAGTGACCGAGTTATGGCTAGATGAATATTTCAAAGGTCCAAATGACTTTGATCTTTGACCTCTAGAGGTCACATGTAAATTAAAAAAATGTGCAGTGTTACAGTAGCTACAATTTGTGTCCAACATGATCAAAATTAGATGATAATTGACCGAGTTATAGCTACATGAATATTTCAAATTGCAAATTGACCTTGACCTTGGACCTTTAGAGGTGACATGTAACTTACAAAAATGTACAGTGTTACAGTAGCTACAATTTGTGTCCAACATGATCAAAATTGGATGGAAATTTACTGAGTTATGGCTGGTAATATTTCAAACTTACAAATGACCTTGACCTTTGACCTTTAGAGGTCACATGTAAATTACAAAACTGTGTAGTTGATGACTACTTTGGAAGCCAGAAGCAATTAAATTTTTTAATTGCCCTAATTTGCATAATTTTCAAAATCTTGACTATTCAGAACGATATGCAAAACTTCACTGCAGGTGCTATAGCCATGCAAAGTTTGAAGTTTCTAGCTTGCACGGTGTCTGAGTTTAAGACGACACAAAAATCTGGCGGAAAGAAAGATAGGACAGAAAGAAAGAAAGAAAGAAAGAAAGAAAGAAAGAATATTGGGTAAAACAATATGTCTGTGTTCGCACGCAGACATAATAAACGAGCGTGTACAAGCGTGCGTATTTACACGAGAACGTTGTTTCTAAGTTATTCAACAACAAAAATGCTATGCAGGGAAACCAAACTCGAAGTCATGAAGAAGTGGACAACCCACAATAGGTTTGCCGACTGAGATAATGTTTGGAATTTTTTGTGCTTTTAGAAGTTGTACCTTCGCTTTGAAAGCTGAAAGGTTAGGTGGTTTTACGATGTAAGCATTGCTTAGCATTCAGGTGGTGCAAGAGATTACCTATGTTTTAAAAGCTCGCCATTCAGATAGATAGTTGCAATTTCCTAGGAAGACAAGGGCAGTGGGTGAGAACAACCGCCAGCTTACTATTCAAATCATCTGAATCGCAAACAAATCGGAACGTGTCTCACGGATAACATATCATCCTGACGTCGGTCAAGTTGCAGTGAACATGTAGCGCAGGCCAAAAAGCCTCGCTAATGATATAAGGCAATAGGCAGGGGGTAGAGGTCTCGGACCAGTAACCTAGACCTAATGCATTTACATGTTAAAATAGCGACATACGCTGGCTTATTTCTCCTATTTCAAACGTAAAACCACAACTTCTTTTGCATTCTTCTTCAAGTTTATACCGGTAGCAGCAAGTTAAAACCAAGAAAATGGGGGGGGGGGGGTCATGTGATTAGATTTTTTTTACCGGTGCATTTGTGTACCTTACCTCCATGATTGGCCGTTCCGTGTGAAATATGTCTCCAAAAATACACAAAGTTATCAAATGAATTAAAATATTTCTAGAGTAGCAGTGCCTCACAGTTGATAAGTATTTTCCTATCCAAAATTATGATGGGACTTAATTTGGGATGCTCTGCTCCTGTGACATTAACATCCAATAGACACAGCAACAGTATTCAGTACTCGATCAAAAGTTGTGGATCAGTTGACCCGACCTTGAGGGGTTACTGGTCCAAGACCTATAGGCAAACAGAAAAAAAAGAGGTCACTTGACCCGTTCTGAGCAATTGTTTGGGATACGTCACGTGATACCTCTTGACCAACGGTATCGTCTGCTACATTTTGTCTTTGGGCACATGCCATACCGCATCAAGCTGCTCAGGCTGTTAGTTTCCGCACATAATAAATGCATGTAATCTTGCACTGGTCTCCAAACTCGTTCGATGGAACAAATATATACTTAATCCCAGGGACCACTTCTGCTTTTAAAATAATCAAACAAGCTTCATTGAACTCATTCCACCCAAATGACGCCTTTCCCGCTAATATCTTAATGTCATCTGTAATATTGTATTCTACTAATTTAGGGATTATGTTTCAAAATTTTGGACGAAACTTGCATGGAATCGGATTCCAAATTATATGCCCATGGTCAACAGCTTTCCTTGGCGCTTATATACGCCCAGAGCATGCCAAGGAAAGCTGTTGACTCGGTCTTCTATAAGGGTGTAATGAGTTAATTCGACTGTTGTTGTACCGTTCCATTTTCGAAGAAATTGAAAGTTCTTGATCCCTGAAAGGAAATAGAATTGAAACTATGATCTGAGTGCCGGATTGTATTTTCCTTCGACTCGTCAAGGCGATTCAGTGACTTGATTATGTTTTAAATGGAATTATGTTTCTTAAAATCTTAAAACTGTATCAGGGACCAAAAGTTTAAAACAAACGTATTTCCAACTGCATTTTTTGTATGGGCCACAGTTATTATGTATTGAAGACAAACAAGAAATAAATGTGTACAGGAGTGAATAAACCCTTGACGAATATTGTTCCAGATTCAGACAAGGTGTAACCCTATTTCTGAATACGGGGTTGGCCTGTTAATTTCCTGCCAAACTCTCTGTCCCTGTCGTCAGGCAACGCTGAAAATCAGCCTACATGATGCGGAAATCATTTTGAGAACGTAAATATTATCCTTTATATATTAAACATAAATTTCCTATTAATATATTTGTCATGTATCCTGCAGTTGTTCCTGATCCATTAATGAAGCTCCGATGGCATGAAGGGCAAAAAGGTGAAAGTGCTAAATTAAAAATTGTTGGGGGGGTGCACTCTCAGCTTATCTGAAGGAGAAAATAGACGATGTATCATTCCATTTATGTATTACTGGTCACATCCTGCTGATGCTTAATGCTTTGATTTATAATATTACTGTTTTAAATGTGTTCTGCCAGGTGTTCATACTATTCTTTTGTGGGCGAACAAACACAAAACTACAAAATCCGTTTTGCCCATATCAAAGCAATATCATTCGTCTTACTTCGCATCGATGTGAGCTAAGTGGAACAGGAATAATTCCATCCACCTTTATAAGAGGACGAAAATAATATTCTGGTTTTCACGAGTACACAAAATGCTGAACATATCAATTGTCAGCAGCATGCTTAAAGTTAATTAAAAACTAATACTCTGATTTTCCAAAGCATACAAAATGCCGTACATATTGTCAGGAGCATGTTCAAGGTAAAAAACAATGCCCCACTCTCCGTCAAAATGCATCATTAATCGCAAGATATCAAAATGCATCATTAATCGCAAGATATGAACTAAAATGACTGTGCTCACGTATTATTTTACCCCTTGAAAGGCCATATTATTGGACTGAGTCAAGAGATTTCTTGGCGCAGCGCCTAAGGTTTGCTGAGGAAATCTGTTGACTCTTGACATGTTATCCTGGTAAGTTTTTCGGAAATGTTCATTGAAAATGTAGAATGGACATTAATTGATAAAATGGACGACGCAAACGACCATTCAAATAAACGGACACTGTGGACAAGTTTGACCGGCAAAGTGTTAAGTATTGTACAAACCTTAGTCCTGGCATCAAATTGTATTTCCAGTCCAAAGTAGTCTTCCCAACCGAAAATGCTGCCTTTCTGAGATCCAGTGCAAAACTTCTTGCCGACTTGACCCCACTGCACAAATAATAATTTGCGATTTGTGGATAGTCGCCTCACCCAACATCGAAAGGACGATACGTTTGAACTCAACTTGCAGGTAAAGAAAATACCTGTAACTCTTAAAACTAGCAAAAATAGCCCGGAAACTATGTTATTTTTATGACCGTGGGGAGTTGCTAATGACGAGTCGCTTGTCATACCATACAATAGTGTTGTCTCCATGGGCAGCATTGTATGGCCCTACCCGTCATCAAGTATGCAAGTTTACATGCATGGTTCACCAGAGTATACTATAATGCTATTATGTAAAGCTCTTGTACAATCTAAGATACCGACCCATTGAGGTGCATACCTATCTGTACTCAATATATCGACAAGAAATTTAATGACCGGTGTGTCATCATCCTTGTCCATGGTGATATCAAGGCCGATTGTGGACTGTGATTGAACAATTTAATATAAAGGAGTTGGTGTTTAGCGACTGTTATGTAACAGCATTGATTGTACCTGTCCCGGCGTAGCAGTCGAATCATCTGGGAGACATTTTATGAGTCTTTTTTAGGCATCTCAATCTGAACTTATCGAAATTCAACTAATATGTCACGACTTTATAAAATGTACCGGAACTTAATGAAGATAACATTTTATGGCCAAAATATGGCCCCTTATTGCTGTAATGTATGGCGCGTCCAATTTATGCATCCTTTGTTTAATGAAAACTATATATTCGAAGGATTCATTTTACTCCATTCTTATATATATATATATATATATATATATATATATATATATATATATGTATATATATATATATATCGATTGACTGACTTTATTAACCTTTAGAAATAGAGAAATACATATAAATAAAATATACATATACGTGATCCAGTTATATATTTATATATATATATATATATATACATAAAAATATGTATATATATAAATATATATATACATATATATATATATATATATATATATATATATATATATATATATATATATATATATATACATATATATATGTGTGTGTGTGTGTGTGTGTGTGTGTGTGTGTGTGTGTGTGTGTGTGTGTTTGTGTATATATGACGGTTATGTGAAATCAAACAAACAAAAACACCTTACCGGAGTAAGTAGTTATAAAAGCATTTGGATTTATGATGATACATATTTGCGCCTTAATGGTCAGGCTGAAATAATTTCTTATGGTGCACATTTGTTATTTCCCGCATAAAACGGAAAGACGAAACAAATTCGTAGACATTTTTATCATTTCGAATATTTTGGTATGATCGGAAAAAAACCCGTATATATTTTGTAACCAGTAAAGCAAGACCTATTAAAGTCAAGATTAAAATCAAATTAGTCGTGACCCTTTCACTGTTTACGTGTGTGTTCTGTGCTTGTTTGTTGACCTTGTCTTTTTATGTATGTGACAAATACAAACACAGATCAAGTCCTTACTCTCAGGGAACATAATCTAAAGATTACTGCATTCTTTGTAGCCGGGGTTGCTGTCACGGGCGCCATAAACAACAATTTGGGATCGTAAGTCGTCCCTGAACTTATTTGCGGCAAGGAGTCTTTGTGACGCTTGTCTTTGCTCACCAAGAGCAGAGGAATTACTGTAATATGTAAACGCAGGTCTTTAAACGTCCTATGAACTAGTGGGGTGTAAATCCCGATAAGGTTATGGTTCAGATGTCTGAGAAATGATGTCAAGTAAAACTTTCAAAATTTAAAAAAAAAAGATGATTATTTTGATGCATTAAAATGAGCCCACTTGGCAAGCCACAAGAGCAGCATTTTTGTTCCCGTGTTGTTCACACTGGCACGGAACAAATGTTGACGAAAAGCAAACCCATCTGCGGGTCCAGCGTGTGGACGAGCAAGGCATCAGTGCATGGGACCTGGCCAAACAAGAAAAATGATAACGACTTTGATGATGATTGTATCCTGAATTTATCCCGCATTTTTTTTTCTGACGAGTATGAGCAATTCTTAGTTGTTACTCAGAGGTCCACTACCACAGAAGACACAGATAATTCAGACGGACCAGCGCGAGCCAGTTATGATGCCGGCAACACAATAGAACAGCCCGAGAAGGGCCCTCCGCATGGGCCCTAAAACATGACGGTTTCCCACTTGAACTTTTTATGACAAAATGTTTGTTTCACTTCACATGTGATAGGAAAATATTTATTTCACTTCACTTTTTATAAAGAAATCTGCTAATTCCACTTACGGTCGCTTTTCTTTGCTCACCAAAAGCAGAAGGATTACTGTGTGGATAAAGGCAAAAATAGCACTTTCTCCAGCTAATCCCTTGACACACACTGGTCGAGTATATGCTATTTGCTGCATCACTTAGTTCAAATTACTTTATCTGAGCGATGCAGAAAACATAAAGAGTACTAGGAAACCTATTTGCCTGCCAAATACAGGGAGCATATAAAGCCTATTTTAAACAAATAAGTGTTTGTCAAGTAACGGGGTAGACGATTATTCACAATTCCCCTTTGAGGTTGTCTCCAAAGCATACTAAGTTCCTGATTATCTCTACTACACGAGTAGAGAATACAGAGACATTGGGTGGGTTGGCAGGCAACTTTTGAGCAGGTTCCTCCATTTTTACGGTATTACCCCAGGGTGCACACATTGAAATTGCATAAATATTGCTGGGTTTATTCGAATTAGGAGAATATCCACATGCTTTCAAACATTCGAACGTACCTGTAAAAAGCTAGCTGAGAAAAATTTGTTTGAAACCATTTTTTTTTTTACATGATCGTCATCTCTGTTATGCCGACAACATATATACGAGGAAGTTTTCATTGGATCACGGGTATCAAAGACATCTGGAAATTTTAGTTTTACAACAAAATGGGGAAATGTCAGTTTGCTGACGGACGACTTTTCGAGAAAATGACAAGGATTTTTATGCAAATGGTAAACATGTGTAAAACTATTTCAGACAATGATAAAAAAACTAAGAGCATTAACTAAACTTAAAATTAATTTCAGAACGGCAGGCTATTTCATTTACCTATCATCAAATATCATTTTATCAGAAAAAGTTTACAAAATTTATTTTATGTTCATACATTCTTTAAATTCTAGTAGGATGTCTTCATCATGTACAAGATACAGGCAAGCAGCCGCCATGCAGTAAGAAAGCATGTCTGGGAATTTAAGGTTCCAATACAGGATTATTTCCCGGTAATGACACGTTTATAAAGTCATTCGGCTACTGAACCCTACAATTTTCCAAAGTTTGACTTGAATTGGATAATATGTTAATTGATGTATAGATTTAGGCAAAGCTAGTGACTGGATGGGCCATGGAGTGTAGAGAGATTGGACTGTGATACCTTGGGGGTTGAGAACCACACAGAACATAAGCACTGTTGCTCCTGTTTGTATAACAAGAGTAAGCATTAGCGTGTATAATCTTAAACTGAAATGGGGCGACTTAGAACACACACATACACACGCAACTTTGGCAGAAGCAACAAGCAGGCTTTTTCAATGTCGAAGACGAAATACTTGTAATATTATACTGTAGAAAATATAATTCCCACAGAAGTGTACAATTACTGAACATAGGTAAAATTTTCCACTAGTTTTCCACCCTGATCGATTCAGATCTTTTTATTCTCAGTGAACCTGTATAGCAATGCCGAAAAAATGAACATACCGGAAATGCATGTTTTAATTGTTAAAACTGGAATCTTTTTAAACAAACAAACAAACAAACAAACAAACAAACAAACAAACAAAAAACAGTTTTTCCCTGCCAGATAATATTTTGTACTTCTTTCTGTAATCTCCTTTGACCAGGATGTAAATGCATATGTTTATATTTGTAAAACACAACAATGTTTGTGTTAGGTAGCAAATGAAGGTCTTTTTTGCCCGAGTACTGGAAACTTAGAGATGGAAAGCTACGAAAAATTTGAGAAAAGGATGTGCAATACATATGCATATGAGCTGATTTGGAGTGACTTTAGTTTGACATACTGCAATGGCATTTTACTATCACACTCAGCATCACGTTCCCAATATGTCGTCCGAGACGCAGGATTATTTGGTACATATTTTGGCCAAAGCTTAGTGACGCAAAGTTTTGACTTGTGCATAATATTACTCCGCCTGCATCACGGTATCCCTGACGCACGTTTTGTCTACCAGAAAACAATTTTTAAAAACAGCACTTTTATTTCAACACCAGTCCCGGCAGAACCAAAAGAGGTCTTCCCGTTAATTGCATTACACGCCTTTGCACCTGTCAACGCTCTACTATATTTACCTTTCATTTGTTTTATATAGCGAGGACAAATACAGTCGAAACTAATGTTTTATATACAGAGAATAAGTACCAGATGAGGAATTTCTCTCGTTTTACATGATTGACTTTAACCTGCATTTCTAAGGTCATGGCCTTGTGAAGGGTTTGACAAATGGTGCTTTACCGTTTTGTTTTCGTTTAGGTAAGAAGTCCCTGTCAACATATCCAGGGCAGAAATGATAATAAGTTGCCCATGGATATCTTTGCCATTAAAACAATCGCCCCAATGGCACCCCAGTTGCCCACCCATGGAAAACTGTTAAGTTGCCCCAAGGCTACTGCAGTTTCCACCCACAGTTACCCATATGAAAACACAATCGTTCCTAACACATGTGCGGAGCGATTTTAGAACCGAAATGAAACAAAAGAGAGAATCCTTTTGGTTGCTGTTTTATTTGAAAGCCAATCAGATTACGCAAATAGAAAAGAGTAACTGTAAGTACTTTCTCGAGTGACGTACCCTTTGAACAAAAGTGGAGTCGAAACAGCTGCTGCAAGCACGGTAAAACAAGTAGTTTTTTTTTGACAGAAACACGGGATTTAACGCTCTATGGGATAAACAAAATTCCACATGGTCATGTCATAGGGATTGGATTGAGACAGCACGGCTATGTGGAATTCTAGATATCCATACACTCATCCAAAATTTAGGCCTATAGTTTTATTGAGTCGTGAACAGAGGTGACAGGTTGATAAGCATGCACGTAACAAGTTACATGTACACTCGCATGTAAGATATAAATTCCTGTATTTTCCTGTTTCTAATTACAAAAAAGGCCAGACTTGTGGCTTCGCTGTGCGATGGGCCAGATCGAATGGCACTATCAGTCATTTGCTTCAGTCAGTATCACATTGAGGCCTGCATTGTGTTTTCTACTTCTGATGATGTAGGTTGGTTTAAAGATATTTTTATTGATGCAATTAGGAAACAGGGCGGTGCCCTATATTAATCCTTTTTGCACACATGAGAGAGAAATTTGAGAAGACGATTGACAACATTTAGGACTGATGCAAAGAAAAACGCTACAGTAACAATGACAGATATGGTGGCAAGCCACACAACTGGAAGAATAACACAGCACGATACGTGTTCACAGATAGAGAGAGGGTAGTTGGAGTCGGTCCTCTAATTATGTAACCATCCACTTGCATATAACATTAAATATCATATATAATCAGGTGTCAACTCTAGCTGTTTTAATAATATATGTATGAACAGTGTTCATTTTCTTTGAAAGTACAGTTTTTAGACCCAAATAAAAGTGTTTCGACAGTGAAAGATGCGAGAGGCAGGACAGAATTTTGAAGTTCCTCACGATGAATTTTATATTTCATACACTCACAAAAATAATGAAACGTGTCCTCGTTCGCCGTGCCACAGGCACACCCCGGAGAGTCCACAACACCGTTATCGAACAAATCTGACCGAAGTATACTACATTTCATTCGCAAGCGTGCATGATGGACTGTCACTCTCCTCTCCCCCAAATAATACAATTTATTACATTTCTTTGTGTTCTTATTGAGACTGGATTTGAATTCATCAACATTTTCAGAATTTCGTACTGAATAGGTAGACTGTTCCAAAGTTTGACTGTGGACGGGAAAAAGGATACATCAAAGAGATTGGTTCGAGTGGGTACTGAAGAAAAATTCCGATTTGATCGTACTTCATAACAATTTCTATCATGAACATAGTTCGGGAGTAGATTTTGTAAATAAAAGGGAGCCAATCCATGCACAATTTTGTAGAATAAAATTAATTTACGTTTGGTTCAACGTGCCGATAATTTTTTTAAACCTGGCTCTTCATAAATTAGTTGGTGCTTGGTACCTCTAGTTGCACCTGTTATAACTCGTGGTGCTGCTAGCTGCACATTCTCTAATCGTTCAGATTCCGATGATGTACATCCATCCCAGACAGAGATCCATATTCAAGAATTGGGCGAATGAAAGAGAGGTACAAGATTCCGAGGGATTTTCTACTGAGACACATTTGTAAATGTTTCTTTAACTATTTCCATACCTTTATTAATAATTTCGTTTATGTGACTGGACCATGTCAGATCTGATCGTAGTATGAGTCCAAGATGTTTGTGTTCAGTTTCGCTTTGCAAAGTTTGATCCATGAATACAAGATCTGGGTGTGTTTTAGATATTCTCTTTCTCGAAATGATCATAGATTTTGTCTGTGATGGATTGAATACAACCAGCCACTGTTCAGCCCAAGTCTCGATTTCCCGCAGATCAGAGTTAAGAGAAGCCGCTGCTGCAGCAGGCTCATTTACAGTTATAAATTAAGTGGTATCATCAGCAAATAATCTTATGGGTGATCGTACTACATTTACAATATCATTTATGAAAATTAAAAACAATAAAGGACCCAAAACAGAGCCCTGGGGGACACCTGCCTCGACTCGGCACCAAGAAGAAGTGCCACCCTGGATAAAAACTCTTTGAAGACGGTTACTTAGGTAGTCGTTAAACCACATTAATAATGGCCCAGTGATCCCAGCCTTTTCCAATTTATGTGACAGCCCAGGATGATACACTCTGTCAAAAGCTTTAGAGATGTCGCAGAATACTATTCTGACCTCTTTTTGCAAATCAACAGCTTGACAAGAATGATTATATAAGAGTAACAATTGGTTGACAGTATTGTCACCAGGTGTGAAACCGGACTGACAGTCGGAAATCGCCTGTTTGTCACGGAAGAAGTTAAAAACATGTTTGAAAATGACTCGTTCAAAGACTTTGGAAACAGCTTAAAAGGGAGATAGGTCTGTAATTGCTACAGTCATTGGGGGATCCTTTTTTCAAAATCGGAACAACGTTGGCCTTTTTCCACTCACTGGGAAAGGATCTTTTTGATAGTGAGTTGATGAAAATTCTAGTAAGCGGCTCGGAAATTGCAGGAGCAGCTTCCTTAAGAAGACGTGCACCGATTCCATCTGGCCCATTCGCCTTTGTAGTATCTCGTGATTTTAGAATGGAAAATACTTCGTTACTTCTGACTGAAATAAAACTTAAAAAATCAGTGGGAGGTTGAAACCCCTGGGAGTTTGTAGATGGGGTAAAATTTGTATCATCTACACTGCAGTTGTTTAGAAACACATCATTAAAGATATGTGCCTTAATTTCGTTGTCAGTATAAGTACGATCGTTGTGAATGATTGCCGGTACTTCAGGAGATTGGCTCTTGTTTAAAAAGGATTTTACGGTGTGCCACCAACTTTTCTTTCGATGTTGCATATTATTAACAGAGTCATCAAGGCGTTTGTAGTAAGTCTGCTCGGCTAATCTCAAATTTTCTATGTACTTGTTACGCAATTGCCTGAAATAAGGCCACAAAGACGGATTCTTTTTGGCTCTTTCATGTATACGTTCTACCTTTCTCTTAGCAGCACGAAGAGTATTAGTATACCACGGACAATCATTAGGTCTAATCATTACACTATCATTTGGGATACACTCTTTTGCAACAGAAAGGATAGAACTCGTCCATTTAGAACACTGAGTGTTTACATCGTCCGAGTCGAAGCAGGACCCCCAGGCATACTGATATAATTTCTCTCTAAATAATTCAAAGTTTGCTCGATCATAGTTCCAAACAAACCGAGTAAAACATGGATTTCTCTTTCGTCTGAATAACAAATTTGCACTAATTACCGAATGGTCACAGTTAGCCAAAGGAGGAGATACCTTGACATTAGAGACATAATTAGGAATGTTTGTGATTATTTGGTCAAGGCAGGTTGAAGATGTTTCAGTGACACTGGTTGGTGTATTGACGTGCATATTTAGATTATTGGTCATACAAAAGTCGAACAGTTTCCTGCCATCGTTTGTATTATGATCTGCATTTATATCACCCATAATTACAATTTTATCCACACCAGAATTTCCTGCTTTATCTACACAGTCCTGAAAATAGTCCCAGAAACTAACGGATGCATCAGGTGGTCGATAGACTACACCAAACAAAAACTTGTTTTTGTGTAGTCGGACTTCAACCCAAAGTAACTCTATGTATTGACTCTCAAGATCAGATCCCCATACCGGTAGTTCTGTCTCGCCTAAAAATGGGGTTAAAACCTGGTAAGTCGGGCTGAATTACAACATGGACTTGCAGGGTGAAGGAAGGTTTCAGAGAGGGCAATAATGTCAAAATCGTCGACCAAAGAGGTTTTGATACATCTTAGTTTGTCGTCTGACAAACTACGGATATTAGCGTGACAAATTGTTAAATCTGCAAATAATATGTAATGTGGCCCAAGTTTGGATGTACATCACCAGAAATCAGCATCAGTAGAGCAGCCACGTACAACAAAAAGTCAAGCACATCATCGGACCGTTTGTGGTAAAAATGAATATTGTATTGTGTAGCCAGGCACACATGCCCGGTATCAGGAGTAAAAGTAGTAGATAAACAGTAAAGAATAAGGGTTAAGAGCAGCAGCGAGCTACCCAATATAATATATGATACATGAAACTGAACAGAACTTGAGCTTGCCTCGTAAACTTCTATTATGTCTACACAATGCAGAATCATGCTGTCTAAGCATCCATGGAATATGTTTAAAATCACAAATGAAATTGTTACATAAGTAAATCAGAGGAAAGCTAGCAGAGCCCTAACCACGCAAAAATAGTCCTGCCATAAAGCAAATTTGAATATTAAGAGTATTAATGAGGTAGGTTGTTTCTGTGGACCTGGATGATGATGATGATGATGATGATGATGATGATGATGATGATGATGATGATGATGATGATGATGATGATGATGATGATGATGATGATGATGATGATGATGATGATGATTTATTAGGAAAACCTCCCCTTTACAGCAGGGGCACCAATAGAACGGGGAAAATTCCCTGATGCGTCCAACATATATACAAATGATCATGCATACTTATTATCAGTCAAATAATCTTCGTATGATAAAATAAGTATAGTATCTATAAGTAATAAGTTATGTCCTCTGCACCAAAACTAGAGATAAACCACTCATTGGGACAAAACTCTGGAAAGCGTAAGGATATGTACATTATACATGTTTCATATACAATGTATAACATTCAGCTTTCAGCGTCATTATTAGGAAAAAACAGGTATGACCACAGTATGAACGTACAAGTAAGTTACAAAATTTTTAATTCACCATTATTACATACTCCTGGAGATGTGGGTTTGTACATGGGGGACCCCCCAGAGAGTGACGGGGGGAAGGGAGGCAAAGCCGCTCAGACATAACAAGTACGCCGCAGCGTACCCCGGCTCTGCTGGTTTGACTCCATCTGTAAGTTTAAGTCGTCAAGACAGCACCATCACGTGTTATTTTGTGGCGTTACCGAACTTCCTTACAAAATTATATACAGTACCTATCTGGCTAATTTCCAGTCTGTTTAATCTGAGTTGGCAAGGCGATTGAATATGCAATTATAATGCAACTGTGAATCAGTTTTTTGTGCGTGTGTTCCTGACTGAGAGTGATTAGTACTGGCAAAAAGGGTGCCTCCAAAAGATCGCCCCACATACTGCTTTTTCACTAAAACTTGGTGAATTGACCCAGTCTGCATTATTTACCATATCACAACTACCAAGTGACATTTTCAGTAAACTCAATTATTAAGTTATTGGCTGATCTACAGTTGTTAAATGTAACTTGGTTTTCCCATTGTCTCTTGACAATTCTGCCATAAAGTGTGAAATCCTTTCATGCATGGTCACTTACAATTGCACACCTGTGCACAACTGGTACTCGTGAGAGTGTTCCAAGCACAGGCCAAATGAAACGTTTGTGTGCGACACTGGTCTTTTGTGTGTATATGTGATAGTTATAACATGTCACATGACCATTATGCCACGTAATCAACGAGGTCGAAGACCTAGTTGATTATGATGGCAAGGTGGTTTTTGTGACAAGTTATAAACGACTTGTAACATGGGTGGTAGGAACCGACCAAGGAATTCCTTGGCGCATGACATTTTGCCCCCCCCCCTCCCCCTTCCTTTTTTTTTGTAGTTTGCCGCTTATGTAAGTTGTGACATGCACAGTCAGGTTTGACTGCTTGTTCATGCATTTTCCACTTGTCAATGTGGCAGTAGGAAGACCAGGTGGTGGAAGCAACGATGGCAGATTGTGAATTAGTCAGCATTTCTACTCAACATTTATTATTTCAAAAAGGTATGTGTCATAATGAACAGAGTGAAGGCTACAAGAAACCCATTGCAGATAAAAAAGAAAAGAAAAACCAATCAATTTTTGGAAATTAATTCACTTACTTTTTGCAGGATTCATGCTTGCCATAAACACTGATTAGCAGTGCTATAGTGTGAATATTGTTCATTATGTGTTTACTTCAAGGCAATACACACTTTTTTAATGAAGAGAGTGGAGGGTACAAGAAAACCTACTGCAGGTAAAAAGACCAATCAAGTTTTGGAATTAATTTCACTTACAATATTTCAGGACTTACGCTTGTCATAGACACTGATTCGCAATGCTATTGTGTGAAACGTGTTTATTATGTGTTTACCTCAGCGGTGTCAGCCTGTGACAAATCACATAGCACATTTGTGCCTTCACATTACAAAATCCTGGAGCGACATGCAAAATATTAGAATATTTCTCAGGCATAATGCACTTAGGGTCACAATTTGTAACAGCAAACACTTATTTTGTCTGGCTCGTCTTACAGAATGAACAATTCAATACAGCCTCCAAATTTGGGGGGCACATGTCACTAGCGGTGAGATCATAGTTTTAACATTCACATAAGCTTGAAGTTACGAGGTGCAGCATGTCCAACTGTGCTTGTTATCCCTTGAAACCACAGGAAGAATGAAAATTGGCTGACCTGGTGTCAGCCGGGGCAATTTCGATAATACGCTTTGTAACATGAGTGGTAGGAACCAACCAATAGGGAGCTGGAAAAAGTGTTAATTATATCACATAATCCACTCTTCATGTGGAAAGTGTGGATCCTGGTCTTCCTTCACCATGGAATAACAAGTGAAGTTAACACATATTGTACACATTTCACACAATAACATTGCAAATTATTGTCCATGACAAGCATGAACCCTGAAGAAAAAGTAAGCGAAATTAATTCCTAAAATTGATTGCTCTTTTTGCCTGCACTAGGTTTCATGTACCCTCCACTCTGTTCATTATAAAAGTGTGTATTGCGGTGAAGTAAAGACATAATGAACACTTTTTACACTTTAGCACTGCTTATCAGTGTCCGTGACCAGCATGAATCCGGCAAAAAGTAAGTACATTAATTTCCAAAACTTGTCTTTTTTATTTTTTAGCTGCAATGGGTTTCTTGTGGCCTCCACGTTCTTCATGATGACACGTAGCCCTTTGAAATAATAAATGTTGAGTAGGAATGCTGACTAATTCACAATCTGCCATCGTTGCTTCCACCACCTGGTCTTCCTACTGCCACATTGACAGGTGGAAAATGCATGTACAAGCAGACACACCTGACTGTGCATGTCACAACTTACAAAAGCGGCAAACTACACAAAAGGTAGGGGTAAAATGTCATGCGACAAGGAATTCCTTGGTCGGTTCCTACCACCCATGTTACAAGTCGTTTATAACTTGTCACAAAAACCACTATGCCATCATAATCAACTCGGTCTTCGACCTCGTTGATTACGTGCCATAATGGTCATGTGACATGTTATAACTATCACATATACACACAAAAGACTAGTGTCGCACACAAACTTTTCATTTGGCCTGTGCTTGGAACACTCTCACGAGTACCAGTTGTGCACAGGTGTGCAATTGTAAGTTTACCATGCATGAAAGGACTTCACACTTTATGACAGAATTGTAAAGAGACAATTGGAAAACAAGGTTACATTTAACAACTGTAGATCAGCCAATGTCCTTATAAGTGAATTTACTAAAAATGTCACTTGACAGTTGTAATGTGCTAAAAATTGCATACTGGGTCAATTCGCCAAGTTTTAGTGAAAAAACAGCATGTGGAGATATCTTTTGGTGGCACCCTCTTTACCAGTACTAAACACTGTCAGTCAGAAACATAAAAACAACTGATTCACAGTTGCCTTATGATTGCATATTCAATCACCCTGCCAACTCAGAGTAAACAGATTGGAAATTAGCCTAACAGGTACAGTTTCACAGAAACCACCTGCCTCATTAGAAATAGAAAAACACAATGCAGGCCTCAATGTGATACTGACTGAACCAAATGACTGATAATGCCATTCGATCTTGCCCATCGCACAGCGAAGCAACAAGTCTGGCCTTTGTTTAATTAGAAACAGGAAAATGCAGGGATTTAAAGCTTACATGCGAGTGTAACTTGTTACGTGGATGCGTATCAACCTGTCACCTCTGTTCATGACTCAATAAAACTGTATAGGCCTACATTTTGGATGAATATGGATATCTAGAATTCCACATAGCCGTGCTGTCTCAATCCCTTCCATATGACGCGGCCATGTGGAATTTTTTTTCTGCCATAGAGCGTTAAATCCCATGTTTTTGTCAAAAACCTACTTGATTTTCGACTCCATTCGTTCACAGGGCAACAGGTAAGTCACTCAAGAAAGTACTTACAGTTATTGCTTTCTATCTTGCGTAATCTGATTGACTTACAAATAAAACAACAACCGATAGGATTCTCTGTTTCATTTCATTTCAGTCGTAAAATTGTTCCACTCATACGTAGGGAACGACTGTATTACCTCATGGGTAACTGTGGGCGAACACTGCAGTAGCCTTGGGTAACGTAAAGGTTATCCATGGGTGGATAACTGGGGTGCCAGTGGGACAATTGTTTTAATAGCAAACCTTAAGGTATTCATGGGCAACTTATTATTTTTTCTGCGCTGGACATGGTGACAGGGACTTATTATCTAAACGAAAACAAAACGGTAGAGCACAATGGGTTAAACCCTTCACAAAGCTTATGACCTTGGAAATGTACGTTAAAGTCAGTCATGTAACACGAGAGAAATTCCACATATGGTACTTATTCTCTGTATATGAAACATTAGTTTTGAAATATATGTGCCCTCGCTATATAAAACAAATGAAAGGTAAATATAGTAGCGGATTGAGAGATGCAAAGGACATGTAAAACAATAGACGGGAAGACCTCTATTGGTTCTGCCGGGACTGGTCTTAAAATAAAAGTAGTGTTTTTAAAAACTGTTTTCTGGTAGGTAAAACATGTGCATCAGGGATACCGTGATACAGGCGGAGTAATATTATGCACAAGTAAAAAATTAGCGTCACTAAGCATTGACTGAATATGTAGAAACTAATCCTGCTTCTCGGACGACATATTGGGAACGTGGTGCTGAATGGGATGGCAAAATGCCATTGCAGTATGTCAAACTAAAGTCACTCCAAACCAGCTCATGTGCATATCTGTTGCACATCCTTTTCTTAAATTTCTCTAAGCTTCCCATCTCTAAATGTCCAGTTTTCGGACAAAAAGACCTTCTTTTGCTACCTCACACAAACATTGTTGTGTTTTTCAAATATAAACAGAAACATATACATTTTATTTCCTGGTCAAAGGATAAAGGGTCTTCCATTCTGAAATTAATTTTAAGTTCAGTTAATGCTCTTAGTTTTTTAATTTTTTATTATTATCTGAAATACTTTCATACATATTTACGACTTGCATAATAATCCTTGACATTTTCTCGAAAAGTCGTCCGTCAGTAAACTGACACTTCCAGATTTTGTTGTAAAACTAAAAACCACAGATGTCTATGAAACCCATGATCCAAGGAAATCTCCCTGGCATATCTGAAGTCGGCATAACAAAGATGACGATCATGTAAAAAAGGAATTTGGTTTCTGGGAGTTATTCTCGACCCGCTTTTACAGACTAGTTATATTTGCATTAAAGATATAAAAGATATTATTCATAAAAGATTCAAATTCCTGATGAGGATACGTTTCATTGGTTTAAACTTATTTTATTCAAAATATAACAATTACATAGAAGGGGTACGCCCTATATTTAATCTTCTTGTTGGACAAAGACGGAAACACAGGACTGACGTTACAAGACGGTTAAGCCTGCCCCCTATCGAGACCAGCATGCGTGCATGGACCCAAGAGGCGGCACAATCCAGGCTCAGCACTAGGAAGATTGACTCAAGAGTAAAGCCACACAGATAGAAGGGCTCATAAAGACGGTCAAAATGAATAGTAGGAAGAACAGTGTAATCCAAAATTAAATTAGCTTATCAGTCTGAAAACGGCTTTTTCTTCTATGTATTACGGTGCTGCTAAAAATCATAATGTTGTTATCAAGATCGTAGTCGCTGCAACCGCATAAATTTTACTCAAACGAAAAGTGCCACAAAGTTGACAGTGATATGAAGGATGTCTGAAGCAGTAGTGTATCAAGGACAAGTGAGAAAGTAATGGCAAACACTTTCAGTGACGGCTCCACACGAACAAGCTGGCGAATCTTTTACAGCAATTTTGAATAAATGTTCATTTACTTGACTGTGGCCCATAGAGTGAGACCGAAATGTTTATGCTCAGAAATGTTCTCCAGTTAATGGCCCTAAAAATGAGAGGTGGATGGTCCGAAGGGTTCCTTTGAAGAGAAACAAGCATAAGATCAGTTTTGAGAGCATTAAAAGAGACGAGCCATTGCTTGGACCATTGGTCTAAGAAATTAAGATCGCCGTTCATGACAGTGGCCGCATGAACTGGGTCATCGACAGTCAGGTAAAGTGACGTGTCATCAGCCAATAATTTAACATTTCAGTTTACAACGGTAACTAAGTCGTTGATATAGATTTAAAAAGGGACCTAACACTGATCATTGCGGCACTCCGGCTTTAATAGTTCCCCATCTGGAGGACTGACCAGTGAACAACTACACGCTGCTTTCGATCATAAAGATAATTTTCGAACCATATCAAAAGGTTATCGACGATTCCATTTTTTTTTCCAGTTTATGTATAAGCCCGCTGTGACAGACTTTGTCAAAGACCTTGCTTATGTCCAAAAAAAAAAAAAAAAACAATCTAACTTCTTTTTGTTGATCAACAGCTAAAAACAATTCATGATAAGGAGAAAGTAGCTGGTTGACTGTAGAGTCGCCAGGTATAAATCCCGAGTGGTTTGCATAGATGACCATGTTGTCTCGCAAAAAGTTGAAAAAATGCTTAAATACTACTTTTTCCAATACTTTCCCTGTGGAACTTAAAAGACATATGGGGCTATAGATGTTACACAAGCTCTCTTTGCCTTTTTATGGAGCGGTGTACATGAGCCTCTTTCCAAGTGAGCGGAAATTGTTTCTAATTTAGAGACATATTTCATGATTTATTTTGAAATTTGTAGCTAACTGGAGCCGCTTCTTTCAGGAGTCTAGTACTGAAACCGTCAGGACCAGTTGCTTTGGATGTGCCGAGGCATTTATGAATGTCCAAAACTTCATCATCGCATATGTCAAGATTTCCGAGAGCATTCATTGGGTGGTCAGGTCGTGTAAATGGTTTAGGACCGAAGCTGTATTGAGGTTGCTTTGGCTTAAGGAAAACGAAATAAAGAATTCGGCTTTAGAAGCATTATCGGTTATATGTTTGCCGTCACCTAATAAAGAAGGTATTGTCTGAATGTGATTTCGATTCAGAAAATATTTGACAGTTTCCACCATGTGTTTTATTTTGTTTTATTATTTTTTTTTTTTGCAATTTTTAAGGGAACTACTTAATTTATTATTTTCGTCAGCTTGGTGAAGGTGCTCTTGATAAATGTTGCGTAGCCGATTGTAAGTAGTCCATAATTCGTGGCTGTCAGGGCCATTTTCTCATCTTTTGCTTTGGAGTAGGCATGCAAGAGTTTACTCTTTTCACAGCGCAAGGATGACGTATCCCATGGTAACTCGTCTGGACGGATGGCTCCTTCCTTATTGGGAGTACATTCCTTAGCGGTTTGCATGGAGCCCCCAGTCCATAAATGACTACAATCGTTCACATCATTAGAAGGAAAGAAATTGTTCCAATGAAATAGGCGAAGATAGTCACGAAAATGACTAAAATTTGCCTTATTGCATTCCCATATTAATCTTTTACAAGCGGGTTCAGCTTTCTGCCGACACAAAATGTTAGAACGCACCCCACAATGATCACAATGGGCAATCGGTGGAAGAACACGTGGTTCACGAACATAATTCGGAAAACTGGAAATTATTTGATCTAAGCAGCGTGAAGTTTTGTTAGTTATACGTGTGGGTTCTTGGATATGCGCAGTAAGAAAAGTTGGTATTACAAAAATGATCAAGTTTTTTGCCCGGAACTCTTGAAAAAATCGGCATTAAGATCCCAGGCAATAATATTATGAATACCGGAAATTTTAGCCAGGTCAAGAATAGCTTGTAGCTTGTCACAGAATGCTACAGGCGAGTCCGGTGGCCTGTAAAAAAATCCCAGTAAAAACGTAATACTATGTAATTTAATTTCCGCCCATACTAATTCAAGGTCAGGGCTCTCCAGGTCGTGACGCCTGGTGGCCAGTAGTTGTTGAGACGCGTAGAGAGCAACGCTGCCTCCTGTTCCACTGAGACGATCCTCACGCATTATTTTATGGAAACCACGCAATAAAAGATCGTCATGTGGTGAATTTTGTTATAAAAACGTTTCGGAGAGAGCAACAAAGTCATAATGCATGGCAATGTCAGTACGAATACTTCTCATTATGTCTTGGGGCAAACTGACGACATTAACATGGCATAGCGTTGTATCACAGAAACTATCTGTTGGTCCTGGATTAAAATGTATATCCCCGGCTAGCAGGACCAGAAGAGGAGAGATATGTACATGGACATCAAAGTTTGAACATTTCCCACATGAAATATAATTGTAAATTAATAAAATAAGCATACGTTTGCGATAGACGTGACTGTAAAAAATTACTAATGAGAGTCGCAGTCAACATATGCATAAGAGTATACAGCATGTAAATCTCAAGATGTGTAATACGAAAACAATTAATATGGTCTGGGACAGCTATATACAGGTGACACAAAGATATACGCAAGGAACAACTATGTACATGTAAAACTGTGAATCTTGATGTCCTAGAAAAGGCACCAATTATATAATGTATGATAAAAATATATTTCAGCCACACAGGTTTGAAGCAAGCATGGTAAATTATTACGAAGTATTAATAAGTTGTCAGTTTGCTGAAGAGAACTCCATGCAGAACAAAATGACTTGCAGTCAACGAAGCATAATATACATGTTCCTGTGGGGACAAAAGCAATCCAACCCCCTAAACAAAATATTACAAAGCACATGTAACATCGTGGGATCAGATTACAACATACTATTGAATACACTGTCGATAGAAAATATTGCATGATGGTGATTACCAGAGATATCACTGTATATGAACATTTGAGCCATAGATACAAGCCAACACGAAGTATTCCATGAGGGAAATCAGTAACGCAACTTTCAATTGAGTTGTGCGTCATGTGTAAAGCTAATATTGCATATGGTACTGTTTTTAAAATAAAAAATAAGGAAATACTTGTGGGAAACAGAAGGTGGAATAAACATTCGAATTTGTGTTGTACTTCTGAGTTACTAACACAACATAGAGCGAATCTGGCCATAACGTGGCATACAAATTGAACGTTAAATGGACAGGAACTTTCTGGGTATTTTTCACAATAAGGTAGTATATGCAGAATAGCGGAGAACACCACATTAATATTAATGAAATATGTACTAACTAATGTGATAAGATAAGAGATTGCAGTATGATGAGATATTTGCAAAGGGGAATGGTAACATTGAAGGATCTAGTATGCGAAATATATATGACGATTCGCCTGAGTAAAATATATATGCAATGAAGAGCCCCAACCAAGACAGGTACATTTTGCGTTTCCATGTTCTATGAGTACATTGAAACAATGGGGTATGAAACACAAAGAAAGCAGTAAAAAATAAAAGGCATGGTTAAAACCGTCTGACATGGTCGACAACAAGGTTTGGATAACAAAATGACATAGAAGCATGGCCAAGCAACATTTACCGGAAGGATTATACAACAATCGGCAATAAAAATTACTTGAAAAAAAAAATACATGAATCATGCATGGAGAAATCTACATTCAACTCTAAAGTTGAAGGCTGTACTCTGGGCGTTGTCTTAAACATATCAGACGCACAAATTGTAAAAAGGCATAAGAATTATGCAATGCACGGTTAGGCTGAGTCTTGAGCAGAAGTAAGCGACTTTGGACCACCAAATTGTAATCAAAATTGAACCCTGATTAGAAGCATCAAATAATATTGAACATAATTTTTCTGTAATATTAGAAGTTTCACTAGTCTTCATCTCCATAATGCAATGTATTGTGTACAAGGACGTTTTGCACTAAGTGTACACTTGAATTTATCTATATGCAGTTATCAGTATAAATTTTTCATTTAGAAGTCATCGATAATCAAAGTGAATACTACCGAATGCAGATCAGGATCAAACAGGAAAACCAATAAAGCATCATGTATGGACAGCAAATACATTTCATTCCAATACCAGCAAGCCTAGTCTAAAGCAAAAAGCAGTGTTAATCAACAGCTTGATTTTGGGCACTTTGCGCGCCCCCAGGACAGTTGTTGATTCGGTGTTAAATCAGGGCTATGAGGATTAAATATCAGCAGCTAGGTATGCCTATGGTGTGCTCCTAGTATATCTTGATGATGCAGGGACCACGCAAAACTTATTTGCAACGTGTAGGCCTGCAGAGTAAAAAAGGCGTCCAAAACTACCTTCCTTAAAGAGAGTTTCTTAAAAAATTCCACCCTTCAAGATCATTCTTCAAGGATCTCATACCTCCACGCCCGGACGTACATTTCACGCTCTGGGCCGTATATGTCTTAAAGCCGGACGGGATTTTCATGCTCTTGGGCGTCCACCTCTTAAAGGCGGCACCGGCCTGTCCAATGGTTGGGTGGATCTTGCTAGAACACCCTTCGCATTTGTTTCAACATAGCGGCCGTAACTACGGGTATATTATGACGGGCCTCATGGCCTGGCAAACTCTTGATGTGTGCTTCATATGCTATGTAATTTGTACAATTTTTACACACGAAATAAATGACTTATGAAATTAAATAACTTTTGACCGGGCTAGTGATGATGAACTCTCTTGAATTCTCTATGATAATAATTCTATCCTTAACCTGCCCTCTTGTGGGCTTCATACGAAACTTTAGAGGTACTTTTAGCGGGATTTTGTAGACGGACGCCTTTATCACAGGCCAGGAGTATGTTTCCTTAAGGGAAATCGACAAACTAAAAACTTTTTGGATCCTTAAAGACGCCCGTTTATGATTTTTGACTCTATAAAGGCAGATTTTAAGTCTCTTAACCACTGATTTCACGCTCGCCCGAAGATTTCATGCAGCAAGGCCTGAGTTAGCTTAGTAGGCCCTGGCCTAAATATCAGTCGCATGTAAAAGTTTAATTCCTCCATGCTAACTAATATTTCTTTTATAAAATGCTTAATTCTCATATAGAGGTGGCACATGATGATTTTTTAAAATCTAGGATTCATTAGACATTTCCCAATTTAAAACCTTTCCGAACAAACGCTGGCTTCTTACCAAGTTACCTCCAATATCAGGAAAAGATGTCACTTGATGTTAAGCAGCTCGTCTTGTGCCTATTTTTGATAGGTGGCGCTGTTCATAAGGGAGAGGTTAGCGTTTCGCTGGTAAGATGCTTCTGAGACCAGAAATTGATACCGGATATCCGTACGACGTGTCTACTCGGATATTTACACTTTATTTAGGCCTATTTAAATCGTACTTATGATTAAAAGGATATTAAAGTGACAAAACCCCGCACACAATTGGAAAATTACATTTTATTTAGGTCATCTGTCAAAAACAAACGAACATCCAAACCAATAATAATAATAATAATAATAATAATAATAATAATAATAATAATAATAATAATAATAATAATAAATAAATAAATAAATAAATAAATAAAAGCCATGCCATATGCCAAATGCATGTCGTATGTATGCTCATTAGTCATGCATATATGTATACATGCAGATTATTGCCACAATACAAGGAAAATGGCTTAGGTTATTCTTCATAACTGTTGGGTACATAACAGGGGCATAAAAATTTTGAATGACGGCAAAGAAACCTTGTTTTTGTGCAAAATGACAAATCAAACCAATGGTTACATTTGTCACACTTGGCCCATTTTACAAAGACAATACATGCATAATTATGTAGTTGTAGTGTTTTGAACTGCTTGCAAACGCAATATAGCTTCGCATACCTCCTCACTGTCAGATTCAATGCTTTCAATTTCAGGACTTTTCTGCAATGCAGACCTACGTTTTGACCCTTGCTTTTACGCCTGATGGACCAGGTTTGGGACTTCTTTTAATTACATTTGATGATTAAACCTTTTGAGGGGCATTTTGCTTGCCAGATATGAGTATATGCCCAGAACTACCTGCTTTGGGGTTTTCTTTGTTGAGTTAAACTGTTTTAAAGGTTTTAGAACAGGGGACTCAGTGATTGCCTTCCCAGCAGCAATTGTACTAATTTCACGTCTTGCATTAGTGCATTGACCAGAATTTTTAATGACAGGAATTCGTTTCTGAAAAAAAGAGTGAATATCTTGTTGGACTTCGAATTGGGCCTGGTCACTGTTTACAGGTTGGGATGATGAGTAGAGCACTGAGGAGCTACCTTGGATTTATCATAGGCATGTTTATTTAATGGCATTACACCTGCTTTTCTCAATGAAGACACGAGATGCATAGGGGATAACGCACGGTAATACACTCTACAGGCCAACGAGCACACATTTTATCGTGTATTTACTCTACCAGGATGAAGCCTCGTGCACTTCTGGCATTCACTATTCTACATTCTTTGAAATGGCCCATAACAACCCACATCAAGTGGTTGAAGAACGTGTGACACGTGGGGAAGCAAGAGAAACAAAATAAGATTTTGGGATCTGGCCCAATCTATGAGACCAATCTTCACATGTGACTGGTGACCATCATGTAGAAGTAAAATCTGTTCTGCATCTGTTGCTGAATGTACAATTTCCAAGAAACAATCTTTCAGACACTGTTCATAGATTTTAGAATTTCACCAGCCCGAGTCACTTGACAGTTCCTTCAGCACCTATAGTAGCAACCTCCATAAGTTCGTCGGTCAAACGTTTCCCCTTAAATACAAAGAGGGAGGAATTGATGAGCCCACTGCATTTCCATATCCTATCACAGTTACAGTGGCTCCTCTAGGTGATGTAGTTAATTGCGCAGAAGTGCCCCCTGGCGGCCGTTGCATGTGGCGGTGTATGCTTAGCTGGAACTCCGTTTTCGTCTGGGTTGAAAATGGATTGTAGCTTGTTTTTGAGACCATATTTTGTTAATATATTATCAAGTTCATTATAATATGCATTTATGGATTTTTCAGTTGCGCATTTAGCTCTTACTGATCTAAATATGGAATTGTATATAGGCAACCTTGTTTCAATTCCAAAGGTCACAAGGCAACTAAAGTAAATCTAACAACGGATAATAACTCAAAAGTTTTGGGCAAAAAGGAAACGTATTTCAGCTGGGACCGCTTCCATGCAATATAATGCTCTTGCACCGAATGGCATGTGGTTGAGTTTTGACTTTAGTGAATTTCGTTTCCAGATTATAAACTGGAACATTTTCAGAATTTGGCATGCCTAGTTTCTTCTATAAGAGCCAGGATATGATTAAATATTACCCTTTTTATACCAGAATAGTTATGTGGTAGTGCCCCTAATGGTGAAACCAACAGCTAAACCATATTTTCTAATCCAAGTTCAATTATATATATATATATATATATATATATATATATATATATATATATATATATATATATATATATATATATATATATATATATATATATATATATAATTAACATGATTTACATCTTTTTCTCTAGGTCAAACTACACTATGAAGTGATCAGATCGAGCTGGGTTTAATTAGAATTGATCTGGATATACAGTATCTGTTCACACTGCACTTTTTATTCTGGTAGTTGTAATGTGCAGGTGTGTATCTAGGCAATCCCAGAAGTTCAGTACATTTTCAGCTTCCGTGGATCAGGGTGCATGCATGCACTTCTTAGAAGTGCATTGCACTGTATATCTGAGCATTTTGCACTCCAGGAAGTACAGTATACTTCAGTGCACTTCCAGCTGCATTTACATATTTGCAGTTGCACCCGCACTTCAGTGCATGTATATGCAACATAGAATTACACTCCATAGAAGTAAGTGCAATTCTGGTTTTAAGTTGAAATTCCCCCAAGTTTGACATCAAAACATCATCGTTAACTGGCCTATTTTCACCCGTTATCATCGCTTTTGCCTACGCCGTTCCCGTTTGCATGCGTGCTCCCTCCTTTGCACAGAATTTTGAGAGATGAGCGGGGTCTGTTTTGGGGGGGGGGGGGGGCGTAGGTGTGAAGATTGCACTACCCAACAAATGTGATTGGGTAAATGAGGTCATTTGATAAATCATTATTATCACGGTTGCAAGTGAACGAGGATTGCACGCAGTTCGTGTTCTATTTGGGCTATTTTCACGGGACAAAGGTTTCTTAAGTGCAAGGCCCATGCAACAATTATGACAGTACTTAGCAAAGTTCATTTTGGGCGCGGAGCCGGAGGAATTGGATGCCGTGGCATGGGAAGGCCGACCACGGCTCACTGACACAGTGTGTTGACACTGGTTCAATGGTTGCAGTCATCTGGAATATTATTTACCAAGTCTATTAAAGCTCTTGCATCGACTTGTCATTATATGTGTGAGGCAAATTTGTTTTTTTATAATAATTGTGGAGTAATGGCATGCTAACATGTAGGTTACTTCTTCAATAATTCTACCAGTCTTACTAGGGGTACTTCAAAGGCCAACTCGGGTATAGATAAGATCAATGCTTTATTCTCTACGGTTCACTTATGCTAATTAATCTGATAAGCATTAGGGTTTGTGGCCCCCATCTGGAACACAAATGCATTATTTACATGGACTGAAGTACTTATATGCATCGTTAGTTCTACTGTGCAACAGTAATATGTGGGTCCCAGAGAGAAATATATATTAACTAGAAAATAAAATTTGTTTCACAGAAAATCTGTTTGAATGCCTTCAAAATGAGAACAGCTTGAAATGCTACACTTTGCCATTGTTCGACGTAGTCTAAATTTTGTCTATTATGTTTATTTGCATAAGTCAGAATGCTACAACTTTGGCTCTTTGTTCATTGGATGTGGCCATGTCTCAAACTCATAAAGTGAAGTTTGAATGACACTACTATCTGTAATAGTTTTGAAGCATTCAAAGACTTTAATTTGTGCATTTGCCTAATTTGCATATATTAGATGCCTACAACTTTGGTTTATGGCTCATCGGGCAGGCTATGTAGCATACCTACAAATTGAAGTTGGAATGGCGCCTCAATGTATAATAGTTTTGAAGTTATTCAAGATTTAAATTTCGTGAATTCTTCTTGTTTCCAAAAATCAAAATTGCACAGTTTTGGATCATGGTTCATTGGATGCCGCAATTTCACAAACCCATAAATTGAAGTTGGAATGGCACCTCTATCTATAATAGCTTTGAAGTCATTTAAGATTTAAATTTAGCATATTCACCTTATTTGCAAAAATTAAAATCCTAAAACTTTGGTTCATGGTTCATTGGATGTGGCTTTGCCACAAACATATAAACTGAAGATCGAATGGCATTTCTATCTATAGTACTTTTGGAGATATTCAACTTAAAAAATTGTCAATGCCCCTTATTAGCATAAGTTGCAGTTCTACAACTTTCATTTACTGTCCATTAATTGACAGGTGTCACAAACCTATGTGTGCTCATTAAAATCTGGTGTCTATCTGCAATAGTTTAGAAGATATGTAGCTTTTAAAATTTAGAAAGGCCCTAATTTGGATAATTTTAAACATGTCAATTATTCCAAATCAGGGGTCGACTTACTACCTCCGTAACCATGCCAAGTTTAAACATCGTAGCTTGCAGGGTGTCTGAGAAAAGCTCCTGACAAATTATGTGGCGGGAAAAAAGGAAAAAAAAAAGAATTTTGAGAAAACCGTATGTCTGGGTTGGCACTCAGACATAATGACTAAACAATCCTCGTATTTTTTCACTGTATTTTGAGCTCTGTTGAGAGTTGTGAAACACTAACCACTATTGTATCATGCTATATATATGGAGCACTAATGTATCAGGTTAAATAATGTAGCACCACATAAATAGAGCACTCTTGTTGCAGGATATTGAGAGTAGTTGTATCAGGCTTTATAATTTTCTAGCATAACAAAGGCAATATACTGATAAATATTGTGGCAGGCTAGATTGGAATGTGTTGTACACTATGTACCAGTGCATGCACAGCAGTTTTTAACAAAACTCAGTATATAAGTTCTCAATGGCTATCAGCAGGTTTCCAATGTGCTCAATTGTGATCAACAAATCTCATTTTTGCTCTGTAAGTGTCAAACGTTTTACAACAGAGGAGTATGTAAAACAGAGAAGTCAGTATCCCTTTGTCAGTTTTCTCGCACAGCCAGTCAGTGAGTGAAACCCCTGGGATCGAGTGACCTTCATGAATAATAAATGAGGTGATCCGTATCGAACTATCAAAGAGCACGCAGTCATTACATAATTCAGCAATGTGTGAACTTGTCCACTGTGAGCATGTTGTACAACAAGTGCAATCAGTGGTCTGACTTTCAAAATAGGTTGTCACTTGCAGTGAATGCTTTAGCAGAGTACTGTCTGTAGCTATTGTGTAGTGCTGCGGAAATCTTTCAGCAAAGTCTCACCTTTTACACAATATTTAAACAAGCAAATGACAAGTCTGAGCACCTGCAAGAACTGGTACCAGGAATGCAAATAAAGCAGGCTGGGGAAATATATGCATAAGGAGCTGTCCAAGAAGGCCCCAGATATCCTTAGCCGAGCTAAAAAATGTCCTTAATTAGCATAATTTGAAATTCTATAACTTTAATAATAACCATGGCAAATTGGTACTTTTTGGGAATAATGGTGTCTGAGAAAAACTCCGGACAAACTTGGGTGCCATGGAACGCGAGGAAAAACAATATATCTGGGTTGGCTCCCAGACATAAGTATAGACCCAATACTTTTACATAGATTGCAAAGTGGGCCAAGCCTATATATTAATCACTCTCCATGGCACAGATGGTGGCGTATACTTTCCTGCCTGCTTGTTTGGTGGAGGAAACCGAAGGACTCTGAGAATACCAATGTGCACAGTCAGAGTGGTAGGAGCTCTTGCCACTTGCTTCCCCGGCCGTGAATCAAACCCGGGCTGCAGAGGTGAAGGGCGAGCGTGTTGCAGCTCTGCCAACCGTGCACCCTAAATATATGAAGAATCTATACATTGCAATTTTCTAGTCCCTATTTTAAAGGAATGTTACCAGCATAAAGGTTTGTAACTTTGCTACATTTGGTTGCCACAGCATTGGCGGCAAGTGCGGATAGTGAGTATACTTGTACATATTCAAGTCTGGAGTTTTTATATAGCAATGGCGTGAAAGTGTAATCAACCCTCTTCATAAGAAAGGGCCAGGGAATATTCCAGACAATTTTCGGAAATCTACGGTATTAGCATCTCTAGAAAAACTTTTTGAGTCTATATTAAACGCGAGGCCTGTGAGGCACGAATGGTATGCTTAAGCATGATGACAAATTTCAGTCTGGTTTCCAAGCAAAATGTCTGAAAAAAGCCTTCGACTTTGTAGATAGAGATGCGTTATATTACAAGCTGCGGGAAAGAAGTATGTCTGGAAAATGCCGCAACATATGTTTTCCAAATCACAACGTCGGGTAAAGTGACAAGGGAATCTTGGTGAGTTTATAGACAGCAATTATGGAGGGGTAAGAAGGGGGCAAGATTAGCCCTAAACTCTTTACCGAGTTTATATTTCAAACGTTCGCGCAATAAAAGTACTACAACTGTACTTGAATTACCGCACCATCTATTGTCAACCATGGTACCTAACATAGGAACCAAAAGGAAACATTGTCATCGCATTGTCGTGAAAGATATTTTGTGAACATTTGCTTTAAATTTATTAAATGAACTTAACAACCATACACTTCGACTCTATGAATGATGGTGAGATAGAAATCCAGGGCTCATATGGGGTGGTAATTTAGTAGGGTGAGTACAACAGAAAGAATAGTCACTGTGATATATCAGATGTTATATCAAGGCAAACAAAGTGTTATATCACTCCAACCTCGTTTTCACACCGTCTACTATATTATAATTTTCAACAATCAATTCATGTTATTAAACTAGGGGCACATGTCCCAATTTTTAAACCTTATTGTTCTAACAGCATATGTCATGTGGACCACATTTCGACGTTCATGTAAAACATGCGAATTTGTTTGAGAAAAATAAAAGATGAAATTATGTGCCTCAAGACCTCGCAGCAAAATAAAAAAACGCTGTGAGTGATATTGCTGCAATTATACTCCGTAAGTAAACTAAGTTTACTTTGCATCATATTTCGTGATGAAAGGATGATTTAATGAATATGTTAGATGGAAAGGTATCCACGTTTTGAATCACCGTAAATAGAGCAATCGGCTGCATCAACATAAACGGAAACGTGGGGAAATGTTCCATATTACCATGATCAACTGCGTGTTACTTTTGTTTGTCTATTGAATTGTCAGTGTAAATGCGTGTCAATGAAGCTACAGGGAGGTATGAAATATGATGACCATACACGTGATTTCTAGCTATATCCATACATGTATATTCAGCAGAAAAACAGACTGAGCCAATTGCACTTAATATTTTCCCGGGTACGTGGTACGTAATAAGAGGTTAATTAAATGAAATTTACTGTACGAATCATTCCACTTCTGATATTCTGAAACATTTTCAAAATTAATTCTTATGCTCTCATTTTTTTATTCGAAAAAAAAAACAAAAACAAAAACGAAAACAAAAAAAAACAAAAAACAAAAAAAACAAAAACTAACAAACAAAAACAAAACAAAAAAAAGAAAACTAATGTTCTTGTTCAAAAACCTTTCGATGCAGAACTAACAATTATCAGTATGGCAGTCAAGTTCACACGCGATAGTAACGGTTGTATATTTTGAAGAGCTATATGTAACATATGTGCGTGATTAGTGTTAAGTGAAATTTCATTTATCGAATTAAATGTAGTATGTATAACGTAATTTACACCACTAATGCCAATAAGGAGATGTTATATGGTTCAGATCCAAAAAAGTCGACACATGTAGTGAAAATTTTATTGTTACTTTTTTCCAATTCTTAATGTATTTGGTAAGGACACATGCCTATAAGTGTTATTTATATACAATTGCCAATTAACAATACTTTTCTTTCGAGATAGAGCTGAAGATGTAGACTAGAAGTAATTTTTTAGCGTGATGGGACGGAAATCGTTTATTGGTTGGGTTAAGAGTATTTTCTTCTATTATATTCCAAAGTTAGAATATAAACTGACCTTCAGTAGTTGTGTATAAAATTTACACTACAGAAATTACGCCTTCTGTATTTTCCATTTTATTATCACTGTCAAGGCAAAAGTTCGGTCCCGTCGCGTTTTCACATTCATTTAGATACTCCCCAGAACATATAACGCCCCTTGTAAAATTGAAAGTGTCTAAGTTATCAAATTTTGTAGATTCCTTTCATTTAATAAATTAATGGAACTTGCTTGAATAAGTGAATCCATTGTTAAAGAGTTGGTTCATTAATGCGACGGGACGAAATTTACATAGCTATTTGTGTATATGAGGTGCAACGCTGAGATGCCGGCCCGGGGACATTGTGGAAATATTGTGGTCATTGTGGACCTACAGACACCCGGAATATTGTGGTCAGAGCTGCATGCCCGGAACACTGTGGTCATTGTGGAAATATTTTTGTAATGTTTTTGCCAGGAATACTGTGGGCATGACAGAACCTGAGAGCATTGAGGAATCATTTCTACATATTCAGAATATTGTGGTCAATACTGCAGCCGGAAACTGTGTGGTCATGTGCACCTCGGGAATATTTTGGAATTTCTGTGGTCATGTCTACATAACGGGGATTTTGTGGTCAAACTTAGTGCTCCTGCTGGGAACATTGTGGTCATATCTGCATTTATGAGGTGCCACATTATTCCCATGGAAACTTATAGAGATATATATATATATATATATATACCTGGTTTTTCATTTTTTATCCTAAGTCGATTGTGGAACATCCCTAGTTAATAAAGGATATATCTGTGTCCACTACATGTACTTTGTGGACATGTATTTGATACATTCTTAGTGGATCATACTTACCGACCGTGTTCGACATTATATGCTCTATAATTAAAACAGGTATTTGCTATAAATACACGTACCTTCATTGGATGGAGACTTATTGTTTCTAAAAACCTTGTTAGAAGAATAGATTTCTTATGTATTGTGTACATTTATATGGAATTTATTCATCGAAAGACAGATGCTAATTATTACACAGCACATCTGAATATAACTTTGTCACTCCATGTGCATGATTGTATATGTATTTGCAGGTAGGTGCACATGACTCTTTGACCTTTCCTTTTGTAAGGTAACACCTTTTATTCAAAATTTGTTGACGAAGTTTATACATTGATACACCCTACTTTTAACCCTATTGGTCACTTTAAGTGGTAAAATGCCATGTAGATCATTTAACTCTTTTGTTTTGTTTTGTTTTGTTTTGAACCTTTTCTATGGATCGAGTTCAATGTATCAAGGGGTTAAAATCCAATTTACAATTGTTTTATCCCTTAAAGTGCTAATCGCTGCTCTGGTTGCTTTGTAATTACCATTAAACAGATAATGGTTAAAAGAGTCAAATTCCTCATGAAGATACCTTTCATTCAAATACAAGCAAGCCTTCTCCGAAGCAAAAAGTAGTCTGTCAACAGCTTTCCTCGGGACACTTTGCGCGCAATGCGCAATGCGCGCAAAGTGTCCCGAGGAAAGTTGTTGACTTAATCTTAAATCAGCACTTAAAGGGTTATTATATTGGAATTTACTTGAGGTTGCACTTTATAATATTGCTGGATGCTTATTTTAAGGTTGCCCTGCATGTAAACAGACAGAATGGTTATTCCGTGCAACAGGTAGCAGCACATGAGCTTTTTCCATAGTCTTGGGAATTTCTTTCTTTTTGTTTTTCCCTTGTTTGTCCTCTCTTATAATAGAGCGTCAAATGTATAATACATGTTAGTGCTCAACAGTTATTACATATATTAAATTGGAAAGTTACTGAATATGACATATTGTACCGTCGAGAAAGATTTGAGGTTTTATCTTCTGACGCGAATGAATTGCCTTTTGTTAAAACCTGTTTAAGATTACAATTTTAAAGTCTCCTGAGGTTTATATATATTACACCATAAGATTTTTCCTTTTTTCAGTTCTTTCTCTCTTATATCATAGCTCAAACGTTTATTACATTCAGTACTCTACTCCTTTTTAATACAGAGTATTGACAAATGAAGGTACGCAGTGAGGTCCCATCATACATCGCACACAGCGAGGATCAGTCATATACATTAATCTCCTTATAGCCATATGGGGTCACATGGTGTTTTTTTTACGACTTTTGTCTGGTTACTCTTGTTTGAACTTTATAAGAATGGTCCCCACTAACAGACTCATCGTTAACAACCCCCGTATTTCCAGCTTTTTTTTCTATATTTTCCAATTACAGCATCTATTTATTTGGTGCCATTTTGCTGGGATTTTATCATTTTTGAGCATATTGAGTGAAACACATTCAATTGGAGGTGTATGGTTTGAACTTGTGAGTCAGGTGTCATTTGATGTCGATATTTGTGAATACTTGTATCACACCCTATTGATTATTGAAGGCAGTTCAAAGTTACACATAAAACCAATTCGATTGACTATTTTATAGTCTTGCAGATTCTCCATCTGAAAAATATTAAGCATAGATGTAAATCAAATTCATCAAAAGTGAGATATTATAGTGAATATTTGCATCAGTAATGGCTTTGATCAGCATTGTGTATTATTGTTATATTAATCTTGTATATTTAATCAACTATGATTAACAATTGATTACTTGGCTTGGCATTTAAATTTCATTTGTCATCATTGAATGTGAGGGGACTAGATAATTCTGAACGAAGATCCATGTTTCATTGGTTGCGAGAATTCCACAAAGGTATCTGTTTTCTCCAAGAAACTCACAGTACAGTTGATTGTGAAAAAAATATGGAGAAGTGAGTGGGGAGCGAATTGTAGATTTTCACATGGGACAAGTAATAGTTGTGGTGTAGCCCTTTTACTCTCAAATAATTCAGATTATTCGAAACAATAGATAACAGATTCGAATGGAAGATTTATAATTCTTGATACTTTAATAGATAATACTAGGTATATTTTTGTGAATGTTTATGCTCCCACAAAAAATCATGAATAAGATTAATTAGCTTTTTTTAGATTCATTGTATGAAAACAATGTTGACTTTTCTGAAAACATAATTGTAGGAGGAGACTTTTACACAATACTGGAATTAATAAATAAAAGAGGGGAAAATATAACACCAATTTGTAAATGTGGACATAGTATTCATAAATTTAAATAGAGGACTAGACTTTGTAGATATCTGGCGATCAAGAAATCCAGATGCGTTTGTGTCTACATGGCAACAACGAAATCCATTGATACAATGCAGACTAGATTATTAGTTTATTTCATTTTTTTTACCCACATATGTTCGAGTCCCGCTCGTTCCGAACATAAAATATATGTTGCCGATGACAGAATTCGTCTGTTCATCAAGACAGATCACAGCTTGATATCTTTACACATTGAAGGAAATTTATTCGAGAAAAGAGGACCAGGTTTATGGAAATTTAATTCTGTCTTATTGAAAGATGAAGAATATGTTACAAAAGTAAAAGATCCAATATGTACATGTACTGAAAAATATCCAGATTTAGAAAATAAAGGCCTCGTCTGGGATACAGTAAAATATGAAAATAGAAGCATGTCGATTAAGTATCCAAAATTAAAAGCAAGAACTAGCAGATTATATGAACAAAATTTACGCAAAGAGCTCCAAAATTTTAGTACCAGTCACGTTTTAAATGAGTAAGAGATGAATAGAATGAGTGCAGTAGAACACTAGTTAAATGAAATAAATAATAAACAAACTAAAGATGCCATGTTCCGATCTACTGCAAGCACGATGGAGTTAGGTGAAAAAAGTAAGAAATATTTTCTTGGTTTAGAAAAACGAAACTTAAAAAATAAATGCATGACCAAATTGTGTTCAAATGGATAAGAAATCACAAACATGAAGAAGAAAAAGCATTTTATCAAAAGTTATACACGTCATGTAAGTTAGATCGGGATATATAATGCACAGATGGAAAAGTTAAACAATTTCTAGAAAATCTTAAACACCAAAACTATCAGACTAACAGAAAACAAGTTGTGAAAATTTATTGATAATATGTGAATGTGGTAATGCTTTGAAAGTATTTAAAATGTCAAAGCACAGGCGGCTTTACTGCTGAGTTCTTTAACTTTTTCTGGACAGATATTAAGAACTTAGTTTTTGAAAGTTAGAATTATTCATTTCAGTATGGTAGGTTGTCAGTAGATCAACGCAGAGAAATGAGTTATTAATACTAAAGAAAGATAAGCCAAGAATATTCTTGAACAAATGGAGACCCCTATCGCTACTACATATTGATTATAAAATAATTGCCAAAGTTTTAGACATCAGGTTACAAAGGTTTCTGCCACTCTTGATCAATGAAGATCAGACCGTATATGTAAAAGGAAGTTTTATTGGTGAAAACATAAGAGTACAGAAAAACATGATCCACATTCATTAATTCCAAACCCAACAATGACAGCAAAGAGATTCCAGACTTGCCAAAGCATCAATATTTCTCTTCCAATACCAACGTGAAGGAACTAATTTCACTCCTGACTTGAGACAGGCAGTCACCCATGAAAGGCAACTGGTGGTTTTAAACCGGTCCTCTCAACCTCAGAAATAGTCATCATTAACTACAAACACTAGTTCTTTTCCAAAATGTATAGGCCTAACCATCCAAAACACAAATTTCATTACTTCTGCCAAGAGTAAAAAGAGACCTGTTAGGCCAATCACCTTTTAGTTCTCCCGACTTGTCAGTCAGCTAATTTACAACAAAAGAGTAAAGTAGGCCTACATCGTTTTTGTGATATTTATGAACCTGGAACATTATAAACATACTCTACCTCCACTATAACTATGAGTCGGAGAACAAAGCCCACACCATAAGATCGATTACTGATGTCATTCAGTATTGTAAAAATAGCAATTGAAGTGGATTGTTCCTGTAAGTAGATTTCGAAAAAGCGTTCGATACCATAGAGTGGGGCTATACAGATAACGTATTGGTATCATTTACTTTTGTGGAATCTTTTCAAAAATGGAATAAATTTATCTATTCTGGTGTTAAGAGTTGTGTTACTAATAATGGTTATACATCTTATCTGACCTTTCACGTGGTGTAAGACGAGGCTGTTCCCTTGCCCCCTTTTTATTTGTATTAGCCGTTGAACGGCTAGCTGCATTGATCAGATCAAAAGAAGATATTGAAGGTTTAATTTTTAATGATGATGGTATAAAGATTAGTCAGTTAGCAGATGACAGCACTTGGTTTGTGAAAGATCGAGCATCGGCAAAAATACCTTTTGATGTTTTTCAAGATTTCAAAAAGTGTTCTGCATGAAGATGTAATATAGAAAAAAACTGTAGTGTTCGCTGGGAGCAACAAAATTCAGAGGACATGGATCATCCAGTTTACTGGGGGGGGGGGGGGGAGGGAACTCTTACACGCTGGGTATAATTTTTTTGAATGCAGAAGACATGATCATAACAAATTTTAAAGTTGAGCTACAGACTTTTAAAGAACCATGGATGGTTTGGAGAATGCAAAATTTATCAGTAATATGTAGAAATGTAATGCTTAAGAATCTTCCAATTTCCAAACTCATTTATCCTGCGTCCTTAATGTCTATCAATGATAATATTATTAATAAGTCCAGTCCATGAAAAATGATTTTGTAAGGAATCAGTCAACTCTAAAAGTGAAAAATTCAGTAATGCATCAGAATCTTGATAAAAGCGGTTTAAAAGTTATGCATTTTCACGCAAGTGTGTGCTTTAAAATTAAGTTGGGTTAAACGGTTGTACAATGATGGCAAAGCAAAGTTGAAATCAGTAGTTCAAGAATTTATCCCATTCAAAAAAAAAAAAAAAAAAAATAGAAAACCTTTTTTAGGCAGGTGTGATTTTGATTCTACACGTTTAAGTTTATCATCATTTTACCTAGAGCTGAGTAATGTCTGGAAATTATTTCAACTTTTTCAACCTAAGAATTCAAAACAAATTCTATGTAATTTTTTATGGTTTAATCCTCACATCATAATAGATAAGAACACTTTTTTTATAACCATTGGTATAGGGAAGGCATTAGATTCATTGTAGATGAGAATGGATCATTCATAAACCAAGAAGATTTAGAAAGAAATTCTACTTGAAGGTAAATTTCTTTTAATACTTACCGCTGCGTTCATCAATACCTGGTAATTGGAAGCATTTGTTACGAAATAAATCGGTGCAATCATTTGAACCAGCATTAATACGAAGATTTAAGTTAAACGGTCATGTGAAATTAATTAGTCATATCACGTGTAAAGATTTTATTGGTGCATTTTTAATTTTGCAATGGTTGAAGATCCTACTTGTTTGAAAACTTGGATACCCATGTTAAATTTACCTGAACATGTTTGGTCTAAAATGTATACATCGTCGTTTAAAGTCACTATGGAAACTAAAATTCAAGTTTTCAGTTTTTACTTTCGCAGATTCGTGGCTCATAATGCAGGGTTGTTTAAAATGCATGCAGTAGAATCAGAATTATGTGACACCTGTTTTGAAAAAGACACAATTATTCATAGATTCCGGTAATGCCCCACTATTAGGCTATTTTGGAAAAATTTAGAAAATTTGTGAAATTCATTGTTTTTTAATACTTCTGTCCAATTATCAACTGCAATAATCTTGTTTGGTTTCTATTCAACAAATCGTCAATATGCATTCAATAATTGTATTCTCCAAGCAAAATACTTTATCCACAAACAGTCGTGCGATAAACAACAAACGTCATTCAGATTTTTTATTTGATATTTTAAGTTCAAGATTTCAACAGAGTAGTATATTTTGTGCTCAGAAGGAAAATATGAATTGTTTAACGATGGTCTCTTATTTTTAATAGTATTGATTAACATATAACAGTATAATATTTCAAATGTATATAAATTCATATATGCCTGACTCTCAATACTGTATAGATGGTTGAGTCTCAAGTATTACTGTCTACATGCTGATGTATCGCTCAATTGAAGAAATTATGTGTTATATTTCATGACAATGCAGTAAAAATACAACCAAAAACAAAAAAAAAAACAAAACAAAAAAAAAACCAAAAAAAAGTCGTTTTTCCGGCAGAGATAATCAAATTTGGGGTTTGAGTGGTTAGGCCTATACATTTTGGAAACACAATAGTCTGTAGTTAATGAACAATATTTCAAAAGTTTGGACGGCCGGTTTAAAACCGCCAGTTGCGTTTATGGGTGACTGCCTGTCTCAAGTCAAGAGTGAAATTTGTTTTTTCACATTGGCATTGGACGATGAATGTTGATACTAATTGGTATCTCTGGAATCTGTTTGCTGTCATTGTTGGGTTTAAAATTTATGAATACGGTCATGTTTTTCTGTACTATTTCAATGTAAATAAAACCAGATTCACATTTTTACCATCCACCGGGAAAAAAATCATGAAACAAAAAATAATGCAAGATTTGAGTTCGTAAATAATTTTAATTTCATAGGTATACAAAAATCTACATGCAATTATCTTGGAACAGTCATATATGAAAAAAAATCTAATACAAAATATCAAAATCTGTTGCTTACATTGAAACAGATTAAAACAGGATTTTCGCGGTAAAAATTGTACAAATAATGTGTTCGCACTCCGGGACCTAAACTATGAAGCTACAAAAACACAAGAAGCATTTGAAATCAGCAAAAAGCGCGTAGGCTAAAAACATTGGAAGGATACAAAGGCAAGTGCCAAAGTTCTAAATCTGTTTAAGATAAAGGAAATACTTTTCCACCAGCAACTGAACTCCTACTCTAGGCATATCGTTATCAGTAATTCAAATCTTTCAAAATAAAATGGCATAGTTAGTTCTTAATCAATATGTAAGAAACAGACACAACACAAAAAAGAACAACTTTTGTAAGTATAGTTCATGAGAAACGTAAATCAGGTTTTGTTCACTTCCATGGGCTGATCGCAAAGTTCTTTACGTAAACCCATACGTCACCGTAAAACTCTTTAGAGGCACTATCAAACATCCTCACACAGTTTTTTTTAAGAAACCGAGCAACATACCAAATGAAACACATCTATTTGTCTGCAGATAGCAATAATGCGTTGTTGCAGTATGACATACGTGGCTGCATGTAACAAAGACACAAGATAAGTTTGTTTTCTATAATGGGCACTTGTCTGTATTTACGAAACACAAGTAACTATGTTTCTGTAATTATACACATATAAACATATTTACATACATGTTGTCGTGTTGCATAAGATTCCATATATATCACCTAAGCCACGAGGAAGTGCCGAAAAGTGCCCAATATATATGTTGTTCCGTATTTTATACAGAGGAATGATGTCAATATTTTACTCGGATATTCTTTCAAAGAACTACAATTTACACAACTATAAAGCCTCACTCATATTTTAATACAAATGAAAGATTGAGATTTCAAAAAACAATATTGAAATGGAATTGGTATTATGATCAATAAACATATTATTTACACACCATTATATACAAAGAGTCACAGATGCTTTTGTGATTCATATCCAGTTGACATCATAACAACTGTACGCTTTGCTTGAAAAATGTCCAGGTCTGAGAAGTGCACAAAAGTGTATGATCGTTTCAGCCCTTTTTACCTGACTTAAATAAAATGCGTAGGAAGTGCGCTCCTGCAAATTGTCAAACCCTAGTGCACACATTATCGATATAACTTCCACAAAATGTCCAGGAAGTGCACTAAGCAGGGAAGAAGAGCATTTAGAATGCCTTTCCTTATTTAACACTTCCACATAAGTGCGCTGGACACAAATGAAATGCGTAAAAAGTGCGCACCTATGTGCACTGCCTTATGGGCTGGGAAAGTTCTTTTGTATCTCCCAAAATAAACATATTTAAGCCCATCTAATGGAGCCATAAAATGATTTTATGTCAGGTACCTTAACATGCTTCGCTATGGGAAATGAAAGAGGTTCCAATTGTACCGTTGACGGTGAAGTCCTCATATTTTGTTACGCTGAAACAGTGGACATTGGCTGAACATCTGTCACCCTGCTGTTGGGAGTGCGCCAGCAGCAGAGATGGCAGACGTATATGACGGTGCAGAAGACGGTGATGCCAAGCATGGAGCCAACTGTAGAGCCTGCAACAATTCCGATGATGTTGTTATCCGTCGGTTTAGAGCTTGGCGTGTTGTTATCCGTCGGTTTAGAGCTTGGCGCCTGCGATGAATTGTTGCATGCTGACAATGTATCATTTGGACCTACAAAACCGATATTCTATATATGAAGGTCATACACTGATACATAGAATTAGCTGTCCCCGTAGCTTTTATGAATACATGTAAAGGATACGACGTCCATCCATCTACCGCTGAAATACTAACATAAAATAGTGTGCACCTATTAAATGAAACACTAACAAAGATAATCCTGACAAGCATATTTGTTAAATATTAAGCAAAAACTGTTCTGACATAATGCTACATTAGTTAACATGGTTTAACAAATATTTCAGAAAACTTCCACATCAAATTAGATATGCTGTATCGTCTTAAGAATAGACCGAGGGAGGGGGCATGCTAGGTTTATACTTGGGACTCGGCTGTCTTAATTATTTGACTTTGTTTGCTTTTATGCGATACAATATCATTTCCCTACATGTAGTAGTTGCACTCCGTACAGTGGATGTGACTGCTAGAACAGTAAACTTGAACCCGATGTCTCCTTTCCAGCCGTTCGATTTGAACTTGATGTACATGTAGCGGCCACTGGATCTAAACCAAGTTGAAGAATGTACAGTTCCACATCTTATACCCAGTCGAGGTGAAGTGCTGTATCGTCCTAAGGTAACAAACAGAAGGTGTAACAACATATACTAAAATTGTGTGTCGCCTTGACTGATAGGGTATGTTGACATTACACCATACGAAAACATGCATTTGACCCAATGAGCCATGTTGATATCGCAGCTGGGCATGCCCAGTGAAGCTTGGCCTCTGTTTGGGACAGAGGTCAGTATAGACAGGAAGTGACCTTTCCTCACTCAACTTGTTTAGTTACCCTGGTAACTAGAATCAAACTTCTATTTTTTATCACCTTTAAAGACTAAGTTTAGAGAAGAAATAAATATTACAGCCTTTCGATAATAACAAACACAAGGAAACCACCAAATAATCCAAGCTATCATTTATAGTAGTTCTTTCCCTCGATTCAAGTTTGACTTTTGTACATTTCGATGTGACAGAAAAATCCCTGATGGCATGCGGCTCAGATAGAAGCAAGGTTGCAATGGGCATGCTCAGCTATGATCACTACTTTGCTTATATAAAAACATGCTGTTTGAGAAATGGTTTGTTCGGAACATATCACAAAAATGCATATACAGGGCAAATGAATTAATGTGTACCAAATAAAAACTAGAGTGAAGTATCATCTAGCGATGACACGATGATATACTCCTGGGCCCGAGATCACTTGCATATGAGCCTCCTTGAAGAGTGTATCCCCCAGGCATTTGGCATGGTTTGAAAATGGGGAGTACATATAAACTGTGAGTTCAGGTCTGTGCGTAATCCTAATTTGTAAATTTATTTATTATCTTTTTAAATGCATTAAAATCAGAAAATGATAGAAGCACCATGGCAATGCAATATACACGAACACACATCATGTCGGTAAAGTCGACCAAATTTCAAAGACTTCTGCTGGAAAACCTGAGACTTGTTGAGGATACCAGTTCAGCCCCCTCCATAAATATTAACATGTACGTTTACCTATCATTTAAAAAAAATAAATAAATAAATAAAAAAAAAAATCAGAAAATAACGGCATTACCATGCGAATGAAGTGTGCAAAATTTGCATGGGATGCAATGAAAAAACGAGGGACAAGTTGTGGATACAAGTTCAGCCCCGTCCATAAATATGAACATGTATATTTACCTAGGAACTGTAAAATTGAAATGAATCATTGAAAATCAGAAAATGAAAGCAGTGACGCGGCAATGTAATATGCACTGGCCCACATCGTGCCAGTTTAGTGAGCAAAGTTTGATGGGGGTCCAATGAAAAATCTTGGGACCAGCTGCGGATAAAGGTTCAGTGTTACGGACGGAAGGACGGACATAAGGATTCCAATATACTCCCTGCGGGAGTACAATAAGGACGAAATGTCAGCAATACTTCACATGTTGCGTCAGAAATCTATATAGACAAGTCTAGATCACAGCAGATGGGTCAATACATAGAAACGTTGGACGTCACACAAACATTGCTTGACCAGTATGGCAGCATTGCCCCAAGTTTACAACTTGATAACTTCAACGTTCAGTTACCCAAAAGGAGTGAGCTCGATTGCTTATGGTATAAAAAGCCGGCTTTTAATATGCAAAGTCGCATAATGACGGACTTTTTTTTGTTGAGAATGACTTATTATCGTAGACTTTCTTGACAAAACAACCTATTGACTATACTTATTTCTTCTATGACAATAATGCTTTTACATGGATTGACCACGTAGCATGCAGTAGTCACGATCTGAAATCTGTTGTTGCTCGTCTTATTGTTCCTCTTGATCAGGATAACCTAAGTGACCATTAACCTGTTAAGTTAACTTTTAAGCTACCTGTGGCATTGGTTTTGGGTTCAACTGATGCTGAAATTAAACGGACACGGGTACCCATGCTTCACGTCCGCCCTGAGTTAAATAACAAAGAGCGTAACAAGCTGTATCAGTCTGTTTTAGGACAGAAACGTCCGTCTAGTCTATGTATAACATGAACGTGATATTGCTGACAAACTTAATATTCACGATTTTGTTGACACTCAATTTTATAAAATTAATTCTGCCATTGATTTTGCTACTGAAGAATATGGCTGTACACCAAATACGTGTTACGGGTCAAAGTCATTTTCGTCCCCTCAGCTTTCTCCTAAGAGACAAGAAAAGGTTTTTGATGGCGTCTTTGGAATGCAAACGACGACCCAGACATGGTGTGATTTAAAATTTGGAAATGTGTCAAAATGTGTTTCAGAAAACTTTGTGGTAGAAATCTTAACTTTGAGGTTCTCGTGGCTGTGATCTGTTAAACACATCAGCGTAAAGTTATTAAGGGTCCTATTGATTGGCAATGTTCAAATTTGATACATGGGTGTTTATTATTTCAAAAGCCCAATTTGCCTTCAATCGTTGCTTTTTCGTTCATTTCCGACACCCGCAAGGCGCGAAAGGCTAGTGACGTCAAAAACGCAACACCGCTGGCTGAGAGGTAATACTCCGACCATGCCTGGAAGGTATGGCTGTCAAGTGTCGCTTGGTTTAGACATATTTCATTCACCCTTCACCAACAGGATTAAAAGTGCATGTAGAAATATGCAAGTTCTACAGCTTGTTTACGCCCCACCCCCGACCTGAAATTATGGAGAGCGTGGACCGTGCAGTCAAGATTTAACGGGACAAGTGCTAAGGAGCCGGGAACCGATGGTCGATCTAACTTATGTAGTGAACACTTTGTGGAAAGTGCCTTTGATTTGTCAAATATGACGATGTTTAGGATAGGCTTGGCAAGAAAAAAAAACTGCTGTTGCCAAATGCGGTCCCATCGCTGGACAATGGAAGGATTCATGGAACTGGCCAAATTAGACATTACTCTTAGAACCAGGGACAGTGATTCATTTTTTACAGTATTTACAATTTAATATTGAAATTGATTCTGATTTCAAAGCTTTCATTACAGCAAAATAAAGGTGTAGTATTTGTACGACTGTTACAATGTATCACATAATAATCAATCGAATGTCACAGTGACAACGCCAGTCTGGGATGTTGTTGCAAAGTAACATGATTGTAGGAAAACTTTAGTGTGTTTAAAATTTAGGTTGCATTGATGGAAAAAATGGGTGGAAAACATAGGCAAACATTTACCAAGTTTTTCCCATACCCACGTCTAGGCTAACAGTCTTTAACAGGTTGAGTTAATTGGCCACTGTAATGCTTGTATACAATTACTGCTGTATATTACGAAGTGTTTAATCCCATAACCAGATAACACTTGTTTGGATAGCTACCACATTCACGCCTCATGTACACAGCTGCCAAGACCAGTGGGCCGCTGGTCTTTCATTTTTTCAGTCATGTACCACTGTTTGTGACAATCCACTGCCAGCGCCCAATAATCGGGTGTACAAAATTCCATCTCATTGTACCTTTGTTGTTAATGTGGGACCAGAAAATAAGTCAGTCACAAGAAAACATTTACCATTGTTACATAATGGATAGGATCTGAAATAAAGGATATCCTAAAGACGTGTACTGATGACCATGTATAAGGAAATGTAAATTACTGCCCTCCAAGGGTCGCAAGATTACTACCAGGTAGGGGTTCCGATATTAAAAGCAATTCATAAATGCAAACTTGGGCAATATTTAATCATCTATAGACCACACAGATGCGAAGGGAAAATTAACTGTTTGTTCAGCCTTTTATATACCGTAGGCGTAGGCCGTAGCTGTTTCCGTGAATGCTAGAATTTGCAACAATACAAGAACTGGCCCATCCTGACGCAAATTCCAATTTATTGCATCCATGGTTGTTCTTGTGAAATTAAAATGAAATCTAGTAATTTTTAATTGGAAATTTCATTGCCTAGACGGCAAATTGGGATCGTCTGGGTGTACCACGGCTGCACTCCCTGCAGTAATGATGACGCGAGGGTTGTCGGCGTCTCCTCATGTGTGTAAGGCTGATTGATCTTTTCCCCTGCTGTTTCAGCTTTTCTTATAAATTATTCTTCATCCTTGCCAGACCACTTGTATGAAAAGCTTAATTCAGAATCTCTGGAATCACTATGCTCTGTTGTATCTGCCGTGACTCTTGGCAAACTGAAGGCACTCTGGCATATAACACATGCACCATGGCCACCCTGTTGCGTTTGGGATGTCACTAACATTTTCCCACATAGGGCCAGAATGGGAGAAAATTTGCGCACTTACCTGTGGCAAATATGGCTCACTGTGGAGCTAAAAACACATTATTCGAAAATGAAATTTAACATTTTGGTTTTCAGATATCATTTCTAACCACCCTAAACATCAACTTTCTAATTTGTGATACCCATTCAATCAAGAGGACCTTTCAAGCATGGCAATACTTTGATCTTTCGTGAACTTTTATCAGATCTGTATTCAGTCATGCTGTCTTACTCCCATATTTCTTTTAATTTTTATAACAGGAGTTATAATTCCAATACCTAAACCTAATTGCTTAAATCCTAATGACCCTAGTAATTATCGCCCTATTACTTTGAGTACAACTTCACCAACCGTATGGAACTTCGTGTATCCCCGATACTGCCTGTGAATTACAGTTTGGTTTTCCTCAGCAACGCAAGACAGCTTTTGGATGTGCTCTGTTACACGATATTACTAAGCATTATCAGAATACGTCCATTGATTTATTTGTTTGTTTGCAGTCGGGATGCTGAACGATGTTTTGATAACATTTGGCACTGTGATCTATTTTATAAATTATGTGGTGTAATCCCTATATCCCAATGACTTTACTAGCATAAATGGTAGAGTGGTGTCAAATCATGTGTCAAGTGGAAATATTAGTATGTACAGCGAACTGTCCCCCGTCACCCGAGGCATGCGCCAAGGGAGTATTTTATCTCCAAAATTATTCAATATCTTTGAATGAATTTCTAGTAATCTTTGCCACACAGTGACAAAGGTGTATATGTGGGGAAGGATAAGTTCAACTGTTTTCCATAGGCAGACGGCGTCACACTCCCAATTTTCCTCCTGCCTCCCAGATAATAACTCGGGTTACTCTATTTCTTGTTCAAAGAATGAGCGCAATTAGGTCATCTATGTCAAACTTATTTGCTTTTCAAATATCAGACTATATTATACACGGCAACAGAGTGGGAGGCACTATTGTATTTGTGTGTTTTTGCCCAGAACCACTTCCTAGTAGTCAATATCCTATTCCGCAGTTCGAACTCTTTACTCTCCATAAGCTAACCTGTCCCTGTCTAACCTGTATACATATGGAATTACTATTGTCAATATGGCACAAGTTCCTCTGTAAAATTTTGACAAAGGCTGTATCAGCCCAAATAAATTAAAGGGTCTTCAGCGGGTAACTACTCAACATGTTTCGGAGCCTTTTACCCGTGTTGTAAAGTCCAAATTCCTAACATCACCGAAGCCTAAAATTCTGTCATTGAGTCCATAAGGAAAAGCTGAATTAAGTGTTTTGATCCAAAAATCTTCCATTTGTAATAATTTCCTTGTGTTAACATAACTGTCTTGGTCTAACAAATTTGGCTTTATGTAATCAATAATTTGTATCCGGCAATTCAAATGTGAATGTTATGCAGAATTGAAATGGTTACACAAAAAAGTGTTTAACTTGTGATTTTTAATTGTACTTTTATGACCACTGAATCTCTTTTTAACTGATTGAGTAGTTAGGCCCACATATTGTGCTTTACATTTGATGCAGGATAACAAATAAATGATATTGGTAGATTCACAAGATAATACCAAATTTTCCAATTGGGGGTTCCTTAATTTGAATTTTTTGTTAGTAACGTTACTGTGAAACTCTTTTTTCTTTGTGAAATTTGACTTGCAGAATAGACAGTTACAATTTCCATCAAAACATATTCCAAAATCAGCGCTCGAGGCTAACGCTGAACCGTTTTCTCTGTTTATCTCATAGTTCATGATTGTATTAGATTTTAAACATAATTTTGAAAGCCCATCATGCCATTTATCTGTAGTCATGTCCCTAAACCTTATCCTGGTTCGTCGTTGTTAAGTCCACCGAGTAACAAAATTAACAATAACAATAACTAAAACAAGTCCAAAAATGGGTGCTAGACTAAAGACGTCACCTGGAATTCCAGTATGCGTTGAAAATCATAGATCGGGGACCAGCCTGTACAGACATATCCACCAAGCATCAATGGTTCAAAGCGAACAGAATTGTATTTGTGTCTTTTTGCCCAGAACCACTTCCTAGTAGTCAATATCCTATTCCGCAGTTCGAACTCTTTACTCTCCATAAGCTAACCTGTCCCTGTCTAACCTGTATACATATGGAATTACTATTGTCTATATTGCACACGTTCCTCTGTAAAATTTTGACATAGGCTGTATCAGCCCAAATAAATTAAAGGGTCTTCAGCGGGTAACTACTCAACACTATGTCTGTCCGGTTAATTAGTCTCGGATATTCGCGTGCTGCCATCGCCTTTGGTTGTAACACAGCTACGGCGGCGGGCGGCTTAGCGTGTCGGAGGATCTGCTCAGGTTCTTCCCCTGGAATCTCCCTTACTGGTCTCAACGGTTCCGCTGACACCCTGAGGTACCTGCTGCTGTACGCCAATTTTAACGTACCAGGGTCTTCTGAATATGAGATCGTTAAGCTTTTTACTCGATTTTAACGATTACCTTTAATCACATAGGTTGGATCTGGTTTTAATTCAGTTTAAGTGGGTATTATTTATAATTTGTATGAAAAATAGCGAAAGTAAATTGAATACGACATGTTTCACTATCTTCTTTATCAAGAAACAAGATGTTTCATATTAATGGATCTGTCCAAGGCATTGATTCCCTCTTGCATGATCTCATCATACAAAAAGGTCGAGCCTACGAGAAGACGGTCATGGCAAGCAATGTACTAACTTTGAAAGACAGAAAACAATGAGTTAAATATAGAGACACTTCTAGCGAATGGACTGATCCTCCGAGGAGCCCCCAGGGTAGTATTTTTGGGCCTCTAAATTCTAATATTCAATACATTCATGAATGATTTCTATTTAATGGAAAGTCATTGTGACCCCTACAATGATGCTGATGATAACACTTTATCTTTCCATGCTTTAAATATACGTACTGTGAAACAAACTCTAGATAGCGCTGTAAATTCAGGTATTAAGTGCTTTAAAGATAACGGTGCGTAGGCAAATCCTAACAAGTTCCAAGCCATGGACTTAAGCAGAAAACTTATGTCACAAGAAAATGATTTCACTTTCCAAATTAACGGTATTACTACTTCTCCGGAAAAAATGTGTCAATTTATTGGGTATATACATGGACGATAATCTGAAACTCCACAGTCATGTCTCGCATATTTGTAAACAAGTTTCTAAGCAAATATCTGTACTGGGAAGATTCATTACAGTTCTTATTGAAAAAGAGAAACTTAAGATTCTCGATACTTTAACTAGATCGAACTTCAACTATTGCCTTCTGGCATGGTACCTATGCGGACCCGCTAATTCTGCCAAGATGAAAAAGTTACAAGAGAGGGGACGACGGTTTGATTACAATGACCCTACCTCCTCCTGTGCAAAACTCTCAGCACGTGCCAAAAAGTCTCACCTTCACTAAAGTAGACAACGAAAACTGTCAATGGAAGTGTACAAAAGTCTCTCTGGTTAATATCCAAATTTTCTGAATGACATGTTTGTTAGTAAAGAAATTCCGTACAATTTAAGAGACAAATTAAAGGTTCAACAACTTCTTTGCAATGCTATGACGTATGGTCGCGATTCTCGATATCAAACGGCCAGATTATGGAACCTTCTGCCTCCAGTTATTGAACAAGCTACTGATCTGAACCACCTTCAAAATCAAATAAAAGTATGGCTTGGCCTAACGTGTAAGTTTTCTTTATGCTACCTCTGTCACTTTAAGCCACCCTCCTAAACCTGAAGGAGACCCATTAGTGCAGTCAGCGGTCGGGGGAGGATGGTGGTGACTGGGTTGAACATGCGCTGGAGCTGGGTGGTGTCCGCTTGTCCTGCATGGGCGGCTGTGCTGTCATGGTCACTCATGGGGGCCACTATGTACTGCTGCGCGGTACGGGGAAACAAGAGCACCTTTTTCTTCTTTTTTTCAAATAGGTGTATATATATATATATATATATATATATATATATATATATATATATATATATATATATATATATATATATATATATATGTATATATATATATATGTATATATATATATATATATATATATATATATATATATATATATATATATATATATATATATATATATATATACAACCGGTTTGTTGGTCATGCCCGTTGTCTGCGGGTCAATTTGTACTCCTCAAACCGGACTATGGGCAGTATATACCAAGCATACTACAGTTTTTGGGCATTTATAGCTTCCTATTATATCTGGGCAGATTTGCTAATTTGTACATTTCTGAAGCCCCCTAGGTAGCACATTGAATTTAAGGCAAACATGGTTTATGGGCCTTTTTCAACTGCCCATAAACAGAACAACTGCCCACCATACGGTCTGAGGATTACAATTCTGCCCATAAACCACCCGAGATATATATATATATATATATATATATATATATATATATATATATATATATATATATATATATATATATATATATATATATATATATATATATATATATATATATATATATATATGTATATAAACGTGTGCCACAAATGTACATTAAATAAAAAAATAATATAAGAAAACTGCTCAAATAATAACATTATCTACTTATAATGGGCATACAGATGTTATTTTAAAGAAGTTAAAATTGTAAAATTTGCAGATTTGAATTTGATGCATTTTTTAAATGTCGTACAAATCTTGGATATTTTGCAATCAGCTCACATGGTCCTAAGGTATGGAATAATTTTCCATTCAATTTTTCAACTTTACCACCAATTTTCTAATTCACAAAGCCTTGCAGAACAACTAGCATCACATAGTTTTGTTCCATTTCTTTTCTCTTTACATACTTGTTTTCAATTATAATAAAGACTTGCTTTACAATATGAGGTTAAACTGCAAAAGTCTGCCTAAGGTACTTATACTGCAGCTGAGGACACGTAAGCCTTCCAGGGTTTCTTCCTCTGTATTTGAACTCACTAGATTTTTCTAGCTTTTACTACATATAATCTGTCATTAATTTTTCAAATGTAAGGGATCACTTTTGTGCGGTAGTAGTCTAGTTTATGTCAAACTGTCCAGGAAATAAAAGTCAATTTTACTTACACACACGGGGAGGGAGAGAGAGAGAGAGAGAGAGAGAGAGAGAGAGAGAGAGAGAGAGAGAGAGAGAGAGAGAGAGAGAGAGAGAGAGAGAGAGAGAGAGAGAGAGAGAGAGTTTGCTTTTTTTAAGGGCGGGTACCACGCGCTCCTGGGTTTTCCTCTACATCCAAGCCTGCGGACACCAAATAGGAGCGTGCAAAAGCCACATATGACGCACAATTGCTTTACATTTGTCAGCACCTGCCTTAGCTCCTCTCAATATAATGAATTGAATGTGTTTTAACACACTTCGGTCTTTTTTTTCTGAAATAGGCCTCCTTACCGGTGGCGCCACTAGCTTCGGGCACCATTTGTTATATCGTCTGGTAGATATTACTACCGCCGCTTTTTAGGAATCTTGCAGAACTATTGGAAAACCGACACTCGCAAAATGTTCATATTTTGATCTCTATATTATATTGTACTTTATGTCACCAACAATATCGAATTTAGCGTTGTTGTTTTTTTTCTTGTACTCGATAAGGCCCGACAGTTTCATAAGGCAAACAAAACTTCTGGACTGTAATCGGTTCACAAGCACAACATTATTAAGAGCGGCAAGATGATACAAAAACTTAGGTCTACGACCTCTGCTGGGCAGAACTAAAATTTAGTAACAAATATAACATCTACTGCTTGAACAACTGCTAGTTAACAGAGTACATGTATACACACGAACCTGATTTCGAGTTATAAACCGGTCGGATATCGCGGTGCTCTGTCATTACACCAGGTCTTTGACAACCTAACAGCCCGTACATGGTCTTTCTCCCAAAACGTTGGGAAGACCCACTGCAAACGTGGTGGGGATGTACCTCAGGTAGTTGTCTACCAAGTCTGTTCAAATGCCTCTGTGATTTTTGTATTCTTGATGATATTTTTTTCATATTTTAGGCAGAATCTATATTTTCCTGAAATGGCTTGGCAAATTGCACAAAGACACTTCTGGGGACATTGAAACGTTAACTTGTTCCACAGGGGTGGTGTGATTTTGTTTCATGAATGCGTTTTTCCATTTTTGACTTTTCAAAAACTGCCTCTTAGATTATGCAGAAGCTTGGTGGAAATGTAGAAGGGTGTAACAAATTTATGTAGCGATACTATGTATCCCTTATTTTAACGATTTTTTTTTTCAAATTTGGGTGCTTAATACATATAATTTCTAATGATTATCATGTAAGTCAATGGGAATCACGATGGTAATTCACGTCTGCAATTTCTCCAAAAGCTATCCAGATTCACTTCAAACTTAGTGGGTATGTATCTTAGGTGCTGTTGTGCTAAGTTTGTTCAAATTTTCGTGTGAACTTTAGTTTTCCTGATTTTTTGACTGATTGTTTGATGCAATGTTTTTCCCTAAAACCGCTAGACTTACTGCTTTGTAATTGTACAGGACACTTCTGGGTATAAGGAAAAGACTTATACAATACACGGATAACCCTGACCCCGTCCCCATGGACACAGGCCCACTTGTTGAAGTGTACTGCTCATTTCTTGAATTGCAGAGTATCTGAGCTAAGACTTGAATGCTGGTTGTCCTGTGTGTAGTTCATGTTTATACAGTGCATAGGTGACATTGGCTTCATTCCCAATTTCACATGGTCACTTTCTTCAGTTCTACTGTAACCTAAAAATTATTTGTGTTCGGATTTTACCACCGAGCCAATATTTTTATTTTGTACACGGCAGTCTTCGCAAAAGGTTGACATTGACTTTCTTCCAAAACTGACGTGACCATTAATCTAGTGGATACGTAAGGTGAGCACTGCACTGTCACTGTTCTTACTTCGATAAATGTCATCAGCAGGTTTTACAACTGTTGTAAGCATAAACAACAAAAGTTAGTTTTTTTCAACATATATCATCAAGCTTTTACACCACGACTTTTTACATATAACCGATATATTTGCACATCAAGCTGCTACAGGCGTCTATCAATAATTCAGACGATTCAATTTTACACAATTATTTTGTGAACAAAATCTACACATGATACATAGAACAGGTTTCTTTTGTAATGCTCCTTACACTTTAATACATTTCGTCACCGTGTGACAACAAATGGGGATCCTGATGAAATGTGACCTACGGATCGCGGTTCCTAAGGGGTTTAACTACTTCTGGGAAAGATTGGACGTTCAACTAAGTCCGCTCTATGAAGGCTTGGAAGGTTCGGTCCATGCCCTCCTTCGTCGGGCATGGACGGCTGCCAAGGTCTAATGGAAGGGCTTAGCTGAACGCCCAATCCTCCCCAGAAGTAGTTAAACCCCCTTCTATCCCAGTTACCGACAACGTAGTAACGTTGAAAGAGAAAAACACAAAAAAACCTGATCAACTTAAATATGAAAAAACGCCTCGAGTGGCAGAGACCCTTCTCCCCTTTTAACAGAAATCAGCTTTATCACGCGTGTAGTCACGCGATGCGTGCGGCGCGTGTCGTGCTGACGGTAGACTTCACGTTATGCTTTGTTTATGAAAGCAAAGTCGATGAAACACAATGCGTTTGGTGCTGACGTAGTAAACCAACGTCGGCAATGAACGTGAGGGCTTAGTTGCTGGGCTTTTTTACAAATTTATGCCCGGGAAAAAAGACGAATTTCCCTTGCGCGCGCATGTGACTGGGCTAGAATCGGCCTTTAAGTTGACTAGAAAGGGCATAATTGCCTCAGTCACTGTTGGAAACTTGACCCAAATATCTGAAATGATACAATTACCGTTTTTAATCTCTACATAGTCCCTGTGTGTGCAGCCAGAATAACTTGTCTGCAATCTGAACGAAACAAAGGTCAACTTTACGACGTGGCTTGGATCAGACGCCATCGCAACCCAGCATAGGTCTAGATTACTGAAAAATAATGTCAAGTATTCACGTAATCGTACATTTGAATGGGAGTTATTTTTGCATCTTTCTAACTTACCACACTCATACTGTACAAACCAACTGAATAATAGAAATTTTGATATGATGAGTAATTGTGTTTTTACTACAACTGCTATTATTAATGGTAACGGTATACACACAGTTTTTTCTTACAGCAACTGTACAAAATATGTATATTATGCTATATTCTTGTTAGTATTAGCACATTATCGTCACATTGTGGGAATCTAAATGTAGTTCTTTTTTCTAATCTCGGATAGAAAGATGCCTGTTGTGTCAACTCACTTGTCATAGGTGCCTGGATAACCAGGAGACTGTATGTAATTCAAGAGCGTAGTGTATGCGTTTACAGGTGTGCAGGTACTTGGGGCTGTTGATTGGATGATAAAATAAAACTAGTACAATACATAATACATATGACCAAGGAGGGGAGAGAGAGAGGAGGGAAGTCTTAGCATTCAGGCTGCCGGCCGATCCTAATTGCGCTATTGGATTAGCAGCTAATATGATTGATAAGGCAAGCGAGTTGTGTATTCCAGTTCCACTCGAATACACGCGTCCCGCTGCCAGCAAAGCTGCACCCTTACCACGAGGCAATCGAGTACACTTGAACATATTCATCAGCTCACCGTTGCCCCTGTTGGTTATTTACCTGCGAGCGTTTACATTTTATCGTGGACCAACGTCAGTACTTCTGACAGGCTGTTTCCAAATTTTTGCTTCAAATGGTTTTTCCCAGGCAGACGGAAAAAAATCTTACATCCATCCGTTTTTGTCGCAATTTGAGTGATAAAGTCCAAATTCGTGCAAAACCCTGGGTAACTTTGCCCGTTTGTGGCTTCAGCTGTATTTTTGTCTTTATGGCCAGAACCACTTCCTAGCAGTCATTACTCTATTCCGCAGTCCGAACTCTTTACTCTCCATAAGCCAACCTGTCCCTGTCTAACCTACATACACATGGAAGTACCATTATCCATATTGCACATGTTCCTCTGTAAAATTTTGACATATGCTGTATTAGCCCAAATAAATTAAAGGGTCTTCAGCGGGTAACTACTCAACATGTTTCGGAGCCTTTTACCCGTACATGTCTCTCTGAGTAGCAGCTCCTTGTCTAAGCTAATTATTCAGCAAAGACAACCCACGTAATAATGAATAAATATGAACGTGGCAAATGATGAATTAGCTAACTACGTGAAGTTTTGCTTATAAATGCAGAGCTTCATTATGAAAGAAGAATACCTGTCAAACAGACCATAATTGCTAAATGTGTATAGTACAGGTTCAAATAAGATCATTTGACTTACCCGTGAACCAATATGTACCCTTTCTAGCTGGACAGCCTATCATAGTTAAACCACCCTCCAGTGTATAACTGAAGTGGAAACAAGCTGGGGCATTATATTCAGTCCCAGTGATAGTAAAATAAACAGTTGCAGTTGGACCACCTGTACAAACCAAGGGAAATCCGAACAAGGACTTCAAAAATGTACATCCTGCACCAGAAATTTTAACACACTCCATGATGACACCTACCTCTCAAACAATTAAGCTCTATTTCACTGCCAACTCTGAGTCAATGTATCAACATAATGTGTCAGGTTTGTGACATTTGAGAAAATACTGTCAATTTTGAGTATTTTTTTAATATTAATGAATGTGTATTTAGGCATGTCAGAAAAGAATGAAAATCATTAGCAGTTACGTCAAAAACATGTTACCAAAACAATTTTTCTTTACAGGATTTTAAGTACAATTAGGCAAACATGTAACTGTCAGAGGCCACTCTGTCTACCCTCCTTGATATGACTGAATTTCTACTTCAGCTTCCAGTTATGCAACATCGGTATGATTTTTTTTTTCAGGAAGTGCTACATATACTACAGTTCAATTTGGAAATTGTCATGAAGCACAATTTGAGCTTTGGACAAGGTAAACTATATGCTTTTAGCATTCGTTATGAAGTTTTATCCCAAAGTATTGGAGAATGGATGATTCAAATTTACATTTACTCACGGGAGTCGGAAACATCTAAATTTTAACTTACCTTCGTTCGAGTGTATTTGTCTTGAATACGAACAATTTGGCAATGTTTGCGCGAAATACAACGACGGTGCAAGATTTATCAGTTAACCTCCGATGTTAAGCCGTATTTTATTTGAGCGGTATATCTGCTCATACTAAGATTCACTGAATATGGCAGTTTTGTGATGCAAATTTTAGATAATGTAAAGAAAAATAATGCTTTAAATTTCCAAACTGTGAAATACTCTTCGTCCGATGTAAAATAGCCTCACCTCATCAACAAAAACAAAACAAACACACACACACACACACACACACACACACACACAAAACAACAAAAACAACGAAACAAAGAAAGAAACAAACAAACAAAAATCAAAGAAAAAATGAAAAAAAAACGAAAAAACAACAGGACTTTAACAGTCCTGTGCCCAACTGACCCTACATGCACAGACTGAAGTGATCTTGTGAACTATGATATCAAGGTTACATCTGTTTCAGACAATGATCACTGTTGCTAACATACACATATTCATTCCCTTTACCGATCGTAAAATAGAAAAAAAGTGAAACTGCAGCACCACCTGTTGAACAAATCAAGGTTTAGGCGTTCCCACAAGGGTTCATATGCAATTTGAAACAATTGGCATAGTGGTTTCCGAGAAGAATATTTTTAACTTTGTGACAGAAAATCAACAAAAGTCATGCAATCTGGATGACGGTTTCGGAGAAGTCGAAAATGTGAATAAGCGTTAGAATGCCCTTTGACATACATAGTTATCAATATGAAAGGTACATTTACCAATAAGTACCCAAATTGAACAAATCGTTAATAATCAGGAATCCACAGCAGTGTCACATGGTGAACAACTTTGTTCGACCCTTTCATAAGGAACGTATCAACTAAGTTTCAGCTTAATCTGAGTGACGGTTCTGGAGATGCAGTCGAAAATAGTGGAAAGACCACCAAACAAATCATAGAAGAAAAAGATTGCAGCGATACTTGTAGAACAAATTAAGGTGTATGTGTCCCCAGATGTGTTCCTATTCAATTTTGAAGCATTCGCCCAGTTGTTTTCGAGAAGAGGATTTTTTAAGATTTGCCCCCCCCCCCCCCCATGAACGAAACAAATCATAAAAAACAATAATCACTGGACAGTGATAATTTGAACAAACCTGGTAGAGACCAACCCCAGGTACATTGCCATTTAGTTTGAAGTGAATCTGACCGACGGTTTCGGAGAAGTCGAAAATGTAATTGTGGGTGGACGCACACACGCACGGGCAGACGAACAGACAGACGGACGACAGATGATGGACGACAGACCATCCTAAAAGCTCAGCTGACTGACAAGTCAGTTGAGCTAAAAAACCACACACACAATTATAAACGTATGGGGGATTTATTTCTCATTACTACATCATGCGTAGGCGCTGATGTTTCTTTTATTCACGCAACCGCACGCACATACACACACACACACACACACACGCACGCACACACACACAAATATATGTATATATATATATATATATATATATATATATATATATATATATATATATATATATATATATATATAGGTCTTACTTGTATGTTTCACCACCCGCGACAACTTCAGCTTAAAACCGCTGTATTCATTAGATCCATCCGAAGTAAATTTAATGTACATATATCTTCCAGTGCTTGTTATTGTACCGACACTGATGGATGGGGAACCGCACCAATACACAATTAGGGACGATGAGTTGTACTGGCCTAAATAAACGTAAATACAAATACCTGTAATCTATCTTGCTAGGACACCTTTATCCTGAATGTAGTCCTACAGACGAAATTTCGGGAATAACTTGTCCGAAATGAGTTTATTCCGGCATCCCCAAAAGGTGTTGATGCCTTTTTACCACTATGAAATATGAAGTGGTCCTTACTATTAAGGCATAAAAGTAATGTAACATTTTGCTAGATACAAAGTTGGTCTGATCATCTGAAATTCTGGCGTAGTGGTTATTGACGATCCCTTTTTTTTAGGTCATTGAGTGTCTTTCTTTCTATTTGCTTGAATACGTGCGTGGCTTACTCGGTTTTCAGATTTACTTGCAATGTTTTTTTCAGGCAAATTGTTATGCCCAATATGAAAAATACATGAAGATCTTTATGGTTCTGGGTGCGAAATAACATATACCTAAATTTTTCTAAAGTGTGAAGAGCCTTTATCCACGCAACATACTTTCATACGCCCCGCACCTCCCCACCCAACACAACCCATTTATAAAAGATCCACGCTAAAAAAATGCAACAAACCATTTCTAACGAACACACCGTCAGAGCTGCAGTTCGAAGAATACTGCAAGTGGGACTCAATTACGTCCGCCTTTACTACATAGTTTGATGAACAGGAATCGACTACCCAGCATATAGCTGTATTCCTGTAAGAGAACGGACAATCGATAATCTCCAGCTCAGTCTACCTAGAAATCAACAGAAAGTCTATTTATATCATGATAGGAACAGATGTAAAATTAACTCAACAAGAACAAAGAACTCACTGGTGTGGCTACCTACAGATAGATGGACAGACTGACAGACAGATATGATACGAACACATCATGCACACGTGAAACTAACTCACCAGGAACAAAGAACTCACTGGTGTGGCTACCTATAGATAGATAGGCAGATAGATAGATAGATAGACGACAGACAGAGATAGACAGATCGATCGATCGATCGATGGATGGATGGATGCATGCATGTACGGATGGATAGATAGATAGATAGATAGATAGATAGATAGATAGATAGATAGATAGATAGATAGATAGATAGATAGATAGATAGATAGACAGATGACAGTCAGACAAACATAAAGATGGATGGACAGAAGGACGTAAATACATCCGAGAAGGTACCACTTTTAGCAGCTACCACAACCCCTCCAAAGTCTACTATATCAACTGACATATCTCCTGCAAAATCCTCCTATGCCATATACCTGATCAATTGAACCAAATGCAGAGTACACCTATGGAAGGAAGCACTGATCTCCTCATTGGCCCAAGCCATAAAACTCCTAAAAGCAGATGCCTAGTCTCCTGCTCCAAATCTAAGAAACGTAGGTACACAGCCAAATGGAAGCTACAACGACAAATTCAATTTCCAGGACCTCATAATTAACCACTCCAGCTACAAGTCCACCAAGACAGAACGTGAAGTCCTCAACAAACGACTATCTTTTGCCCTACCCCCAAGGTTCCCAGCCCATCCATGCTCAATGACTCTGTCTCTGACTTCATCAGGTTATTTGATCTACAATATTACTTCCACAAGGATCATCACAGCCAAAAACCTCGTCCCTGGTTAAAAGCAAATCTTCATGGCTTCCCCCCTCCTCCTGCCAGGAAATCCAGCATTTCCCACAGGACCTCACCACACTTCTTTCGCAGTGCCTCCATAATAATACACCTGCCAATCTCACAAAAGATCAATTTAAGGCAGTCCATTCTCTACAGAATAACCAAGATATTGTAATCAAACCAGCAGACAAACGCTCTGGCATTGCCATTCAAGACAGGGTAGATTATGTGTCTGAAGTCCATAGACAGCTACAAGATAATAACTTCTACACCAAAGTAACCAAGATCTAACAGAACAACACAAATTAGAAATAGATAATTCTCTCTCCTCCCTTCTCAAGCAACAATTAATTACCCCAGAGAGCTATAAATACCTCAATTCCTTCATTCTCCGCACCCCCATGTTGTACCACCTCCCGAAGATACACAAAACAGGCCCACACAAGCCAGGCAGACCAATAGTTTCCAACTGTGATGGCCCCACTAGCTGTATAAATGAACTTGTCAATTTCCACCTCAGACAAATAGTGCAATATGTGCCTGACCTTCTCAAGGACACAACAACCTTCCTTAACAATTTAGCCCACTTCACTCCTCCCCAAGGAGACTTCCTGCTCTCTGCCATGGATATCTCTTCTCTATACACCAACACACCTCACACAGAGGGCATAGACCTGGTTACAGAATTCTATGAGGAACATATACACACAATACCACATGACACAAATCAGCCCCCCTCCCCCTCAAGCCCTCAGAGACCTTATGTCACTTATCCTAACTAATTACAACTTCAACTTCAATGGCAAGCACTCTCTCCAAACCTGCGGCACAGCCATGGGTGCCAAATTCGCAGTCAACTATGCAAACATCTACGACTACAAACTCTTACACTTAAATTCTTCCAGGTATCCCAGGCCCCAAACCTTTATTCCTACAACGGTACATAGATGATCTGTTTTTTACCTGGCCTATATGCCTCAGATTCCCTTCTGGCCTTCAAAGAAAAGCTTAATCAAGCCCATAGCTCTATCAAATTTGAGCTCAACTTCTCTCCCTCAGAAATCCCACTTTTGGACACATTAGTGTACAAAAACCTGGGCACCCTGCAGACCAGACTGTACAAGAAACCCACTGACCGACAACAATTCCTACACAAAACATCCTGTCACCACCCCCCCCCCCACACACACACACTAAAAGTACCCTCCCCTACAGCCAAGCACTCCCCTATCACCGTAACTTTTCAGACCCAATCCTTCTAGGGCAGGAACTTGATTCCCTGGAAACAGCCTTTAGCTGCAGAGGTTACTCACCTCAAGATATCCAGCCCCACTTTGAAAAATCCTGACACAAACCTAGGGACCAGACACTCAGGTACAAGGAAACCAAAAACACTACACACATGTCAGTTCTAGTCCTCCCATTCCACCCCAGCCTACAACACATTAATAAAGACCTTAAGCGACTCTGGGAAAAACATTTCCTGTCCAAGCCTCTCTTGTCTCCTCTTTTCAAAGACTATCCCATGATAGCCTGCAGAAGCCCCGTAATATGAAAGAATTTGTAGTCAAAGCTGCCCTTCCAACACCTGATCACGGCAATATCCCCACTCAAAATACGAAGGCTCCAGTACAAACCCCGGGGGTCCTTAAATGTCCACTCCCACACTGCCAAGCCTGTAAATACATCCGAGAAGGTACCACTTTTAGGAGCTACCTGAACCCCTCCAAAGTCTACCACATCAACTGACATATCTCCTGCAAATCCTCCTATGCCATATACCTGATCAATTGAACCAAATGCAGAGTACAATACATATGCCAGACAACACAAACCCTCTCAAAACGCCTATCCCAGCACCTTTCCTCCATCCAGAGACAAACACACACTTCACTCAGTCTCCACTTCAACAGCCCAGGCCATACTGGCCTCCAGGATTTTTAAATCCTCCCCATCCAAACCGTTCTGCTACAAGCCCACTTAGGGGCCATGAACAGCCACATATTGAGAACCAGAGAAAGCCACTGGATCAAAACAATGGGCACACTAGCCCCCAAAGGCCTTAACCAGCTAGCTTAAACCCCCTCCCACCCCACCCCCACCACGCGAGCAGCAGAATATATCACTTGCCCCTTCAGGGTTTGACGGCTCCCTTGGTGAATACATGCAGGCTTCATTTTCAAACCCAGCTGAGGCTGAGGCTTGTAGGTGTACACCAAACATGTATCACAGAACGGACAATTGATAATCAACAGAAAGTCTGTTTGTATCATGATAGGAACAGATGTAAAATTAACTCAACAAGAACAAAAAACTCACTATTGTGGCTACATACAGATAGATGGACAGACTGACAGACAGACATGATACGAACACATCATGCACAAGTGAAACTTACTCACCAGTAACGAAGAACTCACTGGTGTGACTACCTATAGATAGATAGACAGATAGTTAGACACACAGATGGCAGACAAAGATCAATAGATAGATCGATAGGTAGATAGATAGATAGATAGATAGATAGATAGATAGATAGATAGATAGATAGATAGATAGATAGATAGATGACAGCCAGTCAAACTCAGAGATGGATGGACGGACGGACAGACAGAAGGACAGACAGACAGACAGACAGACAGACAGACAGACAGACAGACAGACAGACAGACAGACAGACAGACAGACAGATAGATAGATAGATAGATAGATAGATAGATAGATAGATAGATAGATAGATAGATAGATAGATAGATAGATAGATAGATGAAACGGGAATACTTTGAAATTTAAAGGTCGGTATGAAGGTCACAGAACATCACAGAGAACAAAGAATGGCCGTGGTGTGGGAAACAGACCGAAACAAAGGGGTCATACAGATGATCATAGCAAAACATAGCTCGCTTTAAGTTATTAGAATTAGATATGAGCGATCCAGATGCCCAAAATCTGTGATATACTTTTACCAAGAACATCCTGTCAACGCACAGCTCTACCATGTTTGAAGTAGCTCTGGTGTACAGTTTTGGTAAGGTGGCACGATTTTTCTCCATAAAAATGCAAAGGCAAAAACAATAAAATAAGAAAACGGAACAGCGAAAACAGGAAATCACGAATGCGAAAACACTAAAATATAAAACACGATGGCGAAAATTCGAAAACACAACCGAGAGCCAAGACAAGCGGAGAGCCACCGTATTATTATGATTATTATTACAACCGCGAAAATACGACAGAAATTATGTCGTGTTTCGCACTAGCATTTCCGTGTTTTCGTATTAGCATTTTCTTGTTTTCTTGTTTTACTGTTTTCTTTCCTTGATCGAAAATGTCACAACGCCATGGAAGTAATTTGGGATTTTCAGAATTGCATGTTGTGGTTTTTTTATGGATGATATGGTGGCATAAAAATGCCATTAAAAAATCTCGGATAGAAAATGGCGCGAAAAGTAGAAAACAAGAAAACTAGAAAGCGAAATATGGTGGCACAAAAGTGCCAACTAAATTTTTTTGTGCCACCATACTATGGTGGCAAAAAATCCATCGTTATATATCCTATCTATAGTTGTATTTTCCTGGTTGTGTTTTCGCGCTTTTGTCTTCGGGTTTAATACTTTAGTTTTTTGCATTTGTGTTTTTAAGTTTTCGACCAAGGATAGAAAAAGTCAAACAAGAAAACGAGAAAACGCTAATAAGGTAACAATAAAATGCGAGTGCGAAAACACGTCTTATTTCCGTTGTATTTTCGCGGTTTTGTTTTTTTCGCATTTTCGCCTCCGTGTTTTTTATTTTCATGTTTTCGTATTCGTGTTTTCTTGTTTTCGCTGTTCTGTTTCCTTATTTTCTTGTTTTCGCTTTCGCATTTTTATGGAGAAAGAAAATTGTTTTAGTTGGCACTCTTGTGCCAACATAGTTTGGGTGAAAATTGCACGAGTAAGAATAAGAAAAGTGTAGCGGCACCAAGGAATGTAAATTTTGGTGGCGATTGCGTAAAGATACACCCATATTGTTTTTTTTTGCAAAGAATACAGCGAGTGGTTCGAGAGAGGTCAATTAGAAGAATAGGGAGGAGGAGGAGGAGCATTACCACCTACTGAACAACAAGGTCAGATGTGGACATACACAGGACTGCTTATCCTCAATTTTGCGCCCATTTTCAAACAGTTGTAAATATTTTCAAGTTTATCCCATAATCTCTTAAGAAAACCATTAAAAACAATGGAGCGTGACTATTTAAAATTAAGCGATAGAGACCTACCCAAACCACATCTCCCAACTTTGAAGTACAACTCGTAATTGGTTTCGGGGAAAAAAACTGCATGCATGTACGCTAATATCCCTCAGCAAGCATGCCCACAAATCCTCTTCCTCGATACTACTTCATTTTTCAAATATAACAAAATGGTTAAAATCACTGAATCACAGGAATCCCATCTAGTAAGCTGAAATTGAGTCATGCTGAATTTTTAGTAAATTTGAGAATGAGGGTTGTTGTTTGGGGGAGTTTGGAAATTACAACCTGCAAAAATCCATGGATAGAAAAGGAGGCAATGCCGCTTCTAGGAACAATTAAGGTCTGGCACTATTTAGGCGTGTTTATGTGCACCTTCGAGGCAATCAGACAGGCGATCTGTTTCACTTTTTGACAAACAATGAATATAAAACACATCAAACTATTCCACCTACCTTGGGTAAGAATTCGGGTAGCTTGGGGAAGTGATGTAGATCACCCCAGTAGAGTTCAAGTATTTCCATGTGCACTGCTGAAGCACTGCAACACATCAGGCCACAGACCAAAGTTATGAAACTTTCAGTTTCCAATATCGGTATTTTCAGTCTACAAATCAGCATTTTGGTATTTTAAAATTCCGTGAATGGCATTTAACAGATAAAAATGTCAACAACAAAAAAAAAAAAAAAAAACAAAAAAAAAAAAACGATGGATTTTTTGCCATATAATTCCCAGCTCGTTAATCTGGAGTAATTGAAATACGAAACAACACCTGGATCTCAGCTTTATACAGGTGTATGAACTGTGCTCTTGCAACGGTCACATCATTGTTTTTCGCCACCATAAAGATCCCATCTGGCCTTGAAGACAGTGCATCTATATGACCACCAATGAAGCAACTCTGTGATGCAGCAAACCTGATGCAGCAAACCTGACTTAGCTAACTTTATTTACACAGAAGCTACAGCATGCTGAAAACACAGTATTTTCAAAATACGGACTCCGTTGGGATGCTCAACCAGCCAATCACAACTGTGGTCTGTCACCGTATTAATCCGAAATGATATTTGTTGCATTATTCATATACATGTATTACACTTTATCCTAGAAAAATTTAAAGCAAAATGCTTCATTTCCACTTAGCTTGCAAAAACTACATTTGATAGATACATAAATAAAAAAAACAGACAGACAGATAGAAAGATAGATCGATAGATCAGTAAATCGAACAGAGAATAATCAATAATAAACAATAAAACAAAACAAAAGAACAAAAAAAGCCACAAAAGACCCCCAAGCGAACTGTGTAAACTGTCCTAAAAGCTGAAGTAAATACTTTCACTGTGTAATAAGTTCAAATCTAAGCCCACGCAGAGCTTCAGCTGCAGCTTCAAATGACCCAAGAGATGAGTATTAAAAGCTGATATTATTCTGATATAAAGGACTCAGATATTAAAAATAGTGACCTACTTTTTTTAATCTCCCGTCACTTTTGGAGCGGATATACAGTGCGGTTTGGGCGAAAATTACATAAAGATACATGTATTCTGTTGTACTAACATTAACCATGCTAACATGTATGCTTTTGTCAATCATTACGCAAATTCGATTCTCTTAATAACCAATCAGGAAATACCAGCGCGCTCAAGTACCAGAAATACATTTTAGTATTGAGTAAGTCAAGATATATTCCTCCGTCAGGTTGAAGACTGTGAAGCATCAGGTTTAGGAGAAAACGTTCAAAATTGAAAATCCGCACAAAGTGTAACAAACAAATATGAAATAAAGTAGTCGAGGGGTACACAGAATTATTCCCATGCAATTTATAAGCAATTTGCCCAGCTTTTCTTTAAGGGATAAAGATGTTTAAGGGTGCAGCACTATAGCAACCTCGCTTTCAAGACCTCGCAAGCGGTTTTTAAGCTTTCTCGTCGGCAAAGTGTGCTTCACGAATAAAACTTGCCTCGCGCTCAAGCAGCCAGCTCCCTTCGAGACATACCGCGCCGTGAAACTTACGTTGCGGAACCAGGAGCCACAAGATAGTGTTACTGGTACCCTATCAAAAACAAGCTTGTGTATGCCTGAAGGCAGGACGATAATTAGACCCATGGCAGAGTTCAAAAATGATAAAATTCATCAAATATATAATGATAATTATTAAAGACATGAAAGTGTTAAGCTTACAAAAAATTGGGCCATATATATATATATATATATATATATATATATATATAATGTTATAAATAATGTTGCACGGACACTAAGGGCAACAGCGTTTTAGAAGGGCAAAAAACGGCAGTGGGAGCCAGGTAATATAAGCTGTCACCTGTCAGCATGCTCAGGAAGCGAAGTACCTTTCACGCGTGAAAAGCATCTCACGCTCAAGACAGAAGAGCGAGGTCTGGATCATGGCTTGGGAGATGACGTGAAAGCTAGCTAGCTTTGACTGTGCGGCTGGCCTTCGAGGTGTCTTGAAGCGGTAAATTCGTGAAAGCTGGCTTGCGTTCACGGGCGAGGTCTCGATCACTCAGCAAGGGTTTCTTAGAGAAAAGGAACAACTAGAGGACTGTGACAGTCCTTGGCCTTGGATACAGAGACTGTCATGGGAGTACATGTATATACTGTTTCAGGAGTAAGTCAAATTGTTCTTTTCTGAACTTGTACTATACAAATTTAGTAATTATGTTTGGTTTGACAGGTATTCTTCTTTCATAAAGAAGCAGTGCATTTATAAGCAATACTTCACGTATTTGGCTAATTCATCATGTGCCACGTTCATATTTAGTCATTATTATGTGGGTTGTCCTTGCTGAATATTTTGCTCAGACAAGGAGCCGCTACTCAGAGAGGCATGTACGGGCATAGGGTCCCAAAGTTGTTCTACGCAGTTACCCGCTGAAGACCCTTTAATTTATCTGGGCTTAAACAGCCTATTTCAATATTATACAGAAGAACGCATGTAATATGGACAATAGTACTTCCACGTGTATATACAGGTTAGACAGTGACAGGTAAGCTCATGGACAGCAAGGAGTTCGGACTGCGGAATAGGGTAACGACTACTAGGAAGTTGTTCTGGACAAGAAGACACAAATACAATGGCCCTGTGACCGAAGAAATAATATCAAGGTAACGTTTTTGTATGACTTTCATCACTGCAATATCAAAGTCTATACTCACTCACAGTGTGAGGCCTCATTTTTAGATAGAAAGTGACAGAGTATGCCATTACCAAGGCAGATATGTTTTCATGACACATGTTCCTTTACTTATAATTCTCGATTTCAGCAACTCATTACAAAATCACGAAATGCCAGCAGCACCATATAGTGGACAAACATAGTGCTGATTGAGACCAGGTGAGTTTTACGACAACCCATTATGCGGATTAAAAGTCTATAATATTAGAAAAAAACTCAAAATTTCCTTAAATGTGGTAAAAATATAGATTGCCACCTGTCACACACGGTGATAGCCATGATTAGTTGACAACACATATATATGATTGTTCCATTCAAACGCACATGTAGTAGCCTGTGATAAGAACGACAAGGTTTTGAATTCTCGTGTGCGGACATGGTGTGATATAATAATGTAAAATCGACAATTTAATATATCCAGGTCATACATTAATACATAGAAATAGCTGTCCCCATAACGTTTATACATATATGTAAAGGATACAATGCCCATCCATCTAATACTCTAACACCAATATAACATAAGGTGCACCTTTTATATTTGACAATAACAAAGACACACCAGATACGTAATATTGTTAAATATTAAGTTAAATTGAACTTATACGTTACTTGGATTTGCTAAATATTTTAGAAAACAGCCGCCTAAAATCACAACTTGGTGAATTATATGAAAAATGGACTGAAGGAGGGAGCCATGTTAGGTTTAACAAGGGACTCAGTTGTCTCAATTTAAGTGTATAAATCTGGTCTGTATGCCACTTTAAAATTCATAAAAATACCTTTGTGACGTTTAGTCTAATAATGCCAAGTTTCTTTGTACATAGCTGCTGCTGCATCACACTGTAACTAGGTTTAATCATCAAGGAGTTAAACCATGTCGTTGTTTCTTACTACCTGTTAGACCTTACATCAGCAGTGATGGGATGTGCCCATATGATAGAAAAGCATCAACAAAGCCACATGGAAGTACCTGTCACCAAATGTGTACGTGTGTGTTGCTTAACTTGGAAATCATGTGTGTTTCTGTCACACACCAGAAACCTGTGGCCAATTTGTAAACCTCTAACACAACTGCGCCAGGTCATAGAATATTTACATTGAGTTTGGTTTGGTTCTGATCACACATTGAACCAGGAAGCCTTACACGCCATAACATGATTAAATCACGCCCACACCTGATGCCCCAATTGTAAGTTGCATGCAAAAGAGCACAACAGTTACCCTTCATTTTTTCAGATGCTCCTTTTCCTTCAATATAACTTGTTTTTACAGGTTTCTGAACGTATAACCACTGTTCTTACAAGCTTGTATTAAACTATTATACGTCTATGCGGCAAGTTACTTTAAAAAAATTTGTGATTTTTAGTTTGTTATATGCCATACTTGAATTTAGATTAATTTGAAGTGCCAGACTGACTACGTTTATGGACTTCAATTATATAGATTTGATAGTTTTAATGTCTTATAATGTCTCATCCCTATTATAAATTCCTTCATAATATATTACCCGTACCAGTGGATGTGACTGCTTGGACCATAAACCTGAACCCGCTCTCTCCCTTCCAACCGTTTGATTTGAACTTGATGTACATGTAGCGGCCGGTGGATTTATACCAAGTTGAGGACTTTACACTTCCACATCTTATACCCAGTCGAGGAGAAATCCTGTATCGTCCTAAGGTATCAAACAGAAGGTGTAACAAAATATTATACAAATGTTGGATGGAGGTAAAAGGATGTAGGACCATTCAAATGTTTCCTGGCTGATAATTACGGTAGTAAAACAACACACAGAAGACAGTTCTAATTTTGGGCAAAACGATGCTAGTTAATTCAATAGGACGTAAAAGGGGGGGGGGGGCACCCTACACTGCCCTGGAGGTCTGCATGCAGGTTGACTTCAGCATGAGCTTTACATGCGACTTTCCCCAGCACATTTTCAGGTAGTACCCCTGTACAAACTATCAGGGTGCCTCACTATCCGAGACCCCAAGACCCAGAAATCAAGTAGTCTGTAAGTAGGAAGCCATCCTATTGATGGCCATGATATAAGTAGAGATTGGGACAGGGATGTACATCTGATAAGCATTGTTATGCCAATTGCCTTGCATTTTTATGAGGTCAGGGGACACCCCTGCCTCAAAGGCAAGACAGGCACCACTCCTCAGTAAATCGTGACCTGAGAACTGGGAAGCTGTCAGTCCCACCTCCTGTAGTAGACTAGGGTACTGACAAAAATGTTGTGTTTCAACACTTTCCTCTGGCCCTTATCTAAAAAAGTGAAAAGGGGGTCAACAGGTTCAAGGCTCTTATTGATCCTGAGACTGTGTAGAAGGGCAGATATGGGGCAAAGGGAGTTACCAGGGAGCAGGGGCACTGGAACCCTCAGGACTCTCTCTCTATACTGAGTAGTCTTGCCCCATAAAACCAACACAAAGGCCCCCATGGTTAAAAGACTACATCCCTGACACAAAGATTAATGTTCCTATCCAAATCTGCCCTTGCCCTTGTAAGTAGGTTAGATTTTCTGAAAAATAAAAAAGAAGGCCACTAAAGCTGCCACCCATATGCATGCATCGAATGAAAGGGGTAGGTCCAACTCTCCCTACAGGAGCCTCAAATGTCTGAAGACATGGGTCTCATTTGCTTCACCTGTACCCCTTTTTCTCTTTTGATGCCCATTGACACTGTTTTCAGGAACCAATTATTCTGTAGGGGATTGGGAAACCCAGTTTCGAGGTGAAGAATTCGAAGTATATTCAAATACTGTTTTACACTTGAAAACGACAAAGTCCTTGCAAAGAAGGCAACATATTGTTTTAAGGTAACAATATCCACCGACACTGGTTTGTAATAACAAAATATTCAGAAGTGGTGATAGGCATTTAGATAACCTGCCTTTGTAGAGGTGGCATACGTTACACCCCTGAATACAGAACCAGTCATCCTTGAATACCAAACCACCTGCAGTATTGCTGGCATCCATTGTCATAAGGTCTACTGGCGTGGAACCTAAAATGAGTCACTTCCCATTGAAAACGGCCATGAACTCTGCCCACCACTGTATCTCTACTAGCGCCGACTCATGCAACACTATTTTATGGTTTGCTGTTTCAAACCATTTTGTAGATCTATGAGGTGTATCAAGAAGGTGCAGCCACCTTTGGCCACCCTAATTCACCAGTTTAGCCATACTATTAACTGTTGAAGCTGTCTTTTGCTGGGCTACGCCTTGCTAGAAACCCCCACAACAAGTCCTGTAATTCTACAAGCTTCTTGTTGGGTAGGGTAATTGTCATCTCAACCAAGTTTATCTCGATGCCAACCACCTTGTCATAATTTATAAGGAACCTCAGTCTAATCGATAGTGCCAGTTAAGTGTTTAGAGCAATTAAACATCCGTCAAATGAATCTATGATTAGGGCAAAGTCATCAAGATAAGCATATGTCCTCATGTACCCCCTCCTATGCATCATTCTACAAACAGCCTGTGTGATGCAGTTGAATACGCCGGGCCAGGCGCAAGCCCCAAAGGGGAGAGACTTATCAAAAAGATAAGTAGGTTTATGACCCCCTTCAAAAACCCATTCAAACCATTACGTTCTGGGAATCCTTACTGATTAAAATGGACCAGTAAGCAGCCCACAGGTCCACCTTACACAAGAGCAAGCCTGGAGAAACTGTTTTTATTGCATCATTAAAAGACTCTAAGAATAAAGGCTCATAGGAGGCATAGTCATTGACTGCCCTGCCCTCTGTGAGACTTCAAGCATGGATGAGTCTGATGCCATCTTCATCCTTTGGGACTGCTCCCAGAGCACTCACAACACCTGGCTTCTCGTCAACCACCTCATGGTTCCCACATTCAATTTCATTTGAAATAGTACGTTCCACCATCTACTTGTTCTCTAAGGCAGACCCGTGGTTGGGGAGCTCTGCCTGAACTGGAGAACTATCAGTGTCAATAATGCCAAAGTCATGCATCAGCCCTGGGAGGAGGAAGTCTGCATCAAAGTCAGACTGCAACTCTTCTGCCCAGATGGCAGGGTCTGGCCTTCTGGTTAGGCCTTGCACGTTGCCTGCCACAGCCAGGTGCATTACATACATGTGCATACCTACACCCGGCTCCCCATCTGCAGCCCCTGAGACTAATAAAGTTAGAACAAATCTCATGACCTGTGCTGGTGAGTGGGGATGGATGTATACTCTGGGTTTTCTTACTAGCATTAAGTGCATTAAAGGTGCTTTGGCTATCATTACCTTGGTTATGGGCTTGACTGTTGCTATAGTAATCATTGAACTTGCTTTGGCCTTGCTTACCCTGCATTAGAAAAAGGATTAACAAGTGAGACTGGTCCAACCCCCATTCAAACCCATTCCTGGCTTGCATGTACCAGTACACCTGATCACACTGTAAGCTCTTGAACAGAGGGAAAACATCTATCAGCTGGGAGATCTTGACAGTGTGTGCTATGTAATCTGCCAGGGAAAGAGTGTAGAGTTCACCATCAGCCAACAACCTGTGCATAATGCAAGTATTAGCCACTGACCATTGTAGGAAAGTCACTGCACTCAATTTTACCTTCTTTTGTGTTTTTACACAGAGCTGAATGCCTTTAGCATTGACAATCTCTTCTTCGGCCATAATGTCATGAGTGTACTCGATATAATCAACTATGTCACGGAACTTCACCTCACCTCTGGCTCCCTGGGGATTAAGACATGCCAGACTTCCCAAATCTTGTCCTTATGGAGCACTATTCATTTGTCCTCTTTGGTCAAGCAAACTTCCCGGTGCATTCCATGCAACTTGTTAAAATTGTTGAGGGCCCTGGTTAAATGAATATGCTGGCCAAAAGTCAACTTTGTCCATGAGCCCACCTCCTGTAGCCCGGCCATAATTGCGTTGGGTGGGTGCATGGTAAGCATGCTTAAATCGTCCAGGCCTTGCTGCTTCATAAGGTCTATTGTGCGCATACGGAGCCCAACCGCCTTAGCCCATGTAACAAAGTCCTTGTTTGACGATTTGGAGACATTTGCATTCCCTTGCTCTCCTCCTTGGGAAGGTTCTGTTCCTCAGGACGTGCCTTCCCCCTCAGGATTGTGTCCATCGTCCCCTGGCTTGACAATTCAGTTTTTGCACACACAGCTAACAATTAGATAGAAGGAATTCCATTGGATTTTCCTTATTTGAAAGTGGGAATGTGTCACCCGCTAATCCTCCCTATGAGGGGCAGTGGGCATTGGGATGGTCCTCTCTGCCGTTTGAGGGTAGACTGCTACATAAACCTGTTCATAATTGTTTGATATTGCTTGCCATTCTGTCCCCTGGTTAAGCGAGCCCGGAAGCATTGACAAAACTCTGGCCGGCACTGTGGTCCATTTCTGCAGGCGAATGCTCCGGGCATCTTACAACATTTTGTACCAGTTTACACATGTAACTGTAAGTCAGTGGTCCCAGTATATTCTCACATCGGGGAACCACAAACAGTCCTTGGGGCCCCTTTTGTCGATTCAGTATTGTAATGGTAGGGATAATCGTTCAAACTTTCAGAAGTTCACAGCTAGCAACTGCTTACAACCTCTCTACTGCTCAGATGAGTAATGCTTAAAAAACCTGCCAATCTAGCTTGGCTTGGCGTGGACATGTGACTGTCACGTGACTGGTACCCCACCCACTGACACACCAGCAGAACCAGGGTCATTTGACCGTATATTAACCTCACTCAATATACAGCTGAAGACTGCACCACTGAACAAAGAACTAGCACTGTTCAGATTGGAAGATATTTCCAGTTCCAGAATTATAATTCTCTTTTTTATGCACTAGTAAATTAGGTCACATGTGTTTGGTAGCGAGACAATGCTTTAACAGAGACTGTTGCACGTCTGACATTAATCCACACTTTATTACCTAAGGTCCAAATTAGCTAGTACCATGGGTAGCTGCTAAAACGCCAGGGTCACATCCGGGGCACCTTGCGGCAGGTTAGGTCCTTTCAATATAGCAGCCATATTGCGCCATAGTTAAAGTACAGGGAAATGACATCATAAAGTTGATCGTTATTTCCCAATATACGAAGAAAGTATTTACAAGCTATAATGACAGTCTACAATTGCAAAGTTCCTGACTGTAAGCCAGACACAAGAAAACTGGGTAAATTGGATAAATACCCCTGGATGTAAGGGGTAGCTTTCTATGGTTTTCCTTCAAAGAAACACAGAAATGTTGGGAGTGGCTGAATATGGTGAAAAGAGCAGAAGATTATGAACCACCAGGCAAATTTGACAGAATTTGTTCAAGACATATTCTTGGGGGTAAAGGTCCGGCACCAGAACACCCAGTGCCCACGTTATTTCCGTATAGCAACTGGATGATTGCAGAAAAAGAATGCACAACAAACCGATGGCACAACCATATGATCGAGTGACCTACCCAGCAATGGAGAAAGGCCCGTTGCCAAGCAGAGAGCAGGGGTGTGATCGATGCATTGAAGCGGTAGCTAGTTTGGACCAAAGCTATTTCTCCATATATGGGCAAGATGTATACAGTACATGGGTAAGCATGACCTCGTTTCCAACCTCACAGAGCCTCTTGCTGAAATTAAGGGTGCACTTGAAAATTTGAGATCTATTTAAACTAGGACTTTGATGCCGGTGCTCTTGTGTGTGGGCCGTATTTACACAGTATATGAATGATCTTAACTTCATTCCCTAGGTCGCATGGTCACTTTCCCCCATTTAATAACTTAAAAATAATCTAAGTTAGGATTCCACCATCAGGCCCACATTTTGATTTTGTGATAGCAGTGTTCGCTTAAAGTGGCATTGACCTTATTCCAAAGGTCATAGAACTATTAATTAATTATGTAGATATAACGTCAGCTGAGCACATGAATGTCACAGTCCTTTTGTTTCACACATGTTACTAATAGTTTTTACAACCATGGCAAGCATTGTTTACAAATACAAGAAAAGTTTTTCAACATATAAAATGAAGTTTTTAAGCCAGGGGTTTTTACATACAATGGGGTTTTTTACACAGAAGGATGTCACAGGCGTCTATGAGTAGTTCAGTCAATTAAATATTATTTGTTAACCAAAGGACTTAACATGATACATCGACATAGATTTCATTTCTTAACTTTCTTAAACTTTAATAGATGTGCCTAAAATGCTGATCGTGATGAAAGGTTGATCAGGAATTTTGGTTCCTTAAAGTTAATTTAAATAGACGAAGCGGGACTGCAATTGTCAATGTTGCAGTTCAAAATATCTGGAATTGCACAATTACCATCTCTAATGTCTACGTAGTCCCTGGATATGCAGGCAGAAGAATGTGTCTGCAATCTGAACGACACAACGGTCAACTGTACGACATGGCTTGAATCAGACGCCTGTACGACCCAGCAGAGGTCTAGATTGCTGAAAGAATAATGTCGAATATAAACGGAATCATACGTTTGAATATGATTGTGAGTTAATTTATGCATAGAAATAAAAGGCTTTATAACAGGACAATGTTGTTTTGCCTCATACATCTAGATATTCTTTGCAACTCACCACTGTTATATTGGAATAACGAAATAATGTGTAAATGGTAATATTTAGAGTAATGATATTGCTACTGCTACTATTAACGGTTACTATTCACTTTGTTTGTTCCTTACGATGATTATACAATATATATATATATATATATATATATATATATATATATATATATATATATATATATATATATATATATATATATATATATGTATATATATATACATACATACATACATACATACATACATACATTATGCTCCATTTGAATAAAAGTACGTTATGATGATATTGTAGGAATCTAAATGTAATTTTTCTCATTTTGAAAGGAAAATGCTCGTAGTGGTAGTATGTCCACTCACTTGTCATAGGTAGTTGGATAACCAGGTGACTGGATATAGTTGGAGAAAGTGGTGTATGCGTTTACGCTTGTGCAGGTTCTTGGAGCTGTTGATTAATGATAAAATAAAACTTGTATACTGCATATGAATGAATTTCTATTTCAGATTCTTATAACGCAACAACTGTATGATTATTTTCAGTAAGTGTTGCATATACCAGAGTTCAATTTGGAAATTGTCACAATACACAGTTTTGAGCTTTGAACAGACGTGGTGCAGATTCTCTCGGAAACTTCGTTAAACTACAGTAACGGAACATTGTGTTTATATTTGTAAAATGTTGCTAAGTGGCCACATATGTGGCCACAAACTTGGACCGGTCTCTTAAGTATGTTTCCTAATACATTGATAATATTGTATTAGCGTGTGGTCACATTTTCACTGTACCCGTATAGTACAGTATCGCCATAATCAAGTTGCGTTCGGGCAAGGGCAAAGGGTGTATGCTCTGCCTGTTCCGGAGGTTGCGGTGGGGGGGGGGGGGTGTACAACAGGTATGATGTTACGTCTCAAGGCGTCGTTAATTAGAGCAAAACTGTTGCTTTATAATTCATAGCAATTAATGAGAGGACTGAAAGGAATGTGAATTACATTTATTGGGACTTATATATACTGACTAAAATCGGAAGTCGGTATAATTTCCGTGGATGGAAACCTATTTTCCTGCTTAAAATATATTACACAGTTCAGTGATTCAGTTTTGTTTTTCTTCAAAATGGAAATGAATGACGAAGTGCTCGTCTCGGAACTGAAATATAACCGACAGATGAATTAAACTAATAAATGGTAGATTTCTTGGGAAATTAGTTTCGAAATTCGATTTCCGTAGGCATCATTTATGAAATTGGGTGTTTAAACCCTCATGTATATTTCTTGGAGAGAGTTGCTATTTATGTATCGGCTAAACGTTTATAACCTGTTCTGCAAATAAGGGTTTCACATATTATATATGTATTACAATATACTTCAAAAAGAATTGTTGTACACAATCAGAGAGAAAGAGGCATATAGATGTATGTTGGATTTTTTTTATTGTGTAACAAGATATGTTTGCAGGAAATCTAAAAATTCTGGGTAAAAATTGTGTCTATAATGTATAAAACAGGTGTCCAAAATAGTAAACATGTGGTTGTAATTTTAAACTGGTCAAATCAGAAACCTGTAGGTAGAGTCCTATTCAATTGGAATATCAATATTGTGTAAAAACTTTGACACATAAATTATGTTAATGAGGGAATAGCCTGTGAAAATTGCTATGGAAAATATTTATTTAAAAAAGTTGAATACTATTTTCAATTTTATATATACATAATTTTAATACCAGCAAGTATTATTCATAAAGAAAAATTTTAGTCTTTATTTTATATGCTAGTCACAAAAATTCTAATTTCTGAAAAATTGACAATTTTATTTACAAATTCTGGTAGTGTGGTATGTCTAAGATTCCTTTATAGACAAATATAATTTTTGGATAGTCCTATTGGGAGCACAGACAGCTGCATTCCTATTACTAATTTTTCCAATTTTATATCCTGAATTGTCCTACTGGAAAGTCAGGCACCTGGAATTCGCGTACTTGATTTTTTTTCGGAAATGTCGTGCATAAATTACACATTAAACGAAATATTGACCGTAGATGTCAAAGGTCATTGTACGTTGACCTCATGGGTCAAAGGTCAGCATTACTATATGTATAATATGGTTTGTTCAATGTTGAAACACTGGTCCTCATGGGTTGATATCTGAGACGTGGTCCTGATGAGTTTATGGTGTCGAAACCTTGATACACATTGTCAACTAAAAATTAAAAAAAAATTATGATCTTTATGATTATAAATACTGTACACTCAAATAAAGGAAATAGGAATAGCTTAGCATAAATTATCTCGACAACTTTCACTCAGGATACACGCACATGTAGTAAATCTTCTCCCAAGATTTTCTCCAGTTGGAATGGTTTTTAAAATTAAACTTTATTTCATAGAAAATTGTAAGTACTTAAAATTTCATCAGTTAGTTTTTTCTTTACAAAAAGTTTTTAGTGTCATGCAGAACAAAATATTTTGCAACCCTCCCAATTTAGCAAATGAAGTTATTAATACCTTTTGTATTGAATAAATTAATCAGTACGCTACGTAATATCTAATTATAATAAAATGGAAAATTTTCATTAGTGAATTTGGAAACCAAGAATTTTTTACTGTTAGCCTCATCAACCAAAGCCTAAGCAAAGAATAGTCAAATCTTAAACCCATTTGTTATGTAAGTGTAATGAATGAAAATGATATTGTTTTAATGAAAAGTATAAATATAAGGGAGTATCTTGTTAAGGCTCGAGGTTTAATAAAGAACAGCTTCCTTTATGATGTCCACTGTACTCTAAATTCAATTAGCCCTTGTGGGTATACTTCTTAGAGTTTACCCAAGCATTTCAAGAAAATAAACAAATCCTGCTATGACAATTGATCTTTGATCAAGAATGAGAATTTTTTCATGACGTCTTTCAAATATGAAAGATACATAAATTCATTGGTTATAATATAAAAGAATTGAATATACATAGGATTAGGCTAGTCTCTGACTCTAGTTTTCACGTCGCCGTGTGAAAGTCATGAGCCATGGAGGCCAAGAGTCCAACATGTCAAGCTCGCCTGGGTGGTCATCCTTACCTGGGGCTTATATACACATGTACAGTACCTTTTGGACCACCAAACACTGAAATTATTATACAAGGATAGTCAATACACTTGATATTTAGTATACAAGGACAATCAATACACTTCACATTTATTTTCAGACTTAAGATTTATCAGTAATTGTAATATGAATCCCCTTCTTTGAAGAAAGTATTTATTATAGTTATATATTTTAACTTTGAGAATTTTGAATACTGTTTCCATCTAGATTCATAACAAAAAACAAATTGGTTTCATGGGCTTATCTGGATTGGTAAAATTTTATTATGCAAGAGTGTCTTAAAAATTATTCCAAAATGATAATTAAACTACTTTTTTAATGTTTTCACTTTAACATACACCTAGTTTGGGTAAAGGACCAAGATGGAAGATGGACCAAGTTAATGGCTGCACACTGCACCAGTCTTCATTGTAAAAGCAATGCTCGCTATATTGTCTACTTTGAGAACCCTGGTAAACATATTAATCTACTTTTTGGGTGTAATATTTGACAGGTCTCCCAAAGATACAAGTTATCTTATTACAACTTATTGATGGTACTTCTATTAGGTTTGTGGCATGTATTCTTTAAATTCTTGAACCGGTCTAGCACAGGTCCGTTCTAGGTTAATGGATTGTATGACCCAGTATGGTCACAAAATACAACCACCACACAAGCAGCTGGTCAACAACAGTAACTAGTTTGCCTAATTGTACTTAATCTGGTTTAGAAAGTTTACATTTTGATAACGTGTTTTTAGCTTAAATGCTAATGACTTTTACTCTTTTTTGACATGCCTAAGTACACATTAACTCAATGTCAAAAACACTTAAATTTTACAATATTTTTTTTCCTTATATGTGATAATCTTGACACATTATGTTGAAACATAAACTCATGGTTGGCAGCGAAATGCTTTATTGTATGGAGACTTTCAAATTGAGGGTTAGGTGTCATTATGGAGTTTGTTTTACATTCCTGGTAGTTACTCGCTGAACACCCTTTTATTTATTTGGACTAATACAGCCTATGTCAAAATTCTACAGAAGAACGTGAAAATAGTACTTCCATATGCATACAGGTTAGACAGTGACAGGTTAGCTTATGGAGTGTAGAGAGTTGAGACTATGGAATAGGGTTATGACTATAAGTAAATTAGTTCTGGATGAAAAGACACCAATACAATTTTATATATATATATATATATATATATATATATATATATATATATATATATATATATATATATATATATATATATATTGAATTCTTACTTGTAGGTTTCAACACACGCGTTAACTGCAGTTTAAAGCCTTGGTATTGATCGGAGCCGTCCGAAGTAAATTTAATGTACATATATCTTCCAGTACTTGTTATTGTACCAACACTGGATGATGATGATCCACACCAATACACAATTATGGACGAGTAGCTGTAACGACCTAAGGAAACGTAAATGCAAATACTTGTACATTACCCCAGCACATTAAATTCTGAATTTAGTCCTAGAAACGATATATTTGCGCGAGCGGCGACAACGTCCGGCTTAAATTTTTATGCCCGATCTCTATATATCATCTTAATTTCAAAATGTGAAGTGATCACATTTAGTCATATATAAAAGCAATATGACATTTCGCTGGACACAAAGTAGGCCTGAGAATGCGAAATTCTTGCATAGTCCTTGTAGATAGTCGCTTTTTCTGAGTGATTCAGTGTCTCTCCTTTTGTTTGCTTGATAATGGGCTTGTCTTAGTCAAGGAGACCCTTTAAAAGACCATACATATTTTTATATGAGTATGATGAAATATCTGTCCATTATGAAAAGTACATGAAGATAGTTGGAGCTTCTTTAATGAATATTCTTTTCATTATGGGTACAAAATAATATATATATAAATTTTCCGAAGCAGCGAAGAGCCTTTATGCACGGCACATGTGTCCATAAGCCGTGCACAACCTCATATGCTTTACATGAATATAAAAATACAACAAACCATTCCTCACGAACACTGCGTCACGATAGCAGGGTGAATGATACTCCAGTCGGGAAGTAATTACGTCCACCTTTACCACATGATTTGGCAATGAGGAATCGACCACCCAGCATATACTTGTATTACTGTTATAAAAAAAGACGATTGATAATCTACAGATCAGTCTACCCGAAAATCAACAGAAAGTGATGCATGGATATTATATGAACTCATGTCAAGGATATAAAGTGTCAAGCAAGATGGATGTGTGAACAGCCGTCTTCAGCTGACCTTGGCATTCAACCCATAGTAAGTCCCACCATGGTCGAGGGGATAAGGAATTTTGAAGAAGAAAAATTGTGAATTACCGTCGCGATCTCCATTGACTCACATGGTAATCAATATTGTACTTTATTGGAGGGAAATTATTTTCTAGAGGGAAATTTAAATGGTAACTCGCATGGTCTAAGATTGTTACAACTAAATTGTGACGCGAGGGATGTTTGATTATACATCACAAGACAGCGAACGTAAACCCGGCACACCAGGTCGGCGGTGGAAGTGGGCGCACGCCAGATTTTATTTTATTAAAGTGTGTGTGTCAGCACACACTTTTCTGTTTTTCTAGGAATTCTTTATTTCTTTCTTTCTTCTTTCTTTCTTTCTTTACCGGCAAATTTGTCCGACATTTCATTTGAAAAGTATTATATGTAGAAACTCCAAACTTGGCACAATTATACTTCTATGGATAAAGTCTGGCCTTTTTATAATGAGATGTCATGCTTTTGAAAATTATGCAAATGAGGGCTAATTAAAGTTTTAAATCTTCAATATCTTATATACTATAGTAGATGTGGTTCCGAGTGTATAAGAGTTCGATCATAGCAAGGTAAAAGTCAGCTCTAATGTCAAGGTCATGTCAAGGTCAAAGGTCATGTCAAGGTCAAAGGTCAATTTTAAACCAAAATGTCATTTTTGAGGTCAAGATTCACTTCAGGTAGAGATCATCTCAAGGTCAAAGGTCATTTCAAGGTCAAAGGCCACTTTCGGTACTGGCTTTCTTCTGGCCATAACTTGTTCAATTTTTATCCAATTTTGATCATGTTGGGCTCGAATTGTAGCTATTGTAACCTTGCACATTTTATAGATTTACATGTGACCTCTAAAGTTCAAAAGTCAAAGTCATTTGGACCTTTGAAAGTTTCATCCAATCATAACGTGGCCAATCTCCATCCAGTTCTAATTATGTTGGACTCAAATTGTAGGTATTGCTACACTGGACCTTTTTATAAGAACATGTAACTTCAAAAAGGCAAAGGTCAAGGTCATTTGGCCCTTTGAAAGTTTCATCTTGCCATAACTTGGTCAATTTTACTCCGATTTGGTTCATGTTTGGCTTAAATTGTGGGTATTGTAACACTGTGAAATTTACATGTGACCTGTAAAGGTCAAAGGTCAAGGTCATTTGGACTTTGAAATTTGCATGCAGCCATAAGCTTAATGGAATGTAAAGTACCAAAGGACAAAAGTTGTAGCATATAATATTTACAACCTTTGAAGGCACACAGACAGAAAAAAAAATCTTCTTTGCCAGTTTCTTTCTTTCTTTCTTTCTTCTTTACCAGCAAATTTGTCTGACACTTTTCTCAGACACTATTATACATAGAAACTGCAAACTTGGCATGATTGTACCTCCATATAAGGAGTTTGGCCATTTAATACACAGAAATGCAGATGTTCAAAATTATGCAAATTAGGGGCATTTGAAATTTTAAATCTTGAATTACTTCAAAGCTATAATAGAAAGAGATGCCATTCCAACTTCTACTCCTGTGTTATGGAATAGTTGTACATTGCCATACTAATATGCTTTGAAGACACACACACTTATTTGCTATGCAGCAAATCATCTTTTCTAGTTTTATTTTATTTTTGCAATGAATAACCGATTAAACACAGACTTAACAAAATCATTCATGGCTGGGATGGGAGTTACAATTTTTTTTGTCTCATGAGGGATCGTTGTTGGTGGGCAAAATCACGAGTTACCGCAGATCATGAGCGATTTTTCGCACCAACGACGATCTCGAGCGAGAGAAAAATAGTTACTCACTCTCAGCCATGTAAAAATCTCTATGTACTGCATGCATTAACCCATATGTACCAGAATTGAACAATTCGTTAAAAACCAGGGATCCACAGTATATGCCCTCCTGGTGAATACTTTTGTTTAACCCTGCCACAAGCTTCACTTCCAGAACAACCTGGGTGACCGGTTTGGAGCAGGAGTCGAAAATAACGAAAAGACACAAAAATCCGTAAATTTAAATTGTAACAGTGTAGCCTGTTAAAGAAATTAAGGTCTTGGGTTTCCAAAAGTGTCCCTATGCACATTCAAGGCAATCAGCGGAGTAACCGGTAGTTGCTGAGAAGAGCTTTTAAGACTTTGGCGAAAATGAACACAAAAAATCATAAAAAATCCAAAAAGAAACATCGGAGCATGACCAGGTCACCAAACTCAGTAGGGATCTATCCTAGGTATATCTCCACCAACTTTGAAGTATAAATGTAGATAATGGTTTATGATAAAATGTTGAAACTGTTAATTTCCATTGCAATCCCAATTGAGTCGAATGGTAATGAATAAGAATGCATACAGTAATCGACAGGTGCCCGAATTAAAAAAGTCGTTAACAATCAGAGATCGAGAGTATCGCGACCTAGATAATATCTTTGTTTAACCCTCCCATTACCTATATTAAGTTTTAGAACAATGTGAGTGACCATGTCGAAAATAGCCTTAGGATACACATATTCTTAAAAATAGATCAGTATCGCAACGCCACTCTGGCGGTCCCCGGAAGTGTTTTTGCACAAATTCAAAGCAATTGGCACGGCGGGTTTGGAGAAGATTTTTTTCTTTTAATTTTGCCAGAATAAGAATAAAGAACAAAATCATTAACCCCCTCCCCCAATCACTTGGGCGTGACCATTTGAACAAAGTTGGTAGAGATCCACACAAGATACACCCCCCATGCCTAGTTCAAAGTAGATTTCGTCGTAGTTTTGGGAAGAAAAACTACATGCATGTACGCGGTTATCCCTCATCAAGCATGCCCAAAATCCTCTTCCTGGGTACTGCTTCGTTTTCAAATTTCAACAAGATTGTTAAAATTACTGAATCACAGGAATCCCAATTGGTTAGTTGAAATTAAGTCATGCTAAGTTTCTGGTAAATTTGAGAATGACGGTTGTGATTGGGGGGGGGGTGAAAATTACAATCTAGAGACATCCATAGATAGAAAAAAGGATGCAATGCCGCTTCTTGAATCAATTAAGGTCAAGCACTGTTTAGGCGTGTCTGTGTGCAACTTGAAGGTGATAAGACAGGCGATTTCGGCGAATATGTTTTTACATTTTGTCAAACCAAGAATATAAAATTTTGAAAACCTCCACACACACTGGGGCGTAGCCTGTTGAAAAAAATCCAGTCAAAGATGGACCCAGGGTACGCCCCAATGAAGTCTGGCAAGAAGCTTGCTGGCAGTTTGGGAGAAGTCCTAAACGAACAATATGACTGGATGACGGACAACAGACAACGGACGATGGATGACTGACCATCTTTAATCATTCAACAACACTTCCAGACTTAACTAAACACATCAAACTATTCCACCTACCTTGGGTAAGAATTCGGGTAGTTTGGGGAAGTGATGTAGATCAAGGAACTATTTGTCAGGTATTTCCATGTGCACTGCTCAGGTGCTGCAACATAAAATAATCCGATATAATATTTGTTGCAGTATCCATATATCACACTTTATCCTAGAACAATTCTAAGCATATGCTTCATTCCCACCTACCATTCAAAAACTACATTGATAGAAACATAATTAGACAGCCAGGCAGAAAAACAGACTGGCAGGCAGACAGACAGACAGATAAATAGAAAGATAGATCGATAGATCAGTAAACCGAACAAAGAATATTCAATAAGAAACAATAAAAATAAAAAACAAACCCCCCAAAAATTACTTTTTTTAATCTCTCATCAATTTTGAAGTGGATATACCGTATGGTTTGGGCGAAATTTACATAAACATACATGTACTCCGGTGTTCTAATATTAACCATGCTACCATATATTCTTTTGTCAATCATTACGCAAATTCGATTCTTTAAATAACCAATCAGGAAATACCAGTGCGTTCAAGTACCAGAGGTACATGTTTGGTAATGAGTAAGTCAAGATATATCTCTCGGTCAAGTTGAAGACAGTTAAGCATTAGGTTTAGGAGAAAACGTTAAAAATTCAAAATCCGCACAAAGTGTAACAAACAAATGTGAAAAATGCACAATCGCTTATAGGTAAAAGTAGTCGAGGGGTACACAGAATTATTCCCATGCAATTATAGGCAATTAACCGAGCTTTTCTTTAAGAGATAAAGATGTCTAACGGTTTTCTAGAGAAAATGAACAACTAGAGGACTGTGACAGTCCTTGGCCTTGGATACAGAGACTGTCATGGGAGTACATGTACATACTGGTTCAGGGGTAAGTCAAATTGTTCTTTTCTGAACTTGTACTATACAAATTTAGTATTTCTGTTTGGTTTGACAGGTATTCCTCTGTCATAAGGAAGCAGTGCATTTATAAGCAAAACTTCACGCATTTAGCTAATTCATTATGTGCCACGTTCATATTTAGTCATTATTATGTGGGTTGTCCCTGCTGAATATTTTGCTCAGACAAAGAGCCGCTACTCAGAGAGACATGTACGGGTATAGGTTCCCAAAGTTGTTCTAAGCAGTTACCCGTTGAAGCCCTTTAATTTATTTGGGCTAAGACAGCCTATGTCAATATTCTACAGAAGAACGTGTGCAAAATGGACAATGTACTTCCATATCTATATATAGGTTAGACAGTGACAGTTTAGCTTATGGATAGTAAAGAGTTCGGACTTCGGAATATGGCAATGACTACTAGGAAGTTGTTCTGGACAAAAAGACACAAATACAATGGCCCTGTAACCGAAGAAATAATATCAAGGACACGTTTTTGTAGGACTTTCATCACTGCAATATCAAAGTCTATACTCACTCACAGTGTGAGTCCTCATTTTTAGATAGAAAGTGACAGGGTATGCCATTACCAAGGCAGATATGTTTACATGACACATGTTCCCCTACTAATAATTCTCGATTTCAGCAACTAATTACAAAATCACGAAATGCCAGCAGCACCATGTAGTGGACAAACATAGTGCTGATTGAGACTAGGTGCATTCTTACCGAGTTTTAAGACAACCCATAATGCGGATTAGAAGTCCATGATATTGAGAAAAAAAATACGCAGAGTTCCCTAAAATGTTGTTAAAAGTTAGATTGCCACCTATTACACAGGGTGATAAGTATGATTAGTTGACAACCCATATATATGTACAGTTCCATTCAAACGCATATGTCGTAGCCTGTGATAAATACGACAAAATTTTTAATTCTCGTGTGCTGAAAAAATATTATATGGGAATATAAAATCGAACATTTAATATATCCAGGTCATACATTAAAACATAGAAATAGCTGCCCTGATAATGTTTATAAATATATATGTAAAGGACACGGTGCCCATCCATCTAATACTCTAACACCAATATAAGATAAGGTGCACCTTTTATATTTGACAATAACCGGACACGTGATATTGTTAAATATTATGTTAAATTGATCAAACATAACCCCAAATACATTCCTTGGATTTGCCAAATGTTTCAAAAACAGCCGCATAAAATCACAAATTGGTGTTTTTCTATGAAAGGTGGACCTAGGGAGGGGCCAGGTTAGGTTTAAACAAGGGACTTGATTGTCTCAATTTGTGTCCATAAAGCGGGCCTGTGTGGCACTTAAAAATTCATAATATGCCTGTGTGATGTTTTGTCTGATAATTACAAGTTTGTTTTGTATCTTAGCTGCTGCTGCCTCATCACACTGTAACTAACTATTAATTTATCAAGGTATTAAATCATTTTGGCTTTCATTAAAACATGTTACACGCTACATTAGCATTGATGGGATGTGTTCATATGATGGGACAGCTACAACAAAGCCAGATGGAAGTACCTGTCACTAAATGTGTACATGTGTGTTGCTTAGCTTGGAAATCAGGCGTGTTCCTGTCACACACGACAAACCTGTGGCCAATTTGTAAGCTCCGAAACACAACTGTGCCAGGTCACAGACTATTTACATTGAATTTGGTTTGGTTTTGATCACACATTGAACCAGGTAGCCCTATATGCCGTAACATGATTTAATCGTGCCACACTTCATGCCCCAATTGTGAGTGGCATGCAAAATAGCAATTGAACTCACAGCAGTAACCCTTCATTCTTTCATATGTTCCTTTTCCTTCAATATCACTCGTGTTTATACGTTTCTGAATGTAACACCACTGTACTTACAAAGTTATATTAAACAATTATCTCCCTGTGTGGGAAGTTATTATAAAAACAAGTATATGTGATTTTTATTATAACTTGATTTTAGATTAATTTAAAGTGCCAGTCTGACCATGTTTATGGGCTTCAAGTACACATTTTAGCTAGTTTTAATGCCATAGAATGCCCAATCCCTATTATACTCCTTCAAAATATATTACCCGTACCAGTATATGTGACTGATTTAACCTTAAACTTGAACCCGCTCTGTCCCTGCCAGCCGTTCGATTTGAACTTGATGTACATGTGGTGGCCACTGGATTTAAACCAAGTCGAAGATAGCACAGCACCACATAGTATGCCCAGTCGAGATGAAGTGCTGTATCGTCCTGAGGTAACGAACAGAAGGTGTAACAGAATATATTACAATCATGTGTCACCATTAATGACACGGTATGTTGTCATTATACCATACGAAAACATGCATTTGACACAATGTAAAAAAAAAATGCTGTTGGAAAACAAGTTTCTTTGGAACACGTCACGAAAATTCATATACGTCAGACTAATTAACTGTTATAAAAGGGTCACTTGATCACTATGAATGCAACAACTCCTCATCTCGAGAGGTATTATGATAAGTGCAAAATGACCTATCTTTCCATGGGTCGTAAGGTTATCTTTAATATTTCTGGAGTCACTGAATTTGCAAGCAGCTTTTCCTATTTAGCAATGTTCCTTTCGATTTGTTTGCCGAGTGCCAATGGGCTGCAAAGTCGCGATATCTACGTAAAAAAAGTACCTGGCGAGTCCAACATTTTTGTGCACACAGGAAAAAAGGCGGCTTTCCGTCAAAAAGAACTTTCCGTCGACCTAGGACGCATCCAAAATCTGTTGGTTTTGGGAGCTGAACAAGGAGACAATGGGTTTTGGGGCAGGCCATGTCCCTGAGAAAGTCCACTGCAACACCCCAGAGGGGCTACCGGGGGGGGGGGGGGCGAAAGTCCGGGAAGAACATTTGCTTTATGGATTATATATAGAAGCAAACTTGTCCTGATTGCAAGTGTAATACTTTGAATATATTTTCCTCTGGCCATCAAAGCAAGTTCTTGGGTAACGCATGAGTGTGTGTCATTCAAACCTTCTGCTGTCAGATATAACCTACTTTATCCTGTAACAGATAGCGTTTGGGTTCTCTGGTTGGTTTACAATAAGTGAAAATTCTTTGTATCCTATCTTTAGTAACCTGTCTAGAGGCAAGACAGGTATGTATTTCCGTAAACCTGTTTTGCGATTAGGTGCATGAATATTAATGAGCTATATCAAGGGTATACATAAATTAGCCTCGTTTTCAATTCACTGTGATCTTCAGCTCAGTGTAGCAAAAAACGACGGAAGAAAAGGTTTGCCCACCTCACGGAGAAAGAAATCAAATGGAAAGGAAGCAGAATTATCCCGAAAAGCACGGTAAAAGTAACCCAAAAGCAACCAGAGCATTCCGACAGTGCTTGCCCGAAAAAGAGGAGGCAGATACACAGTTTGTGAATTATGAAAAAGGGAAATTGGCAGACCTGTTGCGGAAATGTATTTCGACGCAAGGAAATCTGATGGGGAACAGTACAAATTACAAGTTCTATTATTCTACAGGTTATTAAATTGTTTATATTATTTAATTCATTGCTATGTTTTTCAGTAGTTTTTATTTCACATTTATGGTCCTATTATAGGATAAAATCGCCACTACCTGTCTGTTCAGAGGATACAAGAAAATATCCACGTCAGAGATTTGTATCCCATTGAGCCATTGGCTTTATGGGATACAAATCTTTTCACATGGATACTTCCTTGTATCCCGTGAACAGACAGGTGGTAACTAATAGTATCTCCTCATAAATAAGGCCCGCGAGAACAACAATGAGGAACTGTAAATAAAGAAATTGAATATAACAAGGACAAGTCACCTTGTCATCATTTATTATTCTGCAATAGGTCTACACTATGTGGCGTCACTAATTTTGGCAGTTGGTTAAATATATAGGGCTAGACATTTCAGCGAAGCTTTCTTGAATGCATGCAGAAATGTGGGGAAAATGACATTCGGAAAGCATTCACATTTTGATCTCTTCATTATTTAGGTGACACAAACGATATCGAAATTTGTGGCAGTATATTTTCTTGTTCTAGACAGGGCCGGTACGTTTCATAAGGCCATCCGAAATTTGTGGAGTAGGCCTATAATCAGTTCACAAACATAAGATTATGTTTAGGCCTACAAGGTGAGAGCTGAAAAGTTGGTCACAAATGCAAAACCTGGTGATTAAACGAGTAACAATCGACCTATTATACTTCAACCATTAGTGATAGCCTTATACGTAAAAATATGGAAATGAGCATTTTTTGTATTAAAGCATTACATAAAAGTATTTTTACGGGGTTTTCTGCGAGGCAAGTGTATATACTGCATTATAGTAACAAATTGCAGTGTAGTAAATTGGTGGGTTTGTATGAAGGCCATGCCCCCCCCCTTCCATAAGACATAATTCGAAACACAAAAATTCGAAATGGAATAAATGAATTCATGTACCATATATATTGTAAGCCACGGGGTTCACACAAAATGTACACAGGCACCCTATTACGAGCACTAAGCCGAGTGGATAGAGCGGTGCTCTATCACTGCACCAGACCCTTGACAAACAGTCCTTCCACGGTTTGCTTGCTCGCCTTATTTATTTTCACGTGTAGCTTTTTCACTTTTGCTGCCGTAAAGGCCTATAGATGCTAATTTTTAACTTGACAGCTGGCTGTTCAGTCAGCGGAGCGTACAGGAAAGTCTGTCGTCAATTAACATTGTCGAAGTTTTCGCAAAAAACAGTAGGTCCGATCCATTTCAAACTTGGTGGGGATGCACTTTTGAGTGGGTGTGTACCAAGTTTGAAATGCTTCTTGGGTGTGTCTCTACTGAGTTTGGTCAAATGTTCATGTTCGAAATAGTTATTAGTTGTCTCATTTTGGGGTTCATTTTTTGACATTTTATTCTGTAAAACCACATGGCAAATTGTTTTGAAATTGTACCAGGATACTTCTTGTATAAGGGCAAGATTTACACAGTTCATGGGTAACCATGACTTCGTTCCCAACCTCACAGAGCCACTTGCTGAAATTTACTGTGCACTTGACAAATTAAGATCTAATTAAACTAGGACTTTGATACCGGTGCTCTTGTGTGTGGGCCGTATTTACACAGTTTATGAATGACCTTAACTTAATTCCCTGGGTCACACAGTCACTTTTTTCAATTATCCTATTCACTGGATAACATGGAAATTATTTGAGTTATGATTTGATCATCAAGCCTGCATTTTGATTTTGTGCATGGCAGTGTTCGTTGAAGGTGATATTCAGTTTATCCCAAAGGTCACAGAACCATTTATCATGTAGATTTAATGTCAGCTGAGCACAGGACTGTCACAGTCCTCTTGTTTCACACATGTTACTAATAGTTTTTACAACCGTGGCATGCATTGTTTACATATGCAGGAAAAGTTTTTCAACATATGAAACGAATTTTTTCAACCAGGGGTATTACATACAGTGGGATTTCTGAACATAAGGATCCCACAGGAGTCTATGAGTAATTTAGTCAGTTAAATTACATTTGTTAACCAAAACTTAACACGATACACCGATATAAATTTTATTTCTTAACTTTCTTAAACTTTAATAGATGTGCCTAAAATGCTGATCGTAATGAAAGGTCGATCAGGTTCCTCGAAATTTGATTTAAGTGGACGATGCGTGATTGCAACTGTCAATGTTGCAGACTCGACCCAAAAGACTGGAATTGTACAACTACCATCCCTAATGTCTACGTAGTCCCTGTGCATGCAGTCAGAAGAACTTGTCTGCAATCTGAACGAAACAACGGTCAACTCTACGACATGGCTTGAATCAGACGCCTTAAGGACCCAGCAGAGGTCTAGATTGCTGAAAAAATAATGTCGAATATAAACGAAATCATACATTTGAATATGATTGTGAGTTAATTTGTGCATCGAAATAACCGGTGTTATTACAAGACAAAACTTGATAAGTCTCGTACATCTAGATATTCTTTGCAACTCACCACTGTTATATTCTATTAACGAAATAATGAGTAAATGGTGATGTTATGATATTGCTTCTGCTACTATCAACTATTCATTGTTTGTTTCTTACAATGTATATATATATATATATATATATATATATATATATATAATATTATATATATATATATATATATATATATATATATATATATATATATATATATATATATATATATATATTTGTGTCTTTTTGTCCAAAACCACTTCCTAGTAGTCATTACTCTATTCCGCAGTCCGAACTCTTTACTATCCATAAGCTAACCTGTCCCTGTCTAACTTATATACATAGAAGTTCTATTGTCCATATTGCACACGTTCCTCTGTAAAATTTTGACATAGGCTGTATTAGCCTAAATAAATTAAAGGGGCTTCAGCGGGTAACTACTCAACATGTTTCGGAACCTTTTACCCGTACATGTCTCTCTGAGTAGCGGCTCCTTGTCTAAACTAAATGTTCAGCAAAGACAACCCACATAATAGTGAATAAATATGAACGTGGCAATTGATGAATTAGCTAAATATGTGAAGTTTTGCTTATAAATGCAGAGCTTCATATCAAAGAAGAATACCTGTCAAACAAACCATAATTACCAAATTTTCATAGTACAGGTTCAGATAAGAACAATTTGACTTACCCCTGAACCAATCAATACCATTTCTAGCTGGACAGCTTATCCTAGTTAAACCATCCGCCAATATTTAACTGAATTGGAAACAAGCTGGGGCATTATATTCAGTCCCAGTGAGTGTAAAATAAACAGTTGCAGCTAGACCACTTGTACAAACCGAGGGGGAAATCCTAACAATGACTGTAACAATGTACATCCTGCACCAGAGATGTAAAACAAACTCCATGATGACACCTACTCCTCAAACAATTAAGCTCTATTTAACTGCCAACCCTGAGTCAATGTGTCAACTTAATGTGTCAGGTTTGTGACACTTGAGAAAATATTGTCAATTTTGAGTAATTTTTTAATACTGAGTAAATGTGCATTAAGGCATATCAGAAAAGAATGGAAGTCATTAGCATTTATGCCAAAAACATGCTATCAAAACATTTTTTCTTGACAGGATTTTAAATACAATTAGGCAAACATGCAACTGTCGTAGGCCGCTTCTTGCTACCTGTAGCCCCTGGGGGTTTACCTGACAGAAAACATGTAAGCCTAAAATGTCTGATAGTGCGTATTAAAACAGAAAAATGCCAAAAGATAAAGTTAAGTAGCAAAACAGACAAGTCTAAAAACTGCAAAATATTGTGGCCAAACTTTCTAATAATCTTTGGATGTTAACAGTAGAATTATAGGGCAAGTCAGAAAAGAATGAAAGTCTTTTGTATTTATGTCAAGAGAATGCAATGAAAATATTAACCAGATATCAAGTACAATTAGGCAAGCTTGTAGCTGTCGTAGGCCGCTTCTTGCTACCTGTAGCCGCAGGGGGTTTACCTAACTGAAAACAAGCTAGCCTAAAATGACTGAAAGGTGAACATTTAAACATAATGGAGTCAAAAGATAAAATTAAGTAGCAAAACAGGCAAGTCTAAAATCTCTTGAATTATTGAAGCTAAACTTTCTAACCATCTCGGGATATTTACAGCAAAATTTGTAGAAATATTTGATCAAAAGTACATCTTTGAATCCTCTTGACTCAAGTTTATTGTAAATAAATTTGGTTTTTGATGCAAAGTCCTGAAATTTAGAACAAATACGACCAAATCTCAAAATCTGTGACAAAAATGTATCATATCCAATATTATCCGAAATATTACCTGTCCGGGAAAGGATAATTAACTACTTCAAAGTTAAACTCATCTATTTTGTGATAGACTTTAATACAAAACCTGTCATTAGTGATCTGAATATCGAAGTCCAAAAACACATCTCTGAAACCATCTGAATTGTTACCCTCCAAAGGGATATCTTGTGGGTAAATTTCTTTAGCAATGTCACTGAAATTTTGTACATTTACACAAGCAATGTCATCAATATATCTTGCGTTGTTTGATAATTTTATACATACATACATACATACGTACGTACATACGTACGTGTGTGTGTGTGTGTGTGTGTGTGTGTGTGTGTGTGTGTGTGTGTTTAAGCTCTATTCAAGGAGTAAAAGCACATTATGATCATACTGTAGGAATCTAAATGTGTCCTTTTTTTCATTTTGATAGTGCTCGTTGTGGTAGTATGTCCACTCACTTGTTGTAGATAGTTGGATAACCAGGTGACTGGATATAATTGGAGAAATTGGAGTATGCGTCTAAACTTGTGCAGGTACTTGGGGCTGTTGAAATAATAATAAAGTAAAACCTTTATACCGCATAATACACATGACTGATTTTTTATTCCAGATTCTTGTAACGGTATGATTTTTTTCAATAAGTGTTGTATATTCTACAGTTCAATTTGGAATGGGCAGCAAAGCACAATTTTGAGGTTTGGACAAGGGGAACTGCATGCTTTTAGCATTCGTTTTGGACATATATTTCAAAGTATTGGAGAATGAATGATACACGTTCACAAGTTTAATCGCTGATGTCGAAGCGTTTCAGTTTAATTCACATTTTATTCGAGCATTTTGTTTTGATTGCGAACTGTTTGGCAGTGTTTTTGCAAAATATTCCGATTATTAGTCTACCCCTGATGTGCTCCATTATTTTCTTGGATCAGACTATTAGCGCACAAGATTCACTGAAAATGACAGTTTTGTGATACAGATTTTGATTATTATTAATACCAGTGACTCTTTAAAACTATTTAAATGTAAATACTCTTGTTTTAAATGTTACATAGCTGCACACCAAAAATAAACATAAAACACAAACACAGAGTAACAAACGTATTGGAGGCGGGGGAAATCTTGCATTACTTCATCATACGCAGGTGACTAATGTTATATATATATATATATATATATATATATATATATATATTTATATCGTCCATACTTGTAGGTTTCACCATCCGCGATAACTTCAAGTAAAAACCGCTAAATTCATCGGATCCATCCGAAGTAAATTTAATGTACATATATCTTCCAGTGCTTGTTACTGTACTGATGGATGCGGCACCACACCAGTGCACAATCAGGGACGAAGAGCTGTAACGGCCTAAAGAAACATAAATGCAAACATCGTTACATTACCGAGGGACATTAATTGAGTTTAGTCCTGGAAACGAGATATTTGCGGGAGCGGCGATAATGTCCGAAAGAAGTTTTTTCTTGCATGCCCAATCCATATACACCAACTTCATTTGAAAATATGAAGTGACCATTGTTATTCGGGCATAAAAGTAATATCACATTTCGCTGGACACAAAGAATTCAAAATTCGGGGGTAGTCCTTGTAAATAGTCGCTTTCTTGGAAGTCATTCCGTGTCCTTCTTTTTGTTTGCTTGATAATGGGCTTGTCTTAGTCAAGGAGACCTTTAAAAGACATTAGATATTTTTTACATGTGTATGCAATATATCCTCAGAGGGACTGTCTGCCCATTTTGAAAAGTACATGAAGACAGATGAATATCCTTCAACAGATATTTTTTTCATTCTCAGTATACCACAACCCACTTACAACGGCTCTACATAATTAGAAAAATACAACAGACCATTCCTGATGAGCACAGCGTCATGGCTGCAGGATGGATGATATTCCAGTAGGGATGTAATTACGTTCAACTTTACCACATATAATGTTGATGAGGAATCCACTACCCAGCACATATTTGTATTACTGTAAAAAAAACACACACAATTGAGAATGTACAGATCAGTCTACCTGAAAATGAACACAAAGTGTTGCATAGATATTATTATATGTATGCATATAAAGCTTCAAAAGACTTACTTCACAGCAAATCTGTCTGGGTGCCTTCAAAACGAGAACAGTATGAAATGCTACACTTTGCCATTGTTCAACACGATCTAAGTTTCGTGCATTATCCTAATTTGCAAAAAATTAAAACGCTACAACTTTGGTTCTTGGCTCATTGGATGTGGCCATATCACAAACTTATAAAGTGAAGTTTGAATGACACCACTATCTATAATAGTTTTGAAGCTATTCAACATTTAACTTTTGTGTATTTGCCTAATAAGCATATATTATGAGCCTACAACTTTGGTTTATAGTTCATTGGATGGGGCTATATCACATACCTACAAATTGAAGGTGGAATGGCACCTGTATGTATGATATTTTTTAATTTATTCAAGATCTTAATTTCGTGTATTCATATTAGTTGCATAAATTAAAATTGTACAACTTTGGATCATGGTTCATTGCATGCCACTATGTCACAAACCCATAAAGTAAAGTAGGATGGCACCTCTATCTATAATACGTTTGAAGCTCTTCAAGATTTAAAATTTTGTACATTCACTTATTTGCATAAACTAAAATTCTACAACTTTTGTTCATGGTTCATTTGATATGGCTTTGCCTTAAACCTGTAAATTAAAGTTGGAATGGCATCTCTATGTGTAATAGTTTTGGAGATATTCAACTTTATATTTTTAATGCCCTCAATCTAGCATAATTTTAGCATAATCTAGAATTCTATAACTTTCATTTACTGTCCATTATATTGGCAAGTGTCACAAACCCTAGATATGCACATTGAAATTTTGTGTATATCTGCAATATTTTTGAAGATGTGGAACTTTTAAAATTTTAACTGCACCTGTTATGAAAATGTGTATGGCTGTTTGTTTTTATTTGGAGAATCACTGTATTCATTGAGTGTGTGCGGGGTCAATGAGTTCAATGAATACTTTGCAGGATCACTGCAGAGTCACTGAGTTGGTCTGTTTTGTGGGTGAATCACATGTAACTGGTAAACTTGTGGAATAAACTAGTATGGTGACCTACATTCATATGCGGTGATCCAGACAGGTCTCAATATACTGTGATGTGTGACTAATTGGAAAACTCTGGAATATTGGTGATATTTCTCAGTATAGATATAAAGCAGATATTTTCCTGACTGGGAGAGAGAACTCTGAAGAATGTGACAGAAGCTGTGTGTTGTCATCAAGCCATTGGGACTGTGAGCCATTGTTTACATTGTACCTGTGGAGTGTGGACAGTGTCTTGAGTGGACTTGTGTATTTGGTGCTACCCATTTACACTTTGTACTTGTGGAGTGTGGACATTGTCTTTGAGTGGACTGGTATATTGTACCATATTGGTACCAAACTCTACGTCTGTAGGATTGGATCAGCACCACATCTTTCAACACCACATTGGACCAAAACCGTAACTCTGTGGGATTTGTATCAGATCATTTGTCACTTGTCATAGGACTTGGAGCTGTGGGACATTACCTGTGGATAATCTCATCAGGGATTAGGATCTACCTAAGAATGTTTAAGTACTTCCTTTGTCGGATGAAACTTGTCAAAAAGCCAGTGTATTACATCATGGTGTTCAGGGAAATTACACAACAGTGCCACTTCACAAAGTTTACCTGAAGTCTGATTTAAAAATTGGACCAGTGATTGTAGGTATTGTACATAATCTCCTGATAGAAGGTGTGACCTTCCTTCTAGGGAATGATATAGCAGGGGATAATGTACAATGTACCATATTTAACGGATGACCCAGTCATACAAGAGGACACAGAGCATCCTGAGCAGGAAATTCTGGGCAATTTTCTCGCCTGTGTTGTGACAAGGTCAATGGCTCTTGAAGCTTCTTAACAAGAAGCTAGTGGCAAGGATGATCAATGTGCAAAGCTGGCAGGGACATTCTTTGCTGGTAACCTGGAGGACCAAACAAGCCATGAAGGTAACTTGAGTTCAGAGGTAAGCCATGACGATAACCTCTCTGACCAGATAAATCAAAAGGATCATCTGAGTCACATGCCTCATTTGAATCGAGATAGGCTGATTACGGAACAAAAAACTGACCCTCAGCCAAGAAAATTGGGAATCACAGCTTTAAGTGAAAAAGAGAGCCACAAAAAGAACCTGTCTGTTATCATATTAAGTCAAGAGTGTTGATAAGAAATGGAGACCTCAAGATGCTTCCACTGATGAAGAATGGAGACATTCATCAAATAGACAGCTCATGATTCACCTATGGTGGGCCACTTGGGTATGAGGAAGACTCAAGATAGAATATTACAACACTTCTCTTGGCCCAGATTATATTCAGATGTGGCACAATTTTGTAAGACATGTCACACATGTCAAGTGGTGGGAAAACCCAATCAGAAAATCAAACCTGCTCCTTTGTAGGTATCCCAGTTCTTGAAGAAGAACCATTTAGGATGGTTATTATAGATTGTGTGGGACCACTAACGAAAACAAAAGTGGGAAATAAGTTCCTCCTTACTATCATGGATTCAGCCACTAGGTATCCTGAGGCCATCCCAATAAAAAACATTAAGGCTCCTACAATCATTGATGCTAAGTTATATTTATCACTAGAGTAAGACTGCCAAAACAGGTACAAGGTGACTTAGGTTCAAATTTCATGTCTGCAGTGTTTCAGGAGGTTGCCCAACAGTTAGGCATTAAACAGAATAAATCTTTAGCCTACCGCACAGAAACACAAGGTGCTCCAGAAAGGTATCATCAATCACTGAAGAATATGATGAGAACCTATTGCTTTGAAAACGAAAATGAATGTGATAAAGGTATACATATGTTATTATTTGCAACCAGAGAGATACCAAATGAGCCATCAGGGTTCAGTCCATTAGAACTTATATATGGGCATACTGTGAGATGTCCACTAGAGCTTATGAAAGAAAAATGGTTTGTCGAGACACAAGATGAACCTATCTTAGAGTATGTGTCCAAATTCAAAGAAAAGTTGGAAAAAGCTTGTGAGGTGGCACAAACAAATCTGATTTGTGTTGGTACTTTTGCCTATGCAAGGGCATTCAATTCAGGCATAATTCAGTTGTTCTTATCTGGTTGAAAGTTGAATGATGTGGATTATATAATATCTACTCCAGATAGGAGAAAAGCTAAACAGCTTTGTCACATCAACATGTTAAAAGAATACCATGAAAGAGGAACACCAGTAGGAATTTTCAGTGCCCCTACTTTGAAAAATGATGGACATGATAATGGGGATGATGAGAATGATCCATTCTCAAATGAAGACTTGAGTATTTTTCCGGTGTTAAAAGGCAGAACACTGACACATAACCAAATTTGACAGCATTAAGATTCATTTGGAGTCTGCACAGCAACATTTAGTAAAACATATTTATGAGTTTGAACATTTATTCTCAGACCAGCCTTGTCACACCTCCATATTATGTCATGGTGTAGATGTAGGTGATGGTGATCCAATGAAGCAACAACCTTGTCGAATGAATCCTCTGAGATTGCGGTTTGAGAAGAAAAAAATTACATGCTGGAAGATGTTATTATAGAACCAAGCTAGAGTAGCTGGAGTAGTCCTATTGTATTGGTTCCAAAACCTTAAGGTTCAATGCGATTTTTCATTGATTATAGAAGAGTGAAGTCTGTGACTAAATCAGACTCCTATCCAATCCCTACAGTGGATAATTGTATTAATCAGATAGGAAATGTGTGTTTTGCCAGCAAGTACGACTTGATTAAAGATTATTGGAAGTGCCTCCCACAGGTAAAGCTAAAAAAATATCAGATTTTGTAACACCTGATGGCCTTTTTCAATGTAAAGTGATGCCGTTCGGGATGAAAAGTGCACCTGTGACCTTAACCCGGTTAATGAGCATGGTGACAGCTGGTTTGGGAGGTTGTGTAACCTACACATGTATTTTCTCAAAAGCCCGGGCTAAACATCTCAAAAGAACTAGAGCATTCTTTGAAAGAACAGCTTCCTCTGGTCCGACAGTGAACTTAGCAAAGGTGAACTTGGTCAATCTGAAGTGACATACCTGGGCTATAAAGTGGGTAATGGAAAAGTATTGTCACAAACAGCAAATATTCAAGCAATTTTGGACTTTCATTAGCCAACTACAGAAAGGAACTATTACAGTTCTGAGGCATGGCTGGTTATAACAGGAAATTCTGTAAGAATTTTTGAGAAATCACTGAACCATTGACAAAATTGTTAAAAAAGAAAGAAAAGAGAGTTCATTTGAAATGATCAGTGCCAGTGTGCATTCCAAGAGCTGAAAGCTTAACTCACCATTGCACCAGTTCTTTCAGCCCAGATTTTGAAAAGCCATTAAAGATTGCAGTAGACACAAGTGATTTGGCAGCAGGTGGTCTGTTAATACAGGCTGGTATCAATGATTTGGAACACGCTGTGAGGTATTTTTCAAAGAAATTGAACATCCATCAAAGGAATTATTCCACCATCGAGAAAGAAGCACTTGTTTTGTTGTTAGCGCTTCAACATTTTGAAGTATATGTTACCTCAGGTCTATATCCAGTAATGCTCTACTATAATCACAATCTCTTAAAGTTTTTGGATAAGTTCAAAGGAAAAAATCAATTATTTTCGAGATGGAGTTTGTATCTACAAGGATATAATCTGAAAATTCAGCCTGTCCAAAGCAGGGACAATGTGGCTGCCGATGCACTATGTATGGTGAAAATTGTGTAAATATTAATCACATGAATGGGTTCAGATTATAAGACCATTGTCAGTAATATTGTTTATCTTAAGCATTTAAAATTGAAATATCTACAGAATTAATGTTTTAAGTGATTCAACAGGAGATTTTTCCTATTGTGATGCGAATGTATTGTATTGTTGACAATAAAACTGTTCCTCAGTTCAATGAGATGTGTATAAGCTGTGCAACTGTGTCAATTAGAACCATGTTTGTGTTTATTTCACTGAAACAGTTGAAGATATGGTATAATTAATCTATGTGAATGTTAATGCCACTTTGTAAAAAGAGTAGATATTTATTGTTGGAAATCACTGTGTATAGTAGGTTAGAATACCTAAGAAGTAACAATTATAATTGGGAAGAAAAGTTTTCCAATTTTACTTTCTCTAGGAAAGGGAATGTGTTATGAAAATGTGTATGGCTGTTTGTTTTCATTTGGAGAAACACTGTATTCATTGAGTGTGTGTGAGTCATTGAGTTTAATGAATATTTTGCAGAGTCACTGCAGAGTCACTAAGTTGGCCTGTTTTGTGGGTGAATCACATGTAACTGGTAAACATGTGTAATAAGCTAAAATGGTGACCTACATTCATATGGGGTGATCAAGATAGGTCTCACCATACTGGGATGTGTGACTAATTGGAAAGCTCTGGAATATTGGTGATATTTCTCAGTATAGATATAAAGCAGATATTTTCCTGAATGGGAGAGAGAGCTCTGAAGAATGTGACAGAAGCTGTGTGTTGTCATCAAGCCATTGGGACTGTGAGCCATTGTTTACATTGTACCTGTGGAGTGTAGACAGTCTCTTGAGTGGACTTGTATATATATTTAGTGCTACCCATTAAAAAAGTACACCTGTGGAGTGTGGACATTGACTTTGAGTGGACTGGTATATTGTACCATATTGGAATCAAACCGCACCTTTGTGGAATTGGATCAGCAATACACCTTTCAGAACCACATTGGAACCAAACCATACCTGTGTGGGATTTGTACCAGAACATTTTGCACCTGTCATAGGACATGGGACTGTGGGACATTACCTGTTGATAGTATCGCCAGGGATTAGGATCAACATAAGACTGTTTGACTGTTGAAATGCCAGTGGAGATAAGTTAACCTACCTTGTGCCAATTTTGATTGTTAATATATTGTTATTGTTAAAAATATATCATTGTTGTCATTCTTTGTTGAGTTTTGCTAATATTCAGAATGTGGCATTGTAACACACCTAATTTGCATAATTTTCAACCTCATGACTGTTCCAAATCAAGTGCATAATTTCACCGATAGGTCAGTCACCATGGCAGGTTTGGTTAATTTTCAAAAAAATAGTGTCTAAGAAACACTCCAGACAAATTTGATCATTAAGTAAAAAGACAGAAAGGACAAAAGGAAGGATGAATGGAAAGTATTATCACCTAGGGATAAGGAGGAGCAAGAGAAGGAGAGGAGCATCACCAAATCTTGAAAAACAAATTCAGGTGTACACATACCAAAGAGTGCATGCCCTCAATTTCTGAGCCCCTTTCCAAGTAGTTTTAAATATTTTGAGGTTTTCCCAATATAAATTTAGACAACATGAAACAATGGATCATGGCTATCTATAAAGACTTGCTCAAACCACATCTCCAAGAAGTTGAAGTGGTTATGGTGGATGTTTTGGATAAAACAATATGCTAGTAGACTACTATCCTACAGCAATGCAAGCATGCTAATAATTCTTCTGCCAAGCTGTTGCTTAATTTCAAAATTTCAATAAAATTGTTAGAAGTCATCAAATCAGAGGACACCTATGTAGTTACTTAGGTAAAACGAGTCAAACTATATTTCTAGGAAGTTTGAAGAGAATTCGCTCTTTCAGGGCCGACTGCGACTAAAGTTTAACCACTTGAAACTAACTGTTCCAAATTATGATATGGGTGCATGTTCCATGTGAAAAAAAATACATGTATCAACATACCTTTAGCTACATAGAAAAATCCAGATAGTCCGTGTAAACGGCTTTCCTTGGCGCGCTTTGGGAACATTTCGCCCAAAGTCCACCAAAGAAAGCTGTTGGATCACTGTCAGATGTGGCACTGAAGAAGTTTAACTTGTGGTTTGGAAAAATTGGAAAATTGCAACAACATGAATGGAAAAGAATGCAATGCTACTTCTTGAGCAAATAAGGTCCAGTATTCATGAGTGTCTCTGTGCAACTTCACAGCAATCAGCCAGGCGATTTTGGCGAATATTTATGGCAGTTTCCTAACCTAGAGGGCCATGGGAACAGCCCATGCTCAGCTGACCTAAGCCAGTTCTCAAGGTTCAGTTGAGTGCATATGACATTTAGAAGTACTTCAAAGATTTGCCTGAAGAAAAATACGTTAAAAAATATATAATTTACTGGAGCACCAGAAATTGAAGAATATTAAAAGAGCCCTTTAAAAAAAACATTGTTAGTTGGTGGAGAAAATACGTAATATTGGGCATCAGAACGCCCATTGACAAACATAGTAACAAACAGGAAATGTGCATTTACAGTAAGTACCCTAATTGAACAAAAAAATCATTAAAAATCAGGATTCCAAAGCAGTGACACGTAGTGAACAACCTTGTTTGACCCTTTCACAAAAGGCATATTCATCAAGTTTTAGCTCAATCTGATAGAGAGTTCTGGAGAACAAGTAAAAAATAGCGAAAACACACCAAAAATCAGAAAAATGGGGACAAAATTGCAGCTTTGTTTTATTCTTTCGTAAGGAACATGTCCACCAAGTATTAGCTTAATTTGAGTGACAGTTTTGGAAAACAAGTCGAAAATAGCAAAAGCACACAAAATTATTATAAAAATTGGATCAAAATTGCAGGGCAAACTGGTGAACAAATTAAGAATTAGGAGTCCTTAAAAGGGTTCGTGTACGATATCAAAGCCATTAGATGAGCGGTTTCTGGGAACCTTTTTCTAAGACATGCCCCAATAAAGAACAAATGAATTCATTAAAAAAATCCAAAAAATCACTGGATCGTAACCACTTAAAAAAACTTGGTAGAGACCCACCAAAGTTCTATTCCACCAAGTTTGAAGGGATTCCAGCTTGCTGTGTTGGAGAATAAGTCGAAAAATGAATTGTGGAAGGAGTATGGATGGACGCACGGATGGACAACCGAGCCTCCTAAATACTCAACGGAATAAAAAAATCAACTGAGCTAACATGAACATTATATATATGTATATGTGTGTGTATGTATATACACATATATATATAATATATCTATCTATATATATATATATATATATATATATATATATATATATATATATATATATATATATATATACATATTTTGGATACTACCTCTTCAAAATGTCCAATTGTTTCACCAGGACTTGGCTGCCATTTTGAAAATTGCGGATTCCGCACCCAATGGTTTGTAAATTAGGATAGTAATGGGACGATCTGGGGGAGGGGGTTATGATATATGCAACCAAAAGTATATATTTTGGAAATTTTTCAGTGTATCAATAATGATATAATATATGTTGTGGCAGCGATTCACTTTGATACCCAAATTAAACGTATTTTTGGCGCGGCATTGCGCAATGTTCAAAATGGCGTTCACCGCATGCCGGTTGGTTCAAGGTCTGTCTTGTTGCATTTGGACGTGTAACTAACGATGGTAACTGCTTTAGGCACAACTGAGCAGGCAGATTAAAGGTAAGATAGGAAGTTATATGATAAAAGTGCTTTAATGACCGTTTGCCCTGCTAGCTCTGAGAACGGACACTTGGAAGCAAGCAAAATATTACGAGAACAGAAAAAGCGGGCTATGAGGTCCCTAAATGCCGACACAAACGGGGCTATGGCCTATGCTATTTCAGCTAACAGCCGTGGCCATGCCTTATTAAATTCTGTGTTGCCATGTTTCCCCAGCCTAATTTAACCCTCAAGATAAGTTGAAATAAACTGCTGTGTTCAAGTTGACTTTACTGCAAAATAAACACACACTTTCTATTTTAAATTTTTCAGCCAGGGTGGACCAACTTTAATTAGGAAAGAGCAGTTTCAAACTTTTATATATATATACATATATATATATCTTTCATAAAAATTGCTTAGGGTGCGGACTGGGGCCTTTTCAGTGGGTCAATCTGGGTTTTTTGGAACCACACACACACACACACACACATATATATATATATATATATATATATATATATATATATATATATATATATATATATATATATACATTTTGTTATGCCTTAGGTAACTTGGACAATTTTCGAAATATGACAGTTCCACCTAAAAAAGATGTTCTTTCCCCTTTTATTCATTACCTTCTTTGACTTCAGTTGAATTTGGTACCTGGGCACAGTCAAAGGCAATTGTTCTCTTTCAATATTCAACCATACTTTTATAAATGAACTTAGTTACAAACATCAAAGTATTCCACTTACCTTGGGTACTTAGACGGGTAGTTTGGTGACGTTATGTAGGTCCCCGAAGAAGAGGTCAGGTACTTCCAGGTACACTGCTCGCATACTTGAACACAAACAAGTTAGATTTAGTATTTGCTGCATTATCCATACATTACACTGTACCCAATGGCAACTTAAGTATATTCTTTATTCCAAGTTTGCATCCACAAACTACATTTGACAGACAGACGGACAGTCACACAGACAGATTACTAAATTGAACAAAGAAATAAAAAAATATAAAAAGGAACAAGAGAGTTGTGGGAACTGCCCAGCTCAAGCTCAAGTGGATACTTTCACAGAGTGATAAGCCCCAACCTTACCGAAGCTCAGTTGGCTGCATCTGCAGCTTGGAATGACCCGAGAGTTGGGTCAAACTGATTGTATACTGATATGAACGACTGAGGTATTCAAAATGTAACCTAGTTTTAGAACTGGAAACATCCCAATACGTTTCAAGTGGATATCTTGTGCGGTTTTGGCTAAAATTATATAAATATACATGTACACCAGTATTGGTTTAAACATATTTCTATTTCCGTAAGAATACAATTGGGAAACAGGGCTAAGCCCTATATAAATCCCTCTTGCACATGAAAAAGATTAAACAAGAGGTGTCACGTATCACATGTTCAGGTACAATTCACCATAAGAAAGAACACCACAAGACGAGGACAGGTAGAGTGGCGGGGCCGCACGAGCATAAATGTAACGACACACGACGTCACAAATAGAGGGTAGGGAGATGAGGTCCGCCTTCACTGAACTATATACACAGACGATACATTTCTGGTTTCACAATTTTGACCATAGTATGAACTACGTCACAACTCCCAGTCTGCCTATTGTTTTGATAAAGTTGTAGACTGTGTCAAAAATAATTTCATTTTGCTTGGAGGTACATATTTTGGCTCCATGTAATAACGTTGAAACCGTAAATGGTGCAAAGGACATAATTTGGTTCTTAAGTGTTTTTCTCTGAGTTGTATAAAAAGGACACTCGCAACAATAATGAAAAACATCTTCACTTCCGTTTCCACAGGCACACTGAGGGGAGTCTATCAGACCCTTTTTTAACAGATCCGAGGTAAGCTTGCTGCATCCCATACGCAACCGTCCGTGGGAAGCAGCAGGCCTTCTGTCACCTCTGTACTATAGCACACTTTTTCCCCTGGTTTATTTTTTTCCTTAAAGATGTAATGTCTTCAGAATTACGCACAACAGTAGGCAAGTTATTCCACAATCCTACAACCGATGGAAAGGAAGAAGTGTTAAATCGGTTTGTTCGTGCTCGAAAAAAAGGGATTCGTACCAGATCTGACATTGTACCTGTTTCTTTCATTGACCAGGTTAGGAATGAGGTTACTTAAGTATGAAGGAGCTACACCGTGCATGATCTTGTAAAATAAGATAAGCTTGCTTTTTTCACGGCGCCGAGAAAGCGTTTCAAAGCCTGTTTCTTCATAAGTTCAATTATGACTAGTCCTAGAAGTGGCCCCAGTATTAACTCTGGCTGCTGCCAATTGGACGTTTTTAAGTTGTTGAGACCCTTGCAGCGTGCAGTTGTCCCATACCACTGACCCATACTCCAAGAGAGTTCTGATAAATGAGAGATAAGGAATCTCCAAGGATTTCCTATTAATACGAAGCAGCAGATATTTAAGAATAGTCACCATTTTTATTCCCTTAGTTGTTACATTTTTGATATGGTTAGACCAGGACAGATCACTGCGAATTGTCAAGCCTAAATGTTTGTGATCAGAAACTTCGAGTAGCTTTTCATTCATTCAAAACTAGATCGGGGTAATTTAAAGGATTCCTCTTCTTGGAGATGAACATACTGGTGGACTTCACAAGGTTGAATGAAACAAGCCATTGCCGCAACCAACCCTCAACTGCCTGCAAGTCAATATTGAGAGCATCGGTCGCAGCAAAGGCGTCATCCACTTTGATGAACAGAGTTGTGTCATCGGCAAATAACCGAATGGATGAATGAACTGCATCTACTATATCATTTATATATATATATATATATATATATATATATATCAGGAACAGAAGCAGTCCTAATACACAACCTTGGGGGACGCCTGCTTTGACCATCCTCAAAGCGAAGTCGCACCCTGGTAACAAGAATACTGGTTATATTATTCTAATATAGACCATGCTAACATGCATTTCCATCAAACATCACGAAAATTCAATTTTTTAGATAACCAAAAAGGAAATACCAGTGCTCAACGAAATGTACATGGTTGATATTGATAAAGTCTAGATATTTTTCTCAGTCATTCTGAAGAGGTAAAGCATCAGATGCAGGAGAAAAAGTCCAAAATTGAAAATCCACACAAAGTTTAACAAACACTATGACGAAAAAGAGAACCGCCTGTCGATAAGATATAGTCCAGTGGTATCAGATTTCATCTTTTGCAATTTAAAAGTAACTAGTTGAGTGGGGTTTTTTGGGGGGAGGGGGGAGGTTACGAAAACAGAGATGAAAAACTGGAGGATTGTGACAGTCCCTGTCCTGGCTGATCTTGGCTACTGAGACTGAAGTCGTCCTGAGACCAAACAAACAAAATCCAGGCCACTTTTCTGTAAGACTCATCACTGCAATATCAAAGTCTTCAACCACTCGCAGTGTGAGTGTTCATTTTTTGGATAAAAAGTAACAGGATCTGCCATTACGAGGACATAAACGAATATGTTTGTCTGGCCGTTCAAGGCCACTCAAGGTAAAAATCAATAACAGAACAAGAAACCCAATAAATAGGCAATTCTTTTTATTTGTGTTTAAAAGTAAACATGGACCAAGGATCCGCCATCACCGAGATGTTTGCCAATAAATAAGTCACTGCAAGTCAAGATGAGCAACAAAAGAAACCCTATAGGTACGTGCCTGTCATTCTTTAAAAGTAAGCATGGGCAAAGGATCCACGTTTACCGAAACATAAGCCAAATATCATAGTTACTGCTGTTCGGATAGAAACAACCCTAGCATGCGAATGCACGGTTATCAATAATTCCTTATTTTAATAATTTATTAAACACCAGGAAATGCCAGCAGCACCAAGGAGTAAACAAACGTAGTGCAGATTGAGTCAAGGTGCATTCCCATCACGTGAGAGGAGAATCCGACATGCCATATCGGACAACCCAACCCCCCCCCCCCCCGAAAAAAAAATCCTGACACATCCTAAAAGATTATTGCGCTGCCTGCCAAAAAAGTTGAGGTCCAGGGCACTTTAGATGTGTGTCTGTGCAATCCCTTAGCAATTGGCCAGGCACCTTTTAACATGGACTTCTTTCAGATTTTGCAAAAAAGAAATGAATAAATAAATATCATGAATTGATAAGATAGAACGAATAATAAATAAATAAATAAATAAATAAATATATAAATAGATAAATAAATGAATAAATAAATAAATAAATAAATAAATAAATAAATAAATAAATAAATAAAATGATTGGAAGGTAAACATGTGAATATGCTCGATAGAAATCAACCTAAGGTAGATCACCGAGTGTGAAGTGAATCAGGACCACAGCTTTGGAGAAGAAGTCAAACGTGTGAATTGGCATTGCAATCCGCATTGACTTGCATACTAATCGATATGAACGTATGCATCCACCGACATATATCCGAATTAAATACCTGGTCCAAAATCATGGTTCCGCATTATCACCACCTGATTAAAAACTTTATTTGACCTTTTCTTTATAGAAAGTTCATTTCCACCGTGTTTCAGCACAATGTGAGAGGTCGTTCTGGAGAAGCCGAAAATAGCTTCAATAAACGCAGCGCTACCTGTTGAACAAATGTACATCTAACAGAAATCATGCCCCTAAGCGATTTCAAAACAATTGGGCAAGCATTTTTAGAGAAGATCTTTTATGGGCTTTTTTTTCCAAAAACTAACAAACGATTGATTAAAAATGCAAAAACCTCTGTAGCACGACCCATTTGAATAAACCTCACAGACATTCATAAAAAAGCCTCCATACCAAGTTTGAAATAGACCTGGCCAACGGCTTTGGAGTAGTAGTCGCAAATGTGAATCAGCATTGCAATCTCCATTGACTTAGTATATGGCAAGGAATGGCAATGCGTGCGTTAACCGACAAGTAACTGAATTGAAAGAATCGTTAAAGATCAGAGACTCACAGCCAAACCACTGGTGAACGAGTTTATTTGACCTTTACCCAAAGTACAATTCATTAAGTTCCAGAACAATCTGATCAAAGTGACAGTTTTAAAGAAGTCGAAAAAAACACAGTAAACATTCCCAAAAGAACACAGCACCACCTAGTAAGCATTTGGGACTTTATACCTCAGCATTGTCCCCATGCAATATCGAAGCAATTGGTCGAGTGGTCCTGGAAAAATAAACGTATAAACATTTTGCGATTTTTTTTTAAAAAATCATAAAAAACCATAAATATGGTTAAGGTCTATCCAAGATAGATCCCGACCAAGTTTGAAGAGGCCAGCGGCTTTGGAGAAGAAATGGAAGTGTGAAACGTGAATGGACGGTACCAACGACGGACTGATACATGGATGGATGGACGAATGAACACTATTTACCATCCTATAGGCTCAGCTGACTGATAAGTCAGGGGATTTTATAGGATGGTGACTGCAGCGTTATCTATTGGGAAAACTCAGCCCAATGATATCTGCATCAAGTTTCAAATTGATCTGGCTTACAGTGTGGAGAAAAACCACGTGTACATGTATGCTTACCCGTGTCACTATTGTAGCCATGCTAAATTGTGTTGATACGGGCCATTTCGTAAATACACCACACACAGCTTTGTTCCTGGCTTGAAAGAAAGAACTCCTCGTAACAGGATGTATGAGCTTACAGGAAGTTCTTTTCCGCAATTAGGAAATATTGAGTTAACACTACAAGCACATGGAAATGATCTATGTATCTTTCCCTTAGTAATACGGGGAAAAGCTACTTGGTTTACGACAAAAGAAGCCGGGCATATCAATTTTAATATTTAAAAAATTGCGCAAGTTTACGTTCGACATGAACGCGTATTTAGCAAGCAAATCCGACAGCGGCCAGTTCATTGTTTGCGTTTCCAAGATCAGCTGAGAAATCAGGTGTATTGATGTGCACATGACCTAAGGCATTGTTGATAAAACTGGCTCCTGCAAACTTTCCTTATAACAAATTTGCAAGGGTGATGTGTTCTGGTTGTTGGATGCTGTGGCAAGATCACCACGAGTTGATACAGACGGTTTAAAAAAAATCGTCGTTGAAAATTAGAAAATGACAACAGTGCCACTTGGTCAAATGTTTTGGTGCAGATGGAGACGAGCTGCATTCTGAAAAAATGAAGGTAATTCAAGCAGTGATGTGAGGGACATTGCCGAAAAAAGCCACAAAACGCCTGAAAAAGTCGAAAAAAACTAATCTGTCTGGTAAAATTAAGGTCTAAGAGTGCCTCCCCCCATGTCCCTATACAAGTTCAAAGCAACTTGCAAAATAGATTGGCAGATAGATAAATAGACAGGCAGACAGACAGACAGTAGGATAGATAGATAGATAGATAGATAGATAGATAGATAGATACATAGATACATACATACATACATACATATAATACATAGACAGACAGACAGACGGACGGACGGACGGCAGACAGACAGACAGACAGACAGACAGACAGACAGACAGATAGATAGATAGATAGATAGGTAGATAGATAGATAGATAGATAGATAGATAGATAGATAGATAGATAGATAGATAGATAGATAGATAGATAGATAGATAGATAGATAGATAGATAGATAGATAGATAGATAGATAGATAGATAGATAGATAGATAGATAGATAGATAGATAGATAGATAGATAGATAGATAGATAGATAGATAGATAGATAGATAGATAGATAGATAGATAGAAATCACTCAATAAAAAACGGTCCAATGTACATCCTGCGCAAGCTTCACGAACAATGTCAAATTGTTAAAAGACGACGATGGGACCATGATTGGCTTGTCGATTGTCAAGTCAGCTTGTTTTATATATATATATATATATCTTACATTTTCGTACTCGTGGTACACAGTTCAAGCAGGTTGTAACTTAAGCACTAGAAAAAGTAAATAAATAAAGTTATCTGATACATAAATATTCAATAAGGTCATTAATTTCAGTATGACACATTATTGCACTTAGTCGCCCGCATGAATGTCACAGAGCTCACGTATGAGGGACGCCTTAGTCTGGTCACAGGGGTTCACTCACTGGGTATGACTGATGATCATGGCATTAATTCGCTTGAGGGAGCTGCAATTTACAAACACATCAATGTCTATCTCGTATTTGGCTAGTAGAGCATTAAGTAATTTGCCAGTAGGTGAACGGCTTCCAGCTAAAGGCAGTCGGGCACAAAAATTTACAACTCCATTTTGGCTATTAAGTATACTATGTACGAATTTAAAGAATCGCTTGTGCAATTGGATTTTAATAGAAAAGTCACTTGAAATTAACGGCAGTAAATTGCAGTGTGTCCTGGCAGGCTGTCGCCAAATGAGACGTATAGCTTTCCTTCATGCTTCAAAAATTTTGTGTATTTCCCTGTTAGAAAAATGGCACAACTGAGACCCATAAAATGACACACAATACGATTTGAAAAGATTGTATCTGGTGGAAGCAAATATGTTAACGAACTGAGCCATGAATAAGTTTACCTCAGAATAAAATTTGCTGATGCATCGATTAACATTACGTCTAGTGGAATTTGGACCAATCAGATGACCAAGATGAATGTATTCATTAACCTTTTCAATGCGTTCACCACCTAAAGATAATGAGTCGCATCGTTCAGTTGAGGAATATGACATCCACTTGCTTTTGTTGGATTTAAAATACCACATTAAACTCTTTAGCAAAATTCACACAGATACCCAATACCTTACGAAGGGCACACATAGTAGGGGATAATAAGACCAGATCATCAGCAAAAGATAAGACACCAAGAATAGGATTACTAAATTAAATGTGGCAGCCGAGACCTGACTTTTTTAGTCGTACTAATAACTCATTGATATACACACCAAACAATATAGGAGGTACACACCTCCTTGTTTGACCCCATTTGTACATGAAAAAGCGTCTGATGCTACATTACGTCATACAACACGTACATTTGAGAAGCATACATATTAAGCAATAGTCGAGCATACATGGGAGGTAATTTTCGTTGCAGTAACGTAAACAATTTAACATAATGCACTCGGTCAAACGCCTTAGTAGCGTCGACAAAAACCAAAGTAATGTTGGTATTATGAGAGGTGTAATAATTGACACATTCAAGCAATGTATAAGTGCACTGAGTTGGGGAAGTGTTGGCTTTAAATCCAAATTGCAGATCAGAAGTGCACAGAATATCAGAATGATCGTTTAAGATGACCTAGTCAAATAGTTTTCCGAGAACAATACTTAACGCAATACCAAGGTAATTGTCAGGATTACTCAGTGCCCTTCTCTTATCCTTTGGTATAGGGTTTAGCATAGATTTAGTTATTCCATCAACAGCGGTACCATGCGCCAACATAGATGAAAAAAAGAAGCGAAAGATAGACATTGAGACAGCCAGTATCATTAATGATATTGTCTGAATAGCATCCTTGATCTCCGTCCTGTGTACCTTTTTTTCAACTTTCCCAGTCCATTAACTATTTTCTGTACAGATCCAGAGCATTCAGCAAGAAGAGCAAGAAAACAGATTATTAATTTCTCGTTTCAAAATATCCATCTCTCGAGTGTCACGCTATAATACAGATTATTGTATTTCTCAGCAAATAGGCGACCAATTTCACCAGGGTCAGTTTCTCCGTCTATGACGCCTGACACAGAACCGCCCGTGCTTCTGATGCGTTTGACCTCCGACCAAAAGTCCCTTGTTTTGTTATTTAGCATGGAATCCGCAAATCTATTAGCACTGCACATATCTTTATTTTTTCTTGACAAACCGAAGGGCGTAATGGTATTTAGCCAGCGTGTTTTTTCTTATGTTTGCAATGTCAATATATTCATGGGACTCGTCATTATCCCTGTCAGAGTCACACGGCGTATACACATTTATAATCAAATTTTTTTACGGAGTCGTGTTGACAGATAATGCCACATATTCGACGGGATTGGAACAATACAGGCGATACTTTAAATTTGAAATTTTTTCTCCATAAGATGGCACAACCGCCATATGGTCTCCCAATAATAAGTTCAGTATCTTTCATTCCTGAAATACCTACCGCATTGACAACTTCTACATGATTTGTTATTGAGTCAATTTGTTTGTCCAGTAAACAACGCTCCTGGGATAAAACGACATAATTTTGGGTGGCAAGTTTATTAACATATTCCCACCTACCGACAACGTGTCCATGTGAATTATATGAGACAAATGAAAGACCAACCATTGCAAATGACAGGTAAAGTAAGTGTCTTGTTAACATGGTGAAAGTCAATAAAGAACCTCGAGAGATGTTTGAACAGCTTTTGGAGGAATAAACTTGCGAACTTTCACTCCACTTGGCCACAGACTATCAGTTAGAAATTCTTTAAACTGTGATACAGACACGGAGACGGAATGACTAAAGTTTGGCCTGTCCATTTGATACACACTCTACTGCACGTATTTCAAATCTAGACTCAGTCAAGTATGCACGTAAATCACACTTTTGGGTATCAGGATCTACTCAAAAGATGAACAAATCGCAGTTTCGTTAAGCTAGGTATGTGGGCATCGTCACATTTACCGTTATTAGCCTGCACAGTCGGCATCGCGCTAACAGTAGAGGACACAACATCGGAATATAAGCGGAATTTGAGTTTTTCTCTCATGTTCATGTTCTCACATACTACACCATCTATGGACATTTGCATTTTTGCACAACGTTCTTTCAGTCGGTTCAACCTGTCCACAAGGGATACATTATTAAGTTCCTCTGGATGCGAACGAGGTATTTTACTGTAGCTCAGGGCATCGATCACAATAGCTGGCGTTTTGTCGACTTTGTCGAGTTTTGAGAGGGGATTAATGATATCTTTTACATGAGCATCACTTTCAATTCTAGACATCGAGTTTTTTCTGTTTAAACTCACAATCATCTAAAATCCATATTTACTCACATCATACACAAAATTAGATATTGTAATCTGGCTGAATCTTACCAGCCAATGAATTAGATTTTAGGAATTAAACAAACCGCTCTATGCTACGAAAGCATTTATGGTTTGAGAAAGGGGTGTTTGAAAGCGAAAAGTGGTCAAAAATGGGGGTCTATTTATGCAATATTGATTCATCATCCTCTACCTTACCTCCTGTAAACTTACAGCCGCCCAGGCCTACTTTATGTAGCATATATGTTCTCGAGAACGAGGTTATGGAAATTTGCAACAATTTTGATGTGTCCAAGGCGACAAGACCTGTTGAAATAAGCCCCAGATTATTTTAGAAAGCTGCACCACTTATATGTAGGTCCCTAACACGACTTTGCAATTTATCTTTAAATCAAAATTCATTTCTTTCTTCCTGGAAGAAGGCTAATGTTATTCCTCTTCACAAAAAGGATTCAAAATCGTCCTGTATTAACTTTAGACCTATTTCTCTTCTCAGCTGCGTGAGTAAAGTTATGGAACGAATTATATTTAATTTCTTTCGCGCTAATCTTGTTCTGTCCTTGCAGCAATCTGGTTTCTACTCTACTGTCAACCAACACTTGTCTCTTTACCAAGAGCTTTGCTTTGCTATTGATCGTCGTAATGACGTAAGAATTGTATTCCTAGGCGTAAGCAAAGCTTTTGATAAAGTGTGGCACTCTGCCTTGCTCCATAAACTTGAAAAGAATGGCATATCTGGTAATTATTAACCCGGTTCCGTAGTTATCTGTCAGATAGACAACAATATGTGGTTATTAAAGGTCAAGGCTCCAATTGGGGTACTAATAATGCTGGGGTACCTCAAGGCTCCGTCCTTGGGTTCCCTTCTATTTTTGGATATTTATTAATGACATCGTTGATGTTGTTCATTCCAATATCAAGTTAATTGCCGATGACACATCACTTTATTTGACAGTGGACGACCCACAATCGGCATCTGACATCTTGAATACTGGCTTATCATCGTTTGAAGATTGTTCCAAACAGTGGTTTATTTCAGTCAATGCTCTCAAAGCTCACAGTATGATTGTCTCGCGTAAAGAACCTCCTGCCCCTCACCCTTGCCTTTTTTTCCAGAATCATCTGCTCGAGGATGTAAATTTGTATCTAACCATAAACACTTAGGAATAACCTTGAAGAGTGACTTATTTTGGTCTCAGTATATAAGTCAGATTGCCCCAAAATCCAACAAATTGATAAATATACTCAAATGTTTGCAATATCGTTTGGACAGGAATTCTCTTGAAACTATTTAATATATATCCTTTATCGGCCCATTACTTGAGTATGGTAGTCCGATGTGGGATGGGTGTTCACAGGCAGACGCTTATAAGTTGGAAGCAATTCAGATGGCTGCAGCCCGCATTGTCACTGGTGCAATGAGAGGCACTGCTACGTCGAAATTATATGAGGAAATTGGGTGGGAAACACTTGCGGAACGTAAGAAAAAAGCTAAACTTATTGCCATGTACAAAATTGTCCATAATCTGACCCCTACTGACCTGCGTGACCTTCTCCCTGAAACTCGACCCACAGCTGTAAATCATAATACCCGTCACCGACCAGACATCTATTATTTTCGAGCAAGAACAACCTTATTTGACCAATCTTTTTTTCCCTCCACTGTCCGCCTATGGAACTTGCTGCCTATAAAATTCGAAACGCCGCTTCCCTTGCTCAGTTCAAGTTAAAATTAAAATTTATCCCCAAGCACCCTGTACAGTATGTAGAGCTACTATACTATGGCAAGCGTCATACGGCTATTAAACACACGAGGCTGCGCTTGGGCTGCAGTCTTCTGATTGTCACTTGTTTCAGATCGGTGTGGCTGATTACCCTTTATGCTCGTGTGGTACTGGTATCGAAGATACCTTCCATTACTTTTTCATATGTCCTTTGTATCAAACTTTGAGATTGACCTGAGTAGTAAAATCATTCCAATAGCAGCGTTTACAACATCAACAGTACTCTATGATAACAAAGCCTGTTCTCTAATTAATAACTATACTATTTTTGCAGCTGTATACGAATTTATTGAGAAAACGGAGAGATTGTAAGTGTACATGTCATGTTATGAAGTCCAACTTATGTGTATTAAGCACCAGCTCCACTATTTGTCATCGTCTTGTTATGTGTCTCTTCTGTTTGTTTCTGTGCTGTCCTTTATGTCCTGTTTATATATTGTCCTCTTTCTTCTGCGGGAGGGGTTAATGCAGGATTTCCCTGTTCCCCAATTGTTTTCATTTGAATGAAATATGTTCAAATCAAGCATTAAATGAAACGGACATAGTCTTGGGTTTTCAATTTGATACAATTTAATGTAAATTTTTTGGCTGCGTTAATTGTTGATTCAATACAGTATCGACTTTCCCAACATTCTACAAGTTAAAATATCATATTGATAAATATAAATCAACACAAGTTCTTCATTGTTTTTTATGTTTTTTAAGCTAAGTAAATGCTCGAAGTAACTTGTTTTCAAACTTACATGGAAACTGTTACAATTAGCTACTGGCGAAGCGTTTGAATCTTCTTCCCAGTAGATACAAAATAATGTTGAACTTATTTCAGTCTGTGAATACACGTACAGCTTCTGCAAATAAGTACCCACTCATACATTATATTCGCTCTGTCACCACGCAAAAAATACCTCGAAAGAGTATCGACAGGACAAGCGGTAGAAGCAACAAGTTCATCCTGCGTTGAGAATTCTCCATTCTGAAACAAAAATACATAAAAAATGATACATAATGTTAAATGCAAGCTTCTTTCAATCAGCAACTGAGGGAAGATATTAGATTTTTGATGCAAAAATTATACATGTGTGCGCGTCACTATGCAAGCGCTGAAGACCATCCTTCAACATTGTAATACTTAGAGTCGAGTTATAAACTGTATCAGTTCACAGAAATGTCCAATGTTATTCTGATCAGATCTTACAATACAAACTAAATCTGAAAAAAAGAGAATTTGAAGTCAATGTTGCAAAAGTACTTTACCGACCGACACTTCCCAATACGTCACCACACCAGACGTTGAACACTGCAGCGTGTACCAGCAAACTGTTTTCCTATAATGTACCTTGGGTGTATTGCGCGCTTTATCATTGATAGGGTATATTCTTTTCTTTCTCTCTCTCTCTCTCTCCCTCTCTCTCCTTTTTTTTCATTTCAACAAAAGGTGAACAATATCGGCCTGCAATATCTCGCTGATCGATTACGAGGCTAAAAGTCTGGCACTGAATAGCCCAAATGCCATCATGTTATGGCAGATATAACAATATTTAAGCCCTGGCGGTACTTTGCATAGTAGCAAAAACATTTATCCCCTCATAAGTGGATATTCTCAGAATGTACAAAATTCTAAAAATATCGTCATGCAGATATCTTTATGTCTACAGAACAAAAACTTCTCTATGTGTGATTTGCAACATTGTATTGCTTTATAAAATATATTTTATGGCCTGTATGTTTAATAAGAAGCATTATCACAACATGTATACATATGTCTTTTCTTAGAACATTTACTTCCTGTTTGTAAATATATTTTTATTACACAGTTACAAATCAATGACGCATAACTTTTCACATCGATACTTAAAAGATGTGAATCACAGGATACTTAAACATTGAAACTTTCAAACCAGTTTTCTTTTTAGTTTGCTTTGACTCTTTAACTGTAATTGGATCAGATACGTTGATATACGTAACTGTTTTATGGGTATAATTACTTACGCCTTAGTCACATTTATATGTCACAACAATAATAACATTTAGGCTATAAATTATGGTTTGGTTCAGTGCCGATACTTGTATATACCTCTATTTATCATTCCTATTGGCAACAACCTTAGTTCTTGCTTCACTGAATTACCTTATGCTCGGCTGAGCTCGCTCAATGGCCTTACCTTACGAAAAGGTAAACAGTGCAAACTTCAAGCAAAAACATCATTCTGATAATTAATTCTATTCAGAGATTACTGAGAAAAGAGAGAACTGTTGCGCTAACCATTGAGTATCTCATGCAGGTTTGATTTATCCTTTTTATTTCAAAATATACAAATGGAATCTGCTGATCTTGTTGATACATGCATATCAAAACGGCAGTAAAGCAAAGTTTCATCCTGCAAAAGAAAGGGTTAAAGATTCATGCTTGGAAATTTGCATTGAAATCTGGCTATGTCTCGGTATATTCTAGTCTTTTACCACAGAGTAAAAAGTCCACGAATGTATAGCGCCTTGCAATGTGTGTGTGTGTGGGGGGGGGGGGGGGACGTAAGAGGCAACCTGGCAACCTAAGGTATTAATTCAGGCGACTAATGACCTTCACAACGAAGTTCAGGGACTTAGATTTTTGTGATCTCGTGCCCTAAACACTACAAAGAGAGGGACCTTTTTTAGGTTTGAGGAGTCTCATCATGGTAAATGTGTTATGCCCTGCCAGCTATTTGGCCTGCTACAAAAGCTCAACGTGTCAAAATAATGGAAGACAAACCCAAATAAATGGTTTCGAACTTCAGGTATAAAAAATCCTCTGGTTGTGTTGTTCCTAGCCCAGCCACACGACTCAAAGGCCTAATCAATTATAAATAATGATATCAATTTTGCTCACAGTGTTATGTGTAGTATTGTTCATAATTCATTATACAGGGTGTGTCTTAAAAGATGCAATGGTAAAATTTCCATTCTTTGTGCTCCATCCTATAGGGGCACTAATAAAAATTAATTTCGGATTGATGCACTCAGATTTGCAGTAAAAGTTGATACTGATTTTGGGCTTATATGTGTTTGATGACGGAGCACATATTGTTTTTACAAAGGCACGAAAATGATATTTGTCACAAGTTGGATGATCAGAAGAAAAAGGTTTCAATAACATCGAATAAGTTGATTGTTTAAACACAAATCATTGTAAAACATTGCAAAATTGTATGAAATTAAGAATAATAACAAAATTAAAATTTAAAGGATATATTTGCTTGATACAGAAATCCCCACATAAAGTTTCAGCAAAGACAAAAATCACAGTTAGAGCCAATGGAATTTAAGGTCCTACACCTTTCCATTTGCCCTCTATGACAAGCAAGACACTCTGCTGCCTAACGACGCATGTCTTCCATTGCTCTCCGCTAATATCCATGGATCTTGGTGTAGATTGTCGTCACACTCAGCCTGTATGCAAGCCTCCAGGTCAGCCAGGTGGGCTGGTGGGGTAGCATACATCCTGTTCTTCAAGTAACCCCCGCAAAGTATTCACATGATCTGGTAATCGTGGAGAACACTGAGTCTGGTGACACAGAGCTACCACCCAATTTCTGAAGAGCTCGTGGAGTTGATCTCGCTCTGTGACTCTGTGATGTGCTGGGGCACCATCTTGCATCCACCACAGATATCAAAACCTTTCCAAGCCATGCCTGCGAAAACTGGCAGCCAGCTGAGAACTAAATCATTGTTTATCATGTTCAGGTAATTTTCACAATTCACATTACCCAGGAAAAGAAAGGTCCAATCAACAGTTCATTGCCACATAGCCTAACCCAAACATTTATCTCCCTTGATGACAGTCATTCCTTTCATAATTGAAAGGGGGTGCTGCATGGCGTGGACAATACTGGGAGGACACTGCTTGTCTGTTGTGGTCCCTTTGTGAAAAGGTGATATTCTTCCTTCAGTCATCTTGTGTAGATGCCACTACAGATCCAGTCTTGTGATGCAGTTGCAAGAGGTATAGTTCATCCCCAGACCATCCCTGTGGGCGCTTGTCTGGGGGTCTGGTACCAAGAGATCCCTACCTCCCTGAATGTTGGCAGCAGTGAGAACAGTGCGCTTCCGACCACTTCTACCTTCATTTAGGTTAAGACCTCGGCCCTCTCTTCATAGTTTCTACAGTTTCTTAAAATTTTACTTGTTGGTGGAATGTTCACATTTGGGTACTGTATGGCGAATTTGTTCCTTACTGCCTCTAAGCTACCTCAACGGGTATATTCTGTTCCGACGAAGAACTCTTTTGTGCAGTCAACTGCACCATTTTGTAAAAAAGCCAAGAACTGAGTAGCCAGCCTTTGACTCAAGTGCTGATTGTGCATGTTGACAGGCAAATGGGTCAGTTATACTTGAGTAAACTGGTTGTTGTTTTTGGGACAGTATCACAATGAAAATAACTGATACGTCATGTAATGACCTCAGTCCAAGTACAAGACAGACCTCAGCCCATTGTTCAGGGGGTTACAAGAAAAAACATTCTGATCCTAACTACTGTAAACTTCACAAACACATATCTGGCAGTGTTCTGGACGCCTGAGTGGCAGTGTGCCAGATGCCTGAACTAGAGGGCAGCCAGTTTTTTTTATTACACCAATATATTTTTCATAATAATATGGATAACAACCAAACATGATTTATAATCGGACTTATGAAACATTACATAAACACACACTGGTTATAAACGACTTGTATTGACAATTCTTGCATGAGAAAACATTATCAGTTGAGAGCTTTAACCTGACCTTCATAATCCTTCATTCAGAACCCACTTTGCAACGATTTTGAAGTTTCTAATTTAAACAAACTTTTGACACCCATCCCAGACAAAGTACCGCTGGTCAGAAAAATCTAGAGATAAAACCCTGTTGGGTCTAAAAAAAATCTTCAGAAACCTGTGTTAGTAGCAATGCAGCACCCGTCTTAATGTGTGAGTGACTAACCACCCTGATAAAAAAAATGATAAAGTATAAACAAAATGATAAAGTGAGGGTATGGCGTGGGTCCGAAACTAGAATGACAACTTGTCACAATACTTCGACTTTTACACCTAGTTACACCTCAATGACACGTGACTCGCTGTCCAAAACATGTCAGCTTACAGTCTTACGTAACGAAACAGAAAAATGATTCCTGCTATGCTACATACCACAGGAATAATTTACAGGCAAGGCAATTTCAGCCTTTATAATGCCACTAATTACGTGCATGCACATTGGGCAAACAGTGGCAAGGCTGCTATCTCAACAAAAACAATTTGAGAAGACCTGTACTTTGTCACAATGTGGTGTTCCAATGAACTTCATTGACATTTACACATCCGGAGTTGAAATTCAGTCGTGTCGTGTAAAGTGCAACAAATGGCATTTTGGGTACCTTTAAAAAATGATAGCTCAGTTACCTGGACCGTAGATGAGACAAAACCAGTATCAACTTGGAGCCAATATCTGAGTGCATTACTTCAAAATTAATTTTTGTGACTGCCACCACATGGTTGAGTATATTTATACCATATAACTGTTGTAGTTTAATTAGGACAAACTCTGTACGTTGGGACAAACTGTTCCCCTTTATTAACAATTTTGTAAAAATGGTCTAGGTTTCTAAGCCGCCCTTTCCCAGCACTATTCAGTATTCAGGAAAAATATATGTGATGATGATGATGATGATGATGATGATGATGATGATGATGATGATGATGATGATGATGATGATGATGATGATGATGATGATGATGATGATGATGATGATGATGATGATGATGATGATGATTGTGTTGTAATATAATCGATGCAAGAAACATGTAATCCCAAAAGAAACGAAACGTAAGCTGAAAATGTATATTTTCCTCTACCTGGCCAGCAAATAGGGTGACTTTCATTGTTACAAACCTTGGGCATCGAACTTTACGCATATCTTAAACTTTGTAGCAGCAGTCATATAAGCCAATTGATATAAATACAAAAGTACGAATTGACAGGTGCACATTTGTGAACACAGGAAAAAATATAAAGTAACTAGGGAGATCTCGGAAATGAAAAAGAATAAAAGTTAATGTAAAACCAATGCACAGCTAACCAATAAACGTTCCAGAGTTTAAGTCATACAAATATAAGATGGAGCTGAAAAAGCTTTTCTTTTGCAGCAAACCTAAAATACCTTTCAGTTTCTACATGCTGCTGTTTGGTTGTAAAACTTGTTCTAATCAACAAATATAATTTCTGACGCTGTGCAAAATGATATGAAGGCAACAGGCAGGCTTGTAAAAGCATAGTGAAATTTTATGGCGGAAAATTGTGATTAGATATGACAATTATGTGTTGACCTTATATGGCGACGGTGTACTACAGCCCTCCTGTTACTTTTCTTGAATAAAATATGTTTTAACCAAGAAATAACATGAAAAAAAAAACAACACCCGTCATATCCCCGGTTTCTATGCTGGTGGGGTATTTTAATATTTATTTAAAGCATGACACGACAATAGACTGTACACACCAGTATAAATTCCAAATAAAATATATCATGCTAAACTATATCAAAATGTCACTTTTAAGAAAATCATGGTATATCTACACAGTATTGTCGTCCATAGTTGAAATCACGATAAATTGGTTCAGAATTGTTCTCATTTCAGTACCCGGATCTGTGGAAACCAGAGTTAGCCATATATTTACCATTGCTTCCCATGGTAATTTGCACTTAACAACGTAAAATTCCTGCATTAAAAAACACTAAATTTCTTTTGGGTAAATTTGGGTGAATAGTTTCAATACTAATTTGAAAATTAATCAAGTATTCAATGTTACTTTAGCATTTGGTCAAATGTAGTCTGCAAGAATGTGTCTGTTAACTTGTTGATTCGATCGAAACACATGTCATTGCAAATTGTGAGTTGTCGTATTGGAGGAGTCCCCAGCAGCGTATCGCATTACAACTCTTCACGCACAGGGGTAATGCACAGTGTAACATCTGTGCTTAAAAAGTACGTCACGACACAAACGTTGTTCCCTGACACACCGGTTTTGCTTTGTTTTGTTTTGTTTTGAATTTGCACCAACCGATCGCTGTGAATAGTTGCAGCATTTACAGCAACACATTTTTGACGCTTCGCTGGGCAACAAAGATGTATCGCACTGAAAGGTTTGACAGGTCTTCCTCAACTTACGAAGCAAAAAGTAAAAAAATCTATAATGTGGAAACAAATACAAAATAACAAGTATGACTGTGGTATGCGGTGACTTACGCCTACTTTTTTAGTCTAAAGACGACATTTATGCTTTAATTCGAAATATGACCATCATACAAGTCCCACATTAAACTATTTTTTGTAAAGCTCATCGATAGATGTGTCACATCACCAAGTAATCGGCTAGCCTATGTTTATTCAGGTGTTTAAAAAGTCATTTTGTGGGTGCTATTAGCGCAAAGCATTACATATGTAGGCCTAAGTCATGGACTCACATACTGCAAGTCCAGAAGGTCAAAATTATGAATATTAATTCATGTACATTGGTGTTGCATTAATTGTAGTTGTATTCCCTAAACTATGTCACTATTAGCTTGTCAATTGTACGAAAACATCAAGCGATTTGAACACTCAAGGCGACTTACTGCCAGGCAGAGCCAGAATGAGCCAAGTTAGGGCAGCTTTAACATAGGGGTGCCTTAAGTATGAAAATATTAGAAAGATATTTAGGCCTATAGTGGCCTCGGTAGTGGCAGCTTTTTCCTGACTTTCCAGTGAAAGTAATGGCATTTATCGCTTTTGGCTGTCTGCTCTAGCCAGCATAACAAAATACTCTTTTTTGGGGGGGGGGGGGGGTTGGAGAATAAAGATGTTCACAGGCAAGACCCATACATATAAAATCTTACTGATCCGCCATAAACATACTATAAAACTATTTATCTATTAATGTAAGCTATCTTCGACGATATTTCACAGTGAAATCACCGATTTACTTGCTAAGAAACAAACTGTGTGTGTGTGTGTATGTGTGTGTGTGTGTTTGTGTGTGTGTGAGTGTTTGTGTGGAATATATATATTGCATGCCATGAACATGGTAAAAATGAGCTTCAATGCCCAAGGCTCGGAAAGGCATCTTTTGGTAACTTAGTGAGCACAACAATTGCCCTCTTTATTTATAAATGCTGCATGATGTAAGTAAGTAATGATTTTGTTTATCCTTTTTTACCTTTAATACTTTATGCCAGCAGGGCCCTTAACTTTTCCACAGTTCATATCTGATTTATTTCATTGTCATTCGGATTGCTTGTGAATACAAACGCTGGATAAATTGCCTCAAGACGGAAAGACTGATATAATTTAAAGCAGCTAGTATGGGGAAAAGACGTTAACAGTTGTCATTCTTAGGTCGGGGGGGGGGGTGTAAATGTCAAAAATAATTCACCAGAAGAATCCTTGCGCTATTTTTTTTATTGTTCTAATCTTGTTGTCATCTATCCGTCGTCCATCAACAATTTGTATTTTCAATTCCTGCAAAAGGGTTAGCTTCATCCACTTCAAACTTGAAGGGGCTATACCTCGAGTGGATCTGTATTAAATCTCCTCAAATGATCGCGCTCCAGTAAATTATTTGATGTTTTGTTTGTGAAAAATCTTAAAACGATCATCCTATCAGAGACCCTCTGGCCAACTGGTTCGAAATTTCATAAGGACATTTTTTGATCCCCCAGTTCTTAAATTGTTTATAACAGATGGTGCTGTAATTAATTCCTATTTCTTTAGAAAATGCGTTTTATTGCTATTTTGGACTTAATGTTGTGATTGATATATTTTTTAAAATATGTTTGCGTGTGTCCCGTATTTTCACTTCTCCGACACCATCATCTAGATTCTGCCAAAGCCTAACGGATATATAGCAGTGAATGGATCAACGAAAGCTGGTCACAAAATGGGGACTGCAAGTAAATTGATATATTTCACTTTTCATCTTAAACTGTAGGCCAGATTCACTTTAAATATAGCAAACATATGTTTAGCATGGGTCTATACACAGTACGTTCAAATGGTCACCCTTCGGTAATTTTTGGAATTTTAATTCTCTTATTAAACTTCGATGGATGAATTAATACATTTTATTTCATTCCCTTATTTGCTTTGTTTGTTGACCGGTTGCTTTGACATGATACAGGAACCCGTGTGGGTACCACTTGATCAGGGTGGGCCTTTTTCTTATGGGTTAAGCGTCAAGGTCAGCTGAGGGTAGGCTGTTCACACAGTCCTCCTGTTTCTTTTTTTCAGTTTACCAAGCTTGACTGTGATGGATTCAACCATCTGACCTGTGGAAGGCGAATCCATGCCATAGTCCGGACAAAGAGCAAATTTTTTTATGAAAGGTTACACTACACATTGTAAGAAGTGTGTATTCATTATCATGATTAATATAGATGACATGGAGGAAACGATACTGAAAGACCTGCAAATCTGAGCATACATTTGTATAGTACAGGTTCAGATAATGACAATTTGACTTACCCCTGAACCAATATGTACCCTTTCTAGCTGGACAGCTTGTCATAGTTAAATCCCCCGCCAGTGTATAACTGAAGTGGAAACAAACTGGGGCATTATATTCAGTCCCAGTGATTGTAAAATCAACAGTTGTAGCTAGACCACATGTTCAAACCAAAGGAAATCCTAACAAGGACTGCAAGAATGGACACCCTGCACAAGAAATGTAAAACAAACTCTGTGATGACACCTACCCCCCAAACAATTAAGCTCTATTTAACTGCGAACCCTGAGTCAATCTATCAACGTAATGTATCAGGTTTGTGACATTTGAGAAAATACTGTCAATTTTGAGGGTTTTTTTTATTTTAAATCGAGTAAATGTGCATTTAGGCAAGTCAGAAAAGAATGAAAGTCATAAGCATTTATGCCAGAAACATGTTATCAAAACAATTTCTATTAACAGGATTTTAAGTACAATGAGGCAAACATGTAACTCTCGTAGGCCCCTCCTTGCTACCGATAGCCTCCTCCCCCCCCCCCCACGGGGGGGGGGGGGGGGTAAACCTGACAGAAAACACGCAAGCCTAAAATATCTGAAACTGAATATTAAAAGAGAAAGATGCCAAAAGACAAAGTTAAGTAGCAAAACAGACAATTCTAAAAACTGTTAATTATTGTAGCCAAACTTTCTAATAATCTTTGGATATTAACAGCAAAATTATAGGGCAGTCAAAAAAGAATGAAAGTCCTTTGTATTCAAGTCAAGAGAAGGCAATAAAAATATAATATTTCTTAGCCAGATATCAAGTACAATTAGGCAAGCTTGTAACTGTCGACAGTAGCTGCTTGCTACCTATAACCGGTGGAAGTTTGCCCTAACAGAAAACAAGCTTATAAGAACCAAACAAATTATCTATATGGCAAAACTGGCCCTAAATATACTTTTGTTTCAAACAAGTGAAAACATCCTCAAGTCTTACAGTGTACACATTGACACTTGGGATGCTGAGGTATTGCTCGTGTAACATACTTAATTCACTTCATAGATGCAACAACCAAAATACTACCTGCTGCCGATCGATGAGGTAAACATGACTTGAAAAAAAATCACAAGCCTCAAACCCTTACATACATGTTGTGAGGACATATAAATGGCTATTACAGTGAATAAAAAGCTATTAGGCAGTTTGAATGTACAATGTTTTCGAAAATAGGGTTATTTTTGTGTTGCATGCCATAAACCAATTCCTGTATCTTTGTTTTTCCGTTCAGATATTTATTCGAATACACTAGACATAAACTACCAACAAATAGTTAGCTTGGTTTCGGAATCTGTGAATTCTTGTATTGTGCTCTTATATTGTGAATTTAGCTAAACACACCGAGTAACATTGCCTTTGGTCGGAATTGCTTTGGATTTGTTTCATTCGGACTACAGTTTGGATATGGTAAAGACACTGTCTAATTTGTCACTCAGGAGTACACTACCTGTTCCAAGTGGTCTTCGTGTATTTGCTCTAGTACAGGGCTCTCTGACATAAAGGCTGAGAGCCAATGCCGAACTTGTCCATCCATGTGGTAGGTTTGCCAGAGGATTTGACCACAGGCAAAAAGGCACATAGATTTTTCTCTCCTTTTTGGTTGGATCCTTGTCTGACTTAATAGTAAAACAAGTTGCGTTTGTCTTGGTTCTACGTGAAACATTTGAGTATTTTCCTACCGTACTATCCATCTATCATTTGTGATGATATATCCCCAGTGGGTTGGATTCTGACAAGCAAGTGAGAATATGATTGTAAATATAACTTTGTGTGCATAGAACTCTCAACGGGTCGGACTTCATCTGATTGGTTGAGTTACATTCTGTGAATATTGATGAGTACATGGGTTATTGCATGCGGGGAGTGTGGGTCAGATTATGTCTGGCTAATTGCTTGAACAAAAATTTAATGTGTAAATCTTATTTTTATATTATGTTCTGTGCGTTGAATTAACACATACTTTGCCAGTTCTGTAAGAACATACTATTCACCGCTTTACATCTGGATATTGTACAGCGGGCGATGAGCTAATCTATGGTCACCCAATTTTCTAACTCCAAGATTTATTCCCTCCACATAAGGCGAGTAGCTAGCAAGCCTAATTTTAAGAGAGAGGAAAGAAAGTTCTGATATTTATGAACCATGTGGTAAACAGACTGCACACTGAAGCCAGTCATATAAATGCAGATGTGATTTGACTGGATGCATGGTAAGCTGCTGGGAGATGCAACAACCAGTTGACATGCGCAGTGACAAAGGTGCCAAAAGGTAACTCCATGGAAGTAGAATATGACTTTTCTTGCTAATTTTGGAGTTACATAGTGGAGGATAACCATTTTCTTGGAGGGCTACGGATCCTTATGAAACTATTACTGTGTGAACAGACTGCAACACATGCATCAGTTTATAGTGAAGAACTATTGACCCAAATAATTTAGTATGGAATTCAGCTTTCATCACCGGGAGATGTTTCACGGTTCACGTTGTGCCTTTTTGCATGCACAGAAAGAACTGTCTCAAGGTGTTGACCAAGAAACTGTGATGCTGATTTCAACTGTTAAGTCAACAGTCAGCATGTCAATATTTCTTGGGTGTTTATGTGCAAAGTGGGATCAACAGACGGAATTTATAATGGGCATTAGTGCTTTTAAATTTTTGAAGTATTTTATAATTAAAACAGGTGACTTTATTTGCATCAATGTACTTGAAAGACAGTTAGTACATAATTGTAACTTCTCTTTTCATGAAAATTGTATATACTGGAACTGATTTTTTTTCTAAAAGAGAAGAATGTAGTAATTTTGGGGCAATCATGCCCATTGAGCAGAGAGAACGGACTGTTTACCAGTTTGTCAGTGCTTCTGTGGCACTGTCTGGTGCACACTGCCAGGAAAGCCAGTTGAGCCCTGGAAACCGAACTAAGAAGACTGTTTTGTATGCATTGTTACATTTCACTTGGCTGCTTACTATATGTATATATCTTTGCATTATATAACATTTTATTTCACTAGATAAATCTTGCATTTTCACTTCACAAATGTAAAAGACAAGTCCAACCACCCAAAAAGACTTAAAGGAGTCAAACTCTCAGTGTCTTTAAAACTCCACCCGATACTTATTGTTCTCCTTAATTGTGGTGATATGGAGTTAAAGTTAAATCCAGGTCCCAATCATAATCACCGATATGGAACCTGCTTCAAGCTGATAACATGCAATCAGAGGGGTATTGACTGTGAGTTGTGTGACACGCACTTCCACGCAAAGTACATTTGCATGGATTTACCTAAAAGGCACTGTGATAATCCAGCCCTCAGTTTTTACTGCCTATACCACAGTTTTCAAACCCTTTTTTTCAATGTTTCAGCCTAGGACTTTTACACCTATACACCACCCATTCACCCACCCATCCCCCAGTACCAACAATATGCCCCGTGACCAAAGCTGTATGTCAATATTGAATAGTACCGACACTCTCTTAAATACCAAAGGCTTTAACATTGCACATATGAATACAGGGCAGGGTGGAATTTTGACCCATTTTGATGACCTCAAAGATTTTATAGGAAAAAAACTAAAGTTAATGTCATGCTAATTAATGGATCGTCACAAGAGATAGAAATAACTTTCAAGGGAAACAACGGGCAGGTCTCTTGCTTAAACATGGAATATCATATTGTGAACGATCGGACCTACATCTACCCAGTTCAATTAATGTGAGAGTGCAGTCAATTTACCTAACAGAACATATTTCTCGGTAAGCGCCATGTACTGACACCCAAGGACAACAATAGATATCTTTTCACATTTTGATGAATTACCATCATTGATTCGTGCAAGTTTACTTAAAGCCATTATCACAGGTGATATAAACACGATCTTGACTTGAAAAAACAATGGTCGTACGGAGTGAAACTGGACTGATTGGCCAATGATTTTAGTTTTAAAAATATATTCGTGCACCTGCCCGATTGATACAAAGCTCTGAAATCGTTATTGACTTGACTCTCAGCAATATTGAAATTAACTGCACAAATAATTTCCTGTTTCAAATGCATTACTTCTAACGATATATACCGTCACACAGGTCTGAATTTACCTTGCGAAATATTACTGGTGATGAGTTTCTGAAAATGATGAATATCCTACTTGGCAACAAGGCCACGGGTTTGGCTAAATAACAGGCCCGCCTCTTTACGATAGCTGCCCAGCCATACGTAATAGTCTTGCTTTAATGTTTAACATGTTATTTAACACAGACACATGAGCTACCGACTTTGAGTACACTACATTTTGCTTCATTTGATTATAGAATTATTATCATAAGATAAGATAACTGTTACGACAAAAAGGCAATCATTTGCCTATAGACCGCTCGTATTGTTTACCACAGACCAATATAGACATCTTTTGATGCTTTATGATCGTATAAATTAGGATGATTCACCCAATGTGTATCAAGTCTACTTTTAAAAGTATTAGCTGATGGGGCTGTCACTATTTCTCGGGGAAGCAAATTCCAGTCATTCACTATTCTTTAGGAGAAAAACTGTTTTCTCAGTCTGTTATTTGTACGTGTGTTAACAATCTTAAGTTGATGTCCGTATATTTGAACAAGCTAATGGAAGCATCTTATTCCAAACTGTATCATACATGTTATGAAAATATGTGTAAACTTGTATCATATCCCCTCGAAGTCTTCTGAAATATAGTGTTGGCAGACCAAGATACCTCAGTCTGTCTTCCTAACTCATTTCTTTAGTACCAGATACCCATTTTGTTGCTCTTCGTACACCTTCAAGCAGATCGGATTCTGTAGTTCTCAGAGAGTTCCATACAGATGATGCATATTCAAGCCTAGGCCTAACCAGGCCTCTCTACAGTCGTTAAATGTCGATTTATCAATATGACTGCAGGGTTTTTTTGTTATTCCAACGAGTCTATTTGCTGCTGTAAAGTACTGGTCTTAATTGATTTGTCAAAGATTAAGCTCAAAGGCTTAGCTAGTGTATAACGCAATTCGAAAAGCACTTTGGGATCTATTTGGTCTGGTCCCATAGACTTGTTAGGGTTCAAATCCTGCCATTTCTTTAATACCATTTAAGGATTTATTTCAATCTGTTCTAATTTAGAATTGCATGTTCGTCGAATAGGTTCTGGTACATGTGAACAGTCTTCATTTGTAAACACTTGTTTGAAATATGAGATCAATACCTCAGCCTTTTCGACGTCAGATTTTATTTTATCGTGCGTGTTCACACATTTTTCTAAATCCGGTATTGTACTTTGTGTCTCTATTTTCTACTTAACATATCGCCAAAAAGCTTTGGGATTTTTCTTATCTTCAGCGGTCAGTTTTCTATCAAAATCATACTTTGCTTTTCGAATGACCCACCTGGCTTGATTTTTGGCTCTGGCAAAGGCCTTATGTGCAGCACTGTCCTTTGACTCTGATTCTAAAAATCTTTTCCAAGCTTTATATTTTTTCTTAACTTTCAATTGCAGCATCATTCATCCACACTGGCTTGCATACTTTAATTCCTTGTTTGGTATATTTCTTTCACACGAGTCATGTATTTTATTTTTCAGGCATTGCCAACATTCCTTTACATTTTTCGTTTCAAAAATTCCTTTCCAGTAGATATTCATTTCTGCCTGCATTTTCTGGAGCTTCCTGTATAGTAGTTGAACTTAATCCTGCATACTTTCAATCCTTGTTTGGACTTTGGTGTATTTCTTTCACACGAGTCATGTATTTTATTTTTTTAGCATTTCCAACATTTATTTACATTTTTCGTTTCAAAAATTCCTTTCCAGTTGATATTCATATCTGACCGCATTTTCTCGCAGTTTCTTTATAGTAGTTGAACTTAATCCTGTCTTTAGTCTTGACTTTAGGGCACCCCAACATATTGAATTTAATGGCGCAATGGTCACTTTTTCCAATTGGAGGCAGTATTTTTACATCAACCACTTGTTCCTCTTTGGATGTAAATACCAAATCCAAGATATGTGTCTTTTGGGCTTCTCTGTAACGGGTAGGTTCTGTCACATGTTGAAATAAATACGATTCTTTAACGCCCTCTAGAAACAGGTTTGTCTCGTGCTCAGGTCTGTGATTACATACATCATTCTTCCAATCTATTTATGGGTAATTGAAATCTCCAACAATTAACATGTCTGATGTTTTCTCCTCACCTACTGCCTTCATTAGTCTTATAAAGTTTTTGTTATTGGCAGAAGAGCTATTTGGACTGTGGTACACACATCGTATAATAATTTTTTTTACTTTATCTAGTTTAAGGTCCACCCACACCGATTCATTGAAGTTGTACTTATCAAATTTACATTCACAAGCATTGAAGTGTTCCTTTATATGCACACAAATTCCTCTGCCCTTTGATTTCAAGTATTCAAATAAAGTATATCCTTTTATCTGTAGTTCACATGCTTCAACTTAAAATCTAGAATTTTTGGATTTCACTTCTGTTATTCCTATATTATGTGATTATTCATCATGAATGATTTGACGTAGTTCTTCTATTTTGTTGCTTAAAGAGTCTGTATTTGTATAAAAAATCACGAAGATATTGCACATGATTTGATTGTTCATTGTCATTAGGCCTATCCTGGCTTAATTTTGTGTTCTGTTATTCAGCTTTACGATTTTCAGAGTCTATGGATGGCCCCGCACACGGAACACGTAGCAACCCCCTCTGATTCTTGTTCTTCCTTTTGCTTAGCCTCAGCCACCTTTATTTTAATTTTGTTTCTCATTTCATGTGTTAAGTCATTGACTATAATAATGTCCTAAAACTTGGCTTCAGCAGATTTTAATTTGGTCAACCCTTACATAATTTTTGTTTTGTCATCCTTATTTTTATCATTGATACCCATAAGGGTCGAGGCATCTCCCCTTCAGCTTTCTTTCCTAGTATTATCACATTCTTTGTTTCCATGTTTTCATTCTTGATAACCCCAGAACAAGGCTTCTGGTAGAAAACTTCATCTTTCTGCCTAACACTAGAGTCACTTTTACTCTCCTCTACGCGATGTATGATTATGTTTTCCTGTCTTGATTCTCTAGAAACTTCCTCTATTTTCCTCTAGCATAGTTTCTTTCGCTGTCTTTTTTACATTAGCACTATGGATTCTTTCATTAGGCCCACTGATTTCCTGCCCTTGCTTCTCTTTCTCTGCCCATGTTTCTGTTATTTTTTCAGGAACTTCTTTTTTAAAGTGATTAATTTTTTTTGTTCTAATTTGTCTTCAAGAACTTTGAACTTCTTATTCATTTCCTCAAGAAGCCTAGTTAAAATACTTTCCTCTTTGTTGCCAATGTTGGGTGGATTCATTTGTTTTACACAGTCAGGACAATACGAGAAACAGCCTAGTCTTTGTAATGCTTGATATTGTTCTGCTGGCATCTCAATATATTTTGCACAAAAATGTCTCTTGCACTCGCCATCACATTGCACAATTTTATCATTTTCTCCATCATACACTGTATCACATACGTTGCAAATCCAACTTTTATTGCTTTATTCTTCCTGATTTGCATTCGCATTCGAGTTTCACTGGGTTTTGAACTACCTGCTTTGGCACTCCACTCACCCTTTTTATTCAGCTCAATTCTTTTAGATTCATTGTTGCTCTTAGATGATTTCATATATTTGTCCAACCATATGGGCATCTATGGTGTATATTCATTTAACCAGTTTATCGACTTGTTCACTTCCCTTTAGTAGGCTTACTTACTGATACTGCAGTATGTGCGAACCAAGTTGAGCGATAATTCACGCTGTTGCTATTGTCTTACGTTGGCTTTTGGGTAAATCTTCTGTCACGCTGCCTTGTTTACATTCTGGACTGCCGACCCATACTTGTTGAAAAAGAAATAGCATTAAAATATCCCCTGTCCAAACGTTCACACGTTCCGCCAGCTTTATTCCACAATATTTATCAGCCCCTATCTTTTTTTCGTAGCAAACATTCACTTGCACGCTATAAATCGCCTTAATAACACAAGCTTAGATCAGAGCCGTCTGTTTCCGAACCGGAACTGGAAGTATCATCGTTGTTAATTAAACCATGTAAGACACTGAAGTATTTCTCTGTTTTTATATTTTATGCTGTACTTAGTATTTATGATGTCTATGTATATATTACTATTTGCATGGGCATCATGGAATACAGCCATAATATTGTCGAAGTTTTCAATACAATAGAGCCATTATTATGTATGATAGGAATCACATTTTACAGAGCTCGCTTAAGTTGACCAGATCAAAGGGATAAATAAGTTTACCAGGGCTCGATATTAGGCCTTCTGCTGCTCACTATCAATACAAATGATATACCTTCTGCGTCTAATTATTAACCCATTGTTGTATGCGAAAGACATTTTGATCAGTACTCTTCAAATTCCAGTTACTCAATATGTTACGTTGAATATGAAAAACGAATTACATGAAATAGCTAATGAAAATTTAACAAGTTGCCTTTAAATGAAAATAAAACCGATTCATATTTTTTATCACACACAGGGAAAATAACCATCTATGAAGTTAAACAAATAACATAGGAATTGATTGCATACATGATTTTATTTCCTTGGTATACAAATCCCAAACAATTAAGCTGGGACAGTCATGTCAAAAAAACGCATCCAAAATATCAACCCATTGGTAAAAAAAAACATATTTAAAGAGTATCTTCCCATTAAACATTCTACAAATAATTTTTATTACCTAATAGTGCTCCCTTACCTAAACTACGAATCCACAAAAATTCACGAATTGTTTTGTATCAGCGAAAGGTGCGTAAGGATAATAAACCATTGCAAATATACAAAGCCAAGTTTTAAAGGTCTTAATCTACTATTTATAATCAAAGTACTTTTCCACCAGCAACCGAAATTCTACATTAGGCATATAAACAACAGTTATGGGTGTAATTCAAGTATTCAAAATGAAACACCATGCTTCTCCATAAAACCCTTAAGAGTACTATCAAATATCGGTATAATATAGTTGTAACATAACACACGTAGTGCATGTCACAAAAACACAAAATAAGCATGTTTTATGTAATGGATACCTATGAGTATTCACAAACATAATTGTTTACCTTCCAGTAATCATGTTTATGTAAACATATTTACAAACATGATGTCGTCTTGCAAAACCAGCATTAGGGTTGGTCTGAATGCGAGATATGTTAGGTTTTAAAATATCGTATTATTTACATTTCTGAGGGCAGAGTACGAGTCAATTGTTGATAAACTGTGGTTATATACACAGACCACTATACCTAAACACCATTTGTCGTCGATCCAAAATCACAGAACTAGGTCGCTTTGGCCATGAGGAAGTGCAGAAAGGGGCTCCATGAACCCCCACCCACTCCACCAAGACGTGCACTAAATTCCACCAAGTGCAAATTCCAGGCCGCATTTGCTTTATAGGCACCTGCGCTGGAAGTGCAGGCGCTAATATGTAAATGATGCTGGAGGTGCACTGAAGTGCACTGCATTGCTTCCTGGATTATGCTAAAAGTGCACTGACGTATACTGCACTTCCTGTCCGTATATTGAAATCCGAATACATGGAAAAACACAGAATGCCTTGGGCATGTTGTTGAAAACAAAAACTTCAGATGTCCCTGGCATTTGCCTACTATCATATTTTTCTACGTGTCATGGCAAATGTGCGAAGGATTAGTTAGAATTCTTCATAGTTCGTCATTTATACAGAGGAATGATGTAATTATTGCACTGGTATTTGGTTATGCGCTGGGCACAAATGTAGTGCGTAAAAAGTGCACTTCTTCCCACTCCCTTGCAGGATGGGCAGGTTCTTTATTATCATCCTAAATATACAATCCATCTAATAGAGACATAAAAACATTTTATGTCTGGTAACTTTAACATACTTCACTATAGGCGATGAAACAGACTAAACTAGTTTCAAGTTGTACTGTTGACACTAAACCCGCACATTTTATTAGCTTGGAACAATGAATATTGGTTCAACATGTGTCACGGTGTGGGTGGGAGTGCGGCAGTAGCAGCGATAGCAGCCATAGATGATGAGGCATAAGAGGGCGATGCCAATGATGGTGCCAAGCGTAGAGCCTACAATGGGTCCCGTGTAGGACGTCTGTGGACCTGAGAAACAAACAATATTTTCATTTAGATTTACCGGCGGGGTTTGACTTTGGTAATGGGTATCATGAATAGTTGGCAACAAATATATATGTATATTGTCATTCACATCATTCAAAGGCGCAAAGCGTAACCTGTGATAGCTTAAAGATATTGAGTTCTTGTTTGCTGACAATGTATGGTGCGGAAGTACAAAACCGAGTGTCTAAAACATGATGGTGCCATGGTGGTTTGAGGCCTGTTGCAGACTCTGTCGACTTTGAACCCGTCCAGCTCATACAAAGTGATCGTTTCACCAATAAAACTATATACCTTCATAATCTTATGGATGTCTAAATTTGTAAAAACAGAACATTGAATCAATTTAGAGATTTCTCAGACGTTTTACGCTGTGTTGTGAGTGGGTATAGATTCACAAGTTTATTTCAACTCGTTCGCAAATTTTTCAATTTTTATGATCTGCAATCTATCTGAAAATATAAAATAGACCACTCCGCAGGAGCCGAATGTTTGTCTGGGGTGTCTAGGGATAAAATATAAAATTTTATTGAAGTTTGGAAGTTGGTACCATGATGTTATACAGTTTCTCCATTTTTGGGCTCCAAAGGTCACACAAGAGAGAGTTAAAAGGCCAAATAAACAAAAGGTTCCTCAGTTAGACATCTATCTTGCATTACCCGTTTATTTTGAGATGATACCTCTATCCGTCTTGATTAAAGTTATTTTGAAATTTTATTTATCTTGTGAAAATTGACTTTTGAGAAAATCGCTTTCAAAGGTCGTGGCTTCGATTTTTACATAGAATGGACCGCAGTGTTAAAATAACTCATTTCCTCTGAGCGAACTTTACAGTACGAGTGGAATAAATTAGTACCTTCTGCTTTGATGTGTTCTTGCAAAGATACGTTGTTGTTTTGTATAAAAATATAGTTTTTGATTTCAAATTTTGTAAAGCCAGGCACAATGTTGGTTTATCACTGTGGTTTCAAATGCCGCTTCCCAGGATCAAAGGGGGAACTTATGTGTTACACAGTCACCTGCCCATTACCCCCACAACACACTGTTCCAATATGGCAGCCGGCTATCGGGTCCACGTGTGGTTTGACAGTTTGTTTTGCAATGTTTACTTGGGTGGCAGGCTTTATACTCTGAGATCGTTCGATCTGGGTCAGGCTGTAAACTGTAAGCGTGAGATGTGATGTTAGGCCAAGGAGGCTACACGAGGCAAGTGTTTACTCATTTGCGCAACTGGCAACATGCAAGATTGAGCGTACGAGAGATTTTTAAAAATTATTAGGCAGATGTCTGATGGTAAATCTCCAGCAGCCGATGGACTTGTAGCTGAAAACCTAAGCGTGCGGCTGAATGTTTACATATTTTGTTATCCATGTTATTAAGTTCATTGTTGGTGCATGGTCACATACCTGAAAACATTTACTAAGTGATACTTGTTCCACTTATCAAAACAGAGCTGGAGATGTAACTGACTGGGACAACTATAGACTCACTGCTCTGGTTACAGTCATTTCTAAGGTAATTGAAAACATCGTGCTTATTAGATGCAAGCAATATACCTCCATACATCATGTTACCAATTCTGGTTTAAGAAGGAGCAGGTTACTGATATGTATGTGTATTTATATATATATATATATATATATATATATATATATATATATATATATATATATATATATATATATATATATATATATTATAATAATAATAATAATAATAATAATAATAATAATTTATTACAACCCCCGCAGACGAGGAAATAATCACAATACATCGAGATCAATACAAAAAAAGGCAAAATAAAAAGCAGACAGACATGAATAACTTACACAGAAAGACTGAGTCAGAAACCATATCGCCAGGAGCCTCACAATATATGTTGGAACACCGCCATGTGTGTGTGTGTGTGTGTGTGTGTGTGTGTGTGTGTGTGTGTGTGTGTGTGTGTGTGTGTGTGTGTGTGTGTGTGTGTTAAAAGAAGTAATACATTACTACAAATCACGCAAGACCCCAGTGTTCGCAAGTTTTCTTGTCGCCAGAAAAGCGTTCAATAGTGTTAATCACTGGACCTTTTTTTAAAAGTTCCTTAAGCGTGGTGTTCCAACATATGTTGTCAGGCTCCTGGTGATATGGTTTCTGACTCAGTCTTTCTGTGTAAGTTGGGCCGCAGCCAGATCGCATATCGCATTATTTTAATGTGTCTAATGGCGTGCGCCAGGGTGGGATGATCTCCCCTCGCGTTTCCAATGTATATATATATATATACATGAATTAAATTATGCACTGGTGAAGAAGTTGAGTTGGTTGCAATATTGGTGGCACTTCTGTCAATAATCTCAGCTATGTAGATGACATGGTTATCCCGAGTCCATCGGTAAAGGGATTGAGAGTGCTGTGGGCATGATGTGAATCTTTTGTTGTCTCTGATGACCACACGTACAATACTAAAAAGACTGAATGCATGATTTTCCGCTCTGGTACCCACATGAATATTCAGCACAGTGTAAAGTTGTGTGGCGACAATTGGGAAGCTGTGCATCGCTTTAAATATTTAGCGCATGTACTTGTCCCCTCGCTTTTGGATGACCAGGTTATCAAACGTCACTATCAATCTTTATGTTGTAGGACATATGCAATGAAAAATACATTTTATGAATGTTCCAATGACGTTAAAATACTGCTTTTTAAATCATACTGCACTTTTCTGTATGCAGCACAGTTATGGGTAAAGCATACAACCAAGTCTCTAAGCAAGTTTACCGTCCTGCACACCAACGCCTTTCGTTGGCTTATGGGACTGTCTAAGCGTTGCTCTGCAAGCGGCATGTTTGTTTTAAATCGGGTGCAGTCTTTTTATTTGGGGAGGGGGGGGGCTAAGAAGAAAGCTCGTGGGTGGTTTTCCATGCAGCCTTCTTTAGTGACAAAGATTAATTGAACAATTAACGTTCTCAGATGTTTTATGGGACTCTGCGACTCACTGACGCTGGATTCAGCCTTTATAGTAATTGTGCTGACCTGTGACATCATTTGCAAAATCCATTTTACATATGTGTTTTGATATATGTTTTAACTAACTCTTATAACACATGTATATATTATACGACCATATTTATGTATGTTAGTAATGTCTTCTATGGACCTTTTTAGTCTGAAATAAAATTATCTTATCTTATCTCTTCTCATCCTTAGTGCGGTGATAGTTTTTCGAAACAACATGGGTAGCAGAATACAAGCGTCTACATGATAACGGGCATTATTTACCGTTACATCCCGATTTTTTTCTGTCAAGCGTCATGAATTTTACAGACTTTTTTCAATTTGAATATTTAATGAAACTTTCATTATAAAATTAGTTTATTATTCCAATATTTATGTGTCATGTCGACATATAGTGATCAACCGGAACGACAACAACACAATCATCATCGTGTTCGCAGGGGCTTCGTTACTGTGCTGTGAAGATTCAATTTTTTTTTTTTTTTTTTTTTTTTTTGCTTTCCGTCACAAATTTTCACTGCCTTGCCCTGTATTCAAAATTTGTTCAATTCAAGTCCTTTTGTGAAAATAATAGTCAAAAAGGGCCTGGAGCCAATAATTTGTGCGTGCACGCGTCGTGTTCATTTTCTGAATTGGGGATAGGCTGGGGGCACATGTGATTAGACGCATTTGATTGGATGGTGCGTGTCACGTGATTGCATTAACCAATGATAGGCTTCGAAACTTCCATCGATTAAAAAACTGACTAGTTTTAGTCTACTTTTGGAGGGATATCCCAGGAATTCTGTTTTTTTTTAACCGATTAGAGAGCTTGTTACACAAAGAGACAAAATCCTGAGCTTTCCAGTGGTATAAAACATCATGACAGTCGAAGAAAAATATTGAGGCCGCAAACGGGCAAAGTTACCTTAATTTTTGCATAAATTTTGGACTTTATTTATTCAAATTGTGACAATGGATGGTTATTAGATTTTTATGCATGTGACAGGGAAATACTCCTTTTAAACACAAAATGAAAATTGCCATTCGCAATTATTGAACTTTTTCTATAATAAATGGCACACTCTTGCAGGTATATAGAGAATACGTGTGAACAGTGAGATGATGAATGGTGGCTTGCGGTGCGGCCGAATACACTCGCAACATACGGCAAATGATGTTCAGAGTACATGTATGCTCGAATGTCCTCGCTTACAACGTGCTAAGGGTGCTGCTGGGGCTTTTAGAATATCACACCCACCGATTCATCTAAAAATTTAAGTTGAAATGTATTCCTCAGCATTCAAAGCTGGTGCATTATTTGAGTGAGTATGTGCAATATGAATAGCCCAAAACGACCCCGTTATACATATGCACGAGGTAATTGTTCACCCCACCCCCACCCCCACCCCCGCTGTCTGCTTATCAGATTGCTATAAAATATGCCAATTATGGCAAAGATGATCTTCTGGGCTAAAAAGCCAGAGTGGACTCTCTTTCGTGTAGCCTCCTTGGTTAGCCAAATGGCTGAACGCACATATATACCTTTATTAAAGCTTTGAAGTTATTCAAGTTTTCCAATGGTGCTACTTAACATAATTCAAATTGGCCCAACTTTTGTTTCAGATTCATTACATGCGCAATGGTCACTAACTCCCTATTAGAGATTGAAATGACATTTCTATCTGAATAATTTTGCAGATATTCAAGATATAAAAGTTTAAATGCTGCTAATTAGCATAAATGAAATCGCTACAGCTTTTGTTGTTATTAGATGTGCAATGGTCAATAGTCCTCTAGTAGAACTTGGAATGGCATCTCTATTATATTTTTGAAGATATTCAAGATTAAAATTTCAAATGCCCCTAACGTGCATTATTTCAAACATCTTCAGTCCTCTGCATAAAAAGGCTAAACTCCTTTTATGGAGATATATTCATGCCAAGTTTGGAGTTTCTATGTACAAGAGCGTCATAGAAAAGTGTCGGACAAATTCACTGGTAGAGAAGAAAGAAATAAAGAAATAAAGAATTTAAGTGAAAACAGAAAAGTGTGTGTTGACACACACACTTTAAATTGCTGTTTCAATCAACCACTAAAATGCTAACATCAAAAAGGGTACAACAATTAAATTTAATAACAAAAATACGCCTGATATGCGATTTTCTTAAATATTAAGCAAGAATATAGATACGTAATGCTACATTAGGATTTGCAAAAATTTCAGAACAAAATATTTCAGAACACTGCAACATAAAGTTACAAGATACTATATTGTCCGAAGAATGGACCGTGGAACAAGTCATGTAAGGTTTATATAAGGGACTTGGCTGTCTTAATTATACAACTTATATACTGTTTTTATGGAATACAATGTCATTTCGCTACTTAGACCTGTCTTACCCACAGTGGATGTGCCAGTTGGAACCGTGGGTGCTGGAGCTGTGACTGCTTTAACAGTAAACTTGAACCCGCTCTCTCCCTTCCAGCCGTTCGATTTGAACCTGATGTACATGTAGCGGCCACTGGATTTGTACCAAGTTGACGCATATACAGTTCCACATCGTATACCCAGTTGAGGTGAAGTGATGTATCGTCCTTAGGTAACAAACAGAAGGCGTAACAAAATATATTGCAATGTTGGCATTATACCATACGAAAATATCCATTTGACATATTATAAAAACGTGCTGTTTAAAAACAGGTTTCTTCATCACGGAAATGCATATACAGGGCAAATAAATAGGCGAGAACTGGGTAAGTTCTAAATTCACCTAGAGATGGTGCTGCCTACCCTTTTTATGGTTGACGTCCCACATCTTGTGGTCACTTTCCATGATCCTCACCTTGAGGTAAATAGCAGGTATAAACCTAACCTCGCTATATGTTAAATATGTCAAATAACTTTAAACTTGCATTTTAGCACACCAGGGTGTAAGTGCAGTATGACCATATATATACTTCAGGTAGATTAGACGATAAATACAAAATTCTTCCTTTTATGCAGTGTAAACTTTCCGGACTGTCAGTTTGAGTGTAATGTAATGGGCTTTGCTGACCCACTTTTACACCTGACCTCAAATGGCATGGGTTACTAAGAATGTCGACAGACAAGAAGTCGAAACGATCGAAAGTCGAAAGTCGACGCGGCAAAATGTTGTATTGACACAAAGCCGGTATGACAAACAAGTCAAAATGACAAAAAGTTGACCAAATATCAATATATAGTTGACCTTTGCCGTAAGTCTCGCGATAGCATGGGAATTAAGTTTGTCTGCCAACACAGACTTCTAGTTTTTCCTCAACTAGTTTATTTTCTTTCTTTCTTTCTTTTTTTCTTTCTTTCTTTCTTTCTTTCTTTCTTTCTTTCTTAATTTTAAATCTATTTATTTATTTATTTATTTATTCATTCATTCATTCATTCATTCATTCATTTTGTTATTTATTTATTTATTTATCCGTTTATTTCTGTGCGCCAGTTTTGTGGCCATTTTATCTCAGACACTATTGTTCCGAAAGTACCAAACTTGGCATGCTGAAAGACCTAGTGCTGAAGTTGTGCGTATTGTTTGGGACAGTCATGATGTTACAAATTATGCAAATTAGGGGCATATTTGTGGACATTTTAAATCTTGCATATTTTTAAACATTTCTAGATACAGTTGCCATTCCAAGCTTAATGTGTGGGTCTATTGCTAAAGCAAAATCCTGTAGCATTCAAGCAAAGTTGAGAAGTTTAAGTTTTGTTAAATTTTCTGAAATTAACACAGAATACACAACCCCCCCACACACACACACAAGCTGGTCCTTGTTTACTCATAAAATCAGTTATGCAACTAGACATAACTGAACTGTGAAAGCTTGGCCTCCAGGCAATTGGTACACAGGCAGTGGTGCCAGTGCTGTGGGCTTACCTTTCAGTCCCTAGGGAGACTGGCTGTGTTGTTAGTTACATACAGTAAAACCCCATTAGTGGGCACCTTACAATAGGCAGTGGGCACCTTAAGTGTATACCAAAATCTGCTACACTGGACACTTAAAACAAATGTAACTAGTACATGTATTTGGATCGTTTTCTTCTCAAACTATTATTTTTGCAACGGTGTACATGCCCTTAGCCAGGTTCTCCAACCCACACAGTGTAAATTCCTAACCACCTCTAACAGAGCAGTGTTAGCATGCCAGCCAGCCAGTATGTTTTTGGACCAACAGAAGAATTAGGTTATCAACATGATCAAAAGGAAGAGACTTAACAGCGACTTGTCTGAAACAATAAGTGTGTGGTTTAGTGTCACCTCGGTGGTTTGTATGAAATACCCTGATATTCATTATTTTAACCTATGAGATCACACCTGTTCTCCATTTGTAGTCTATGGACAACATCAGATCGGTTCAATTTGAAATCCCGCCAGTCAATCTAATAGCAAAAAGTTCTCCAGTGTACATTTCACAATGAGACCCATAAAAATTTCTGACACTTCGTAAGCAAGCAGAAATTGAAACTTCCAGAAGAAAATTGTACGTAAAATAGTATTTTCTGCTTATAATGCCCACACAGACCAATTTTGTTTTTGAAAAGTTGTATATATATATATATATATATATATATATATATATATATATATATATATATATATATATATATATACATATATATATATATATTTCCGTGAAATGATGCCAAACTGTATCATAGAATTTTTTTAATTGAGTAACTTGATCCATGATTATTACACAAAACAAAGCCATTATACCATCACTAGTAACTTGTTTCGGCGTTAGTGGGTGCGTTTCGGCGTTTCAGGGCGGTTTCTGGCGTTACACAGCGTTCGCCAGCGTGAGACGGCGTTTGCCGGCGTGAGATGGCGTTTGCCGGCGTTACAAACGCTGGCGAACGCCGACTAACGCTGGCAAACGCCAAAATCCAATTAAGCCTTTTGGGGCTCGGCGTTGGCGGCGTTAGTTGGCGTTTGCCAGCGTTAGTCGGCGTTTGACAGCGTTAGTCCGCGTTTGCCAGCGTTTGACACCCTTTCAACGCCGGCAAACGCTGTGAAACGCCGACTAACGCCGGTTATCGCTGGCAAACGCTCTGTAGTCCTCTCAACTAGCAAACTCAATGGGATACATGTAAACTTTGAATTCAGTTGAACTGGTATTAGAAGGATCCATGGAAATTTGTGTCTTGTACTTGTACTAATCATTAATGTACTTTTATTTTTGATACTCATGGGCAATACAACATAAATATCTTTAATATTATGATGATGATTTATCCATTGAGGTATATGTGTATTGAATGACTTTGCTCATGATCACTGATATATATATATATATATATATATTTTTTTTGGTCACTCCAAACTTGGTTGCAAAGTAAAGACAAGCAAACAACCCTGTTTTCAATTTTATTTAAACACAGCCCAGCATTTTTTTTATTGTTTGTACCGCACAAGTCAGCAATGCATAGCTTTGTGCTAGCATAGATGTGAATCCCTGTGAATATAATACATGGAATTTATTATTAAATCCCATGTATTATATTCACCCAGAATCTATGCTAGCCCATACCTGTCAACATTCCACACCTCAAATAGGAAGATTTTTGTAAATTTTAAAAATCCATGGGGGAGATTTGTATTTTTGAATATATTAGAAAATACTAAATTTTTATGCAGGAGATTCTGCCAAAATTGCAAAATTATGCTCGTAAATAGAAAAATTGGGGTGAAAAAGTGGGAGATTCCCACCTTATGGGGGAAGACTTGACATGTATGCTAGCCCAAAGCTATACATTACTGACTTCAATATAATACATAAACAAAATGGAATGCATTTATAATCCCTACATATGTTCAAGCTACCGGGTTCATACATAACATACAGAGGCACCAGATTTCAAACAGGATTGATATCGCCGTGCTCTGTCACTAAACCAGGCCTTTGACAACCTAACAGCCTTTGAATGGTTTCCCCACTCGCCACATTTGTTTTCATATGTAGTGTTTTCAGCTGAGCTGGCTTGTCAGTCAGGGGAGCTTAAAAAATGATCACTCATCCGTCGTCCATTCACATAGCCGATTTTTTTCTAAAACGTTGACCAGATCCAATTCAAGCTTGGTGGGGATGTACTTTGGGTAAGTGTCTGCCAAGTCTGCTCAAAGGCTCCGATGATTTTTTTTATTAAGTATTGGTAAAATCTGTTTCTTTACTCATGGCGCTTGTGAAATTGCATAAAAATTGCACAAGGACACATGTGGGAAACTCAAGACGTCAGCTTGTTCCACAGGTGGCGATGTGATTATGTATGTTTCATGAATGAGCTTTCCTGATTTTGTGTTTTTGTGTGTGTGGTTTTTTGTTTGTTTGTTTGTTTGCTTTTTTTTTCTTTGTGTGTCTTTTTTGTTTTTTGTTTGTTTGTTGTTATTTTTTTTTTTGTTCTGTTTTGGTTTTTTTTTGTTTGTTTGATTGTTTGTTTGTTTTTTTCATGTTTTTTGAGGTTTATTTATTTATTTTACTTTTCCAAAAACTGTCACTCAGATTATTCTGGGACTTGTTAAAATATGCCGAATGGAAGGATCTAACAAATGTATGTAGCGATAGTATGTGTCTCGCATTGGTAGCGATTATTTTTTTCGAATTTGAGTGCTTGACGGTGCTATACATACAGTTCTAATGATTACTTTGCAAGCCAATGGGGACTGCGATTGTAATTTACATTTTCAACTTCTCCAAAAGTTGTCCAGGTCAACTTGGTGGGGATGTACCTTTGATATGTTTGTATTGAGTTTTTTCAAATGCTCGTGTCCAATGAATTTTAGTTTTTCAGATTTTTGGGCAAGCTTTTTGACACAACCTTTTAAAATCTGTTTCTGTAATACCACTAGGCTTATTGCTTTGAAACTGTACAAGACATTTCTGGGAATAACGAAAGGGCTTATGCAGTAGATGGACAACCGTGACCTCGTTCCCAAGGTCACAGGGCCATTTGTTGACATGTTCTGTCCACTGATAACTTAAGAAGTATCTGCGTTTGGACTTTGATGCTGGCTGTCCTGTATGTGTGGTCATATTTATACAGTGCATGAATGAACGTGACTTCATTTCCCATGTCACACGGTCACTTTCATCAATTCTACTGTTCACTTGACAACATACAAATTATTTGTGTCAGGATATGACCACTGAGCCCGTACTTCGATTTTGTATATAGCAGTCTTCGCAAAACGTGACACTGACTTAATTTTAACGGTAACATGACCATTCATCCTGTGGATACGTCAGCCGAGCACAGGACTTTCATAGTTATTTAGTTTTACATATGTTATCAGTGTTGTTTACAACTGTGGTAAACATATACACAAAATGTTTTATAACAGATGCATTCAAGCATTTTACACGAGGGTTTTTTAGATATAGCCGAACAATCCGATGTCAGGATGTCACAGACGTCTACCAATAATTCAGACAGTTCAATTTTACACTTTAAATTTGTGACAAAAACTCAACATGATATATCAACACCGGTCTCTTTTCTACTGTTGCTTACACTTTCATATATTTCGTTGCGATGTGCCCTCAAATGTGCGTGCTGATGAAAGGCAAATGAGGGATCGCGGTTCCTCGGCCTTTAATTTAGCTAGAAGATTCATAATTGCAACAGTCACTGTTTGAAACTTGACTTAAATATTTGGAATCATACAATTACCGTCCCTAATGTCTACGTAGTCCCTGTATATGCAGCCAGTCGAACTTGTCTGCAATCTGAACGAAACAAAGGTCAACTGCACGGCAAGACTTGAATTGGATGCTCTCACGACCCAGCAGAGATCTAGATTACTGAAACATAACGTCAAGTATTCACGGAGTTAAACATTTGAATGTGATTGTGAGTTGCGCGTGCATAGAAATAAAAGGACAAATTTGATTCGTCTCGTACATCTGGATATTCGTTGCAACTCACCACTGTGATATTGTACAAACGTAATCATGAGAACAATGGTGATATTAAGAGTAATTGTGATTGCCACAAGGAACGGTAACTATTCGTATATGTTGTTTCTTACAATAATAACACAAAACATGTATATTATGATCTATTCATATGGGTAATACCAGAGTAACCTCACATTGTGGGCATCTATTCATATGGGTAATACCAGAGTAACCTCACATTGTGGGCATCTATTCATATGGGTAATACCAGAGTAACCTCACATTGTACCAGAGTAACCTCACATTATGGGCATCTATTCATATGGATAATACCAGAGTAACCTCACATTGTGGGCATCTATTCATATGGGTAATACCAGAGTAACCTCACATTGTGGGCATCTATTCATATGGGTAATACCAGAGTAACCTCACATTGTGGGCATCTATTCATATGGGTAATACCAGAGTAACCTCACATTGTGGGCATCTATTCATATGGGTAATACCAGAGTAACCTCACATTGTGGGCATCTATTCATATGGGTAATACCAGAGTAACCTCACATTGTGGGCATCTAAATGAACCTTTTTCTAATTGCAGATGGGAGGATTCTGGTTGTGGTAGTATGTCAACTCACTTGTCATAGGTAGTTGGATAACCAGGTGACTGGATATAATTGGAGAACGTGGAGTAGGCATCTACACTTGTGCATGTACTTTGGGCTGGTGATTTAATGATAAAATAAGACTTATATATTGTATAATACATATGAATGAAGTTCTAATTCAGACTCCTGTAACGCAACATCGGTATTCCTTTTTTTATTCAGGAAGTACTGCATATACTACCGTTCAATGTCAAAATTGTCAAACAGCACAATTTTGACATTTGGACAAGGTGAGACTGCATCTTTTTAGCATTTGGTTTGAAAATTTATTCAAAGCATGGGAGAATGGATGATTCACGTTCACAAATTTGATCACGGGTGTCGCAGCGTCTCAATTTAACTTATATTTCATTAGAGCACATTTGTTTTGAATATGACCAGTTTGGCCGTGGTTACGGTAAACATTCCGATATTGTATGAGTTATTAGTAAACCCCTGATGATCTGCCGTATTTTCATTGATGGGAATAAGCGCACAAGATTAAATGAAAATGGCAGTTTTGTGACGCTGATTTTGATTATTATAAATAAATAATGATTCTTTAAACTATCAAAATACAAGTACTCTTTTTCAAATGTTAGATAACCGCACACCGAAAACCAAAAACAAAACACACATGCAGAACGAAAAACGAACACAAACGTTTATGGCGTTGCGGGGATTTTGCACTACCATATCATACCCAGGTTAAAGATATTTGCTTTAATATATATATATATCTTGTTCTTACTTGTAGGTTTCATCACACGCGATAACCCTATTTTAAAACCGCTGTATTGGATTGTTGAGTCCGAAATAAATTTAATGTACATATATCTTCCAGTGCTTGTTATTAAACCTGGAGATGCGGAGCCACACCATTGCACAATCACGGACGAGAAGCTGTAATGACCTAAAGAAATGTAAACGCATATAACTGTATAATACCGGGAACCATTAGTTCAGAATTTAGTCCTAGAAATGAGATATTCGCGAGACGAGGGATTACTTGTCCAAAATAAGTTTACATCCGCATGCCCGGAAGTCTTTGATGTCTATACATCAACTTTGAAATATCAAGTGATCATTGTTATTTGGGCATAGAAATAATATCACATTTCGCAAAGTAGGCCTGAGAATTTGAAATTCTCACGAGGTCCTTGTGGATACTTGCATTTCTTGGATTTCATTCCGTGTCTTACTTTCAGTTTGCTTGACAATGTGTTTATCTTAGTCAAGGAGGCCCCTTAAAAAGCATTGCATATTTTGTATGTGTATGAAATACTTCCTCAGACAAATTATTAACCCACTATGAAAAGTGCATAAAGATAGTTGGAAATCCTTAAATGGAAATTCTTTTCATTCTTGGTATGAAATAATATATATCCAAATTTTCCGAAGAGGTGAAGAGCGTTTGCGTACGGTACATATGTCCGTACGCCGTGCAACTCAACTTCATATGCACAACCGACTTACAAAGGCTCTAGATAAATAGAAAAACACAACAAACCATTCCTCGTGATCACATAGTCATGGTTGCAGGTTGAATGATATTCCAGTAGGGAAGTAATTACTTCTGCCTGTACTACATAATTTGATGAATAGGAATCGACTACCCAGCACTTATATGTGTTACTGTAAGAAAAAAGACAATCGATAATCCACAGATCAGTCTAAATGAAAATCAACAGAATACGTCGCATGATATCAGTATATGAACACATGTAAAACAAGAGGCCTGTATAAACCGCCGTCTGCAGCTGACCTTCGCATTGAACCCATAAGTTCCACTCTGGTCGAGGGGATAAGTGCTTTGGAGAGGACAAAAATGTGAATTTTTGTTGCAACCCCCATAGACTCACATGGTAATCAACATTATTCTCTAGTGAAGCATGTCGTGTGCAATAAATTTCCCAAATATATATATGTGTGTGTGTGTATATGTATATTTATATATATCTATGTATATATATATATATACATACATATATATATATACATATATATATATATATATATATATATATATATATATATATATATATATATATATATATATATATTTAAGAATCTCTATGTACCGCATGCATTAACCGAATCATATCTTCTCGAATTGAACCTTTCCTTAAAAACCAGGGATCCAGAGTATCATCAACTAGTGAGTACATTTTTAACCCCAACCCCCAACCCGCATTTCCAGAACAATCAAAGTGAATGTTTTGGAGCAGGAACAGGAGCCAAAAATTACGAAAACACACAAAAATTCATAAAAATAGGAAAAGAGTCACAGCGCCACCTTTTCAGCAAAGTAAGGGGGGATCTCCAGAAGTGTCCATATCCACCTTTCAAGCAACTGCCTGAGCAGTTTCGGAGAAGAGGTTTTTAGATTTAGGCGGAAAATGAACAAAAAAATATGAAAATATTAAAATCACTGGCGCGTGAGCATTTCAACAAACGCTGAAGGGACCTATCCAAACTATATCCCCACCAAGCTTCAAGTAAATCTGGTTAATGGTTTTGGATGAAAAGTCGAAAATGTGAATATGTGTAACCCAAATTGACTTACATGATAATCAATAGGAATGCATGCTTTAATCGACAGTTACCCAAAGTGAAAAAGTCGTTAAACATGAGAGATAGAGAGTTTCACCACAGGACACATTTGTTTAAAATCCCCGACTAGCTAAAATTCGCCTAACTGGACAATAAAAACTCGTACAGACAGATCAGTGTCGCAATGCTACTTGTGTGTGTGGGGGGGGGGGGGGGAGGGTGCGGGGATCCCAGAAACATATCTATGCAAACTGTAGGCAATTGCTTTGGTGGTTTTGGAAAAGTTTTTTTTTTTTTTGTCAGATTTTGCCCCCGCCCCCTCCGATGTGCGACAAAATTTGGTACAAAAACCAAAGTCACTGGGACGTGACCATTTGAACCAAGTCGGCAGAGACCCACCCAATGTGCATTCCCTCCCAGTCTGAATTGAATCTGGTGTACAGTTTTGGCGCAGACGTCAAGAATGTGACTTGTTGAAGGGCGACGAATGCATAACCACCGCATAGACTCAGCTGACTAATAAGGCAGCTGAGGTGACTAACTCATTAGCAGCCAGAACTCACTGGTGTGGCAACTAATAGATAGCTGGCTAGTCATAGATAGATAGATAGATGATAGATAGATAGATAGATAGATAGATAGATAGATAGATAGATAGATAGATAGAGATAGATAGATAGATATAGATAGATAGATAGATAGATAGATAGATAGATAGATAGATAGATAGATAGATAGATAGAGAGACAGACAGACAAACAGACAGATAGATAGACATATACATACATACATACATACATACATACACACATACATACAAACATACACACACACGTGGATGGATGGATAGATAAGGAACTAAATGTATATGAAAGAGGGATAGTTTTAACTTTAAAATTCATATTTGTAAAGGTCACAGATCATTATGATAAGCAGAGTATGGCCATAGTGTGGACAATTCACCCAAGCAAACGGTCATACGGGTTAGTAGAGGGGCACATAGCTAACTTAAAGCTGATGGCATTGGATATGACCGATTCAAATGCGGAAATCAGTGATCTAGTTATACTAAGAATATTCTCCCAAAGTACATCTTTACAAGATTTCAAGTGGCTTTGGTGTACAGTTTTAGGGAAAAAACTGTGGTAAAAAACATAAAAAATATAGTGGCCCCTCTTTGTGTTAATGTTTGGTGGCGGTTAAATAAAACTACACTCCAATGAATTTTGCAACGAATACTACATGTGGTTTGAGGAAGTCAACTACAAGGAGAAAAAGAACGAGGATGCGCAGAAGAACAAAAGGAAAATGAAGAAAAAAGAAGATAAATGAGAGGGCGAAGAAAAGCATAGCCACCTATTGAAAAAAGGTCAGGTGTAGACATACCCGAGAGTGCTTGCTCTTTCTTTCCGATCCCCTTTCCAAGCAGTTTGAAATATTTTTGAGGTTTTCCCAAAATTAATTTTAAACAAAACATTTAAACAATGTATCGCGACATTTTCAAAAGTATTCATAAAGACTTGCTCATTCTACCTCTCCACCAAGTTTGCAGTGGATATGAATAATTTTTGATAAAACTACATGCATATACACAAGTATCTCTCAGCACCGCAAGCACGCAAACAAGTCCTCTGCCCGCTTACTACCTAATTTCATAATTTCAGAAAGACTGTTCAAAATTACCAAATCATCAGACTCCCGGGTCGTACGTTTGGTGGAAATCGAGTCAAACTATTTTTGTAGGAAGTTTGAAGAGAATTGGCTCCTTCAATGGTTACTACGATTAAATATAATAATGACACGGTGCATGTTATGTATATATATATATATATATATATATATATATATATATATATATATATATATATATATATATATATATATATATAACCTTTCATGTATCAGCATGCCTTCGGTTACATAGAAAGCAAAAGTGAAAATAGTCCAGGTAACTATCTATTATGGCGCGTTGCGGGAGCATTTCGCCCGAAGGGCGCTAACGAAGGCTGTTGGCTCACTGTCATCTGTGGCACTGAAAGAGTCAAGCGTGTACAGCTTGAGAGCAATTAGTCAAGCGTGTACAGCTTGAGAGCAATTAGTCAAGCCTGTACAGCTTGAGAGCCATTAGTCAAGCGTGTACAGCTTGACAGCAATTAGTCAAGCGTGTACATCTTGACAGCAATTAGCCAAGCGTGTACAGCTTGAGACCTATTAGCCAAGCGTGTACAGCTTGAGAGCAATTAGCCAAGCCTGTACAGCTTGAGAGCAATTAGTCAAGCGTGTACAGCTTGAGAGCAATTAGTCAAGCGTGTACAGCTTGGCAGCAATTAGTCAAGCGTGTACACCTTGACAGCAATTAGCCAAGCGTGTACAGCTTGAGAGCAATTAGCCAAGCGTGTACAGCTTGAGAGCAGTTAGCCAAGCGTGTATAGCTTGAGAGCAATTAGCCAAGCGATTTCGGCAGATGTTTATCTCATTTTACTATAAAAATGAGCGTAAAGTTACATATATATGTATATATATATATATCCCGAATTATGTTCAAACGAAGCCTGATATGAACCTGCCTGAGAGTTTAGGAAAAGTCCCACACAACGGACGAAGGAAAGATTCAGGGGCAAACATCAAAGTATTCCACTTACCTTGGGTAATAATACGGGTAATTTGGTGACGTTATGTAGGTCACTGAAGAAGAGGTCAGGTAAGTCCATGTACACTGCTCGCATACTTCAACACAAACAAGGAAGATTTAGTATTTGCTGCATTATTCATACATAACACTTTACTCAATAAGAATTTAAGTATATTCTTTATTCGCAGTTTGTATTCACATACTACATTTGACAGACAGACAGTCACACAGATAGATCACTTAATCTAACAAAGAAATACATTCATAAAATAGGAACAAAGGTGCGGTTTGAGCTGCCCGTTATCAGCTCAAGTGGACACCTTCAACGAGTAATAAGCCCAGCCTGATCGGAGCCGAGTTGGGCTATCTGCAGCTTGGAATGACCCACGAGTTGAGTCAAGCTGATTGGATACTGATTTGAATGACTCAGGTATTTAAAATGTGACTTACTTTTAGTAACATCCCGCCACGTTTCAAGTGCATATGTTGTGCAGTTTTGGCTAAAGTTACATAAATAGGCATGTACACCAGTGTTCCAATAATAACAATGCTAACATGTATTCTTATCAATCATTACGCAAATTCAATCCTTAAAATAACAGAAGTGCCTCCGCTTATGCCTACATAACAGATTAAAACTGACGTCAATGGAGGTTATGTGTGAAAAGGGAAAGAACATTCATTTTAAACATGTTGCAACAAATGTCCAATTTATCCAAGGCCTAACAAAAATATGTGCTGTTCCAATAAACTGACCGACCTTGCTGAGAAGAGCCGACCAAACATAAACACATATGAAACATAAAAAAGTTTCAAGCCGCCCTTCCCTAATATAATTGATCGACCCTGACTGAAAGATTTTATGGAAAAGTGGCCATCGAGTGTCGTTATTCTGCAGTCAAGTCAACTCAAACACAGCATTTTATGTCAAATCGTCTGGAGGGTTAATTTGGGCCCGTGAAACAGCACAGCTGCATAGCCACGGTTGTTTAGTGAAACTACATAGCCACGATTGAAAGATTTTAACCATTAAGTGGCCGTCCTGTAGCGTTAACATTTTTCAGTAAAGTCAACTCCAACACCGCACTTTATCTCAACTCGTCTGGAGGGTTAAGTTAATCCGGGGAAACAGCATAGCTGCATAGCCACGGGCACGGTTGTTTGATGAAACAGCATAGCTTAAGATGGTCGGTGATCGTGATCGTGATCGTACTATTGCACCAGGTTCCAGGTATCCATTCTCCGGGATACCATTGCCAACGGTCGTTAAAGTATTTTAAATATGACTTACTATCTTAACTTTAATCTGCCCACTCGGTTGTGTCTGAAGCAGTTATCATCATTAGTTAAAAGTCCAAATGCGACATAATGCCGTGAGCCTACAAATCATGCACGTTGCTAAGCAACATTTTGAACAATGTGCAATGCATTGCGGGACAGTCGCATAAAATACATTTGATTTTAGTATCAAAGTGAAATCGCGGCAACAGCATATGTGATATCATTGTTGATGCCCTGAAATATTTTCAAAATGTGTTTATTTTGGTTTCATACATTATAAACCTCCCAAGATGGTCTCAATACTATCCACATTTACAGATTCCAAAACATTAGGTGCAGATTCCACTTTTTTTTTTTTTAATTGCAGCCAAGTCTGTGGGTTATTTCCGATTGGATATTTTCAGGAGGTAGTATCCAAAATATTTGTGTGGTAAGTGTTAACGGAAGGTTTATTTGTCGAATGAAAGTAATGTAAAATATATAATGGGACTTTTCCAGTGTGAGCATTACCTAAAAATATAAATACAATGCCTTGAAATTCCCAGTTGTTAGCGGCAGTGGGCCCCAGAACAGAAATATTGTATCAGACACCGTAGTCGCCCCCAGGTTATGAATTAAGTAGAAGCACTGAGCACAGGAGCAGAATCCTCAAGTTCAAGTATTAAGTTCCGGAAGGTAGGCGTGGCTTATTTGAATGTGGGCGGGACAACTGTGTTATGGTTCCATAAAACACAAGGCTAATGTGTTATGGTCTCATAACACACCATGCTCTCTCCTATACTTGCAATACTAAAAGTTAGATTGAATGTAAATATATTGCTTGTTAAAACAGGAAATACCAGTGTGAACAATATGACAAAATAGAACCGTCTATGGATAAAATATAATCCATTTCTAAATTAGTGGATTCTTGTGTTGTGCAGTTGTCCCAGGCTACTGCTCCATATTCCAAACGAGGTCTTATAAAAGAAAGGTAAATTATTTCAAGATATTTCCTATTTAGCCGAAATTGTAAATAATTTAAGATATTGGCCATTTTCATTCCTTTACTGATACATTCCGTAATGCGACTAGACCATGTCAGATCAGAGCAAATTGTCAGGCCCAAATGTTTTTGAACGGTCTCGTTTGGCTACTACTCATATAAACTAGATTGGGGTACTTTGAAGGATTTCTTTTCTTTGAAATTATCATACTCTTATTTTTTGTAGGATTGAGGGGTACAAGCCATTGTCCCGACGAAGTATCCACTTCCTATCGGTCCGTGTTAAGAATGTTGGTCGCCGCAATGGCATTATCCACCTTAATGAAAAGAGTTGTATCATCAGCAAAAAATCGTATAGATGACTGAACAATGCTTATAATATTATTTATGTATATTAAAAATAAAAGTGGTCCTAGGATCGCTACTTGATGTTCGACAAAAAAAAACACAGGCAAATCTTTCTTTCTTAATATTAAAAAAAGCAAGTTCGTCCGCGGCACTTCATTCGTTTGCATTTCCAAGATCAGCTGAGAAATCAGGTGTATCGATGCGCACATGAGCATGGCATTGTCGATAAAACTGGCCCCGGCAAACTTTCCATGAAACGAATTTGACAGTGTGATATGTTCTAAGTGTGGGGTGCTGGGGATAGGGAAAGATCATAGCAAATTGATACGGATGGTTTAAAAAACTCATTAAAATCAGAAACTGACAACAGTTCCATTAGATAAGATACTGTGGTGCAGTTTGAGAAGAACTGCATTCAAATAAACAAACAAACAAAAATCAAGCAGTGATGAGGGGGAAATTGCCGGCACGAAGCCACAAAAAATTGCTTCAAAGAAAAAGTGCAGTGCCTCTTGTAAAGTGAAGGTCTACGGGTACCGAAGAATGTCCCTATACAAGGTCAAAGCAGCTGGCGGATCAATACAATTTCTTTAAGTGCTCCCAAGACGAGACAGACAGACAGACAGGCAGACAAACAGACAGGCAGATAGATAGATAGATAGATAGATAGATAGATAGATAGATAGATAGATAGATAGATAGATAGATAGATAGATAGATAGATAGATAGATAGATAGATAGATAGATAGATAGATAGATAGATAGATAGATAGATAGAGAGAGAGATAGACAGACAGACAGATAGATAGATAGACAGACAGCCATTCTGAGCAAGCTTCAAGAGCATCTGGCGATTTTGAAAACGAAAACAATGTCAAATTGCTAAGTGAAGACGACGGACTAAGGTCCAGGATAGACCTGATTGCCAGGTCGATTCGACTAAGAACCTACAATTGTCTAAAATCCAGATTTACTCCCATCAAACGCCAAATGAGTCATTGTAATCTGGCTACATCTTATCAGCAAAAGAATCAGAATTGAAGAATTAAACAAAGCGCTCTCTGCTTCCAAAGTATTCATGCTTTGACGAAGAAAACAATTGCACCGTTTTGACAAAGAAGTAGGTTGTGTGCACGGATATTAATGTTTATTAACTTGATATGTATGAGGGTTTGGGACAGAGTGGGTAGAGCGGAGTAGGAAGATGCAGAATGTCTGAAGATTAAAAGATTAAAAGTAAAAGTAAAATCCTTGGGTGCAATTTTAGCGATATAAACAGAGAAAAGATGGAAAGAAATGATAGTGCTCACTGGCTAAAAGCAAACATGAAGAGGCCTAAGACCGATTGGGAATAAAGGCGACACAATTCCTATCTGAATCATGACGCTGTGCCTACTTTATCTAAATAAAATATGCATTTATTGATAGGATTAACTGGATACTTTTTGGAAGCTGGCTCTTTACTTTTGTTCGTTATTAATAATATACTGATTATACTACTCAACTCCATTACATCGGAGCATAAATGTAACCTACCAATAGGAGTGATCTGGGTTGGTTTAAGTTCTTGACACACAGCCGTTTGTTCCCATGACGCATGTTTGTAACACCTAGCAACCCATGCCATATGAGGTCAGGCGGGTCAGCAAAGTGCATTACATTACATTAAACCTAAAAGTTTCATCCTGCATATGACAACGATTTTTGGGAATTATCATCTTCCAATCTAAATGAAGTACATATTGTTATTTTGCAAATACACCGAGGTGTGATAAAATGAAAGTTTAATGCTTATTTGACAACATATGGAGAGGTTAAATTTATATGTGCTAATTCCCCATGTTAATCTATGGAGTAAAATTGAGGGCATGGAAAGTGACCACAAGATGTGGACGGTCAACCATGAACAGGATGGACAGCACCATATTTCGGTGAATTAAGAACTAACCCAGATCTTCCCTGTTATGTTTTTGTTTATTTTACTAAATATTTAATAAAACACATATGGCAGTCCAAGAATAGGTCTTGGTGTTTTAATATTTTTCAAATTAAATGTTAAGTTTTGGCTGCCTTAATTTTAATTTAATATAGTGTCAACTTTCCCAACGTTCCACGAGTTAAAATATCATATTAATAAATAAAAACCTGCACAGGTTCTTCATTGTTTTTTATGTTTCCAAGCTTTGTAAGTGCTACAAATTCCTTGTTTTCAAACTACCAAGCAAATTATTATGCTTAGTCATCGGCAAAGCGTTTGAATCTTCTCCCAAATGAACACAAAATAATATTGAATTTATTTCAGCCTAAGCATACATGTTTATCTCCTACAGGTAACTGCCCAGTCATACATTAAAATCGCTCATTCACCACACAGATAATTACCTCGAAAAAGTATCGAAAGGACCAGCGGTAGAAGCATCAAGTTCATCCTGTCTTGTTAACTCTCAATTCTGAAACATAATACATGAACAATGATACGTAACGTAATGAGGTAAGTTTCTCTCAACCAGTAATTGAAAAAGATGTTAGATTTTGTATACAAAAATTATGCTTGTGCGCAAGTCACTATACGAGCGCTGCAGATCATCCTTTAATATTGTAATACTTACAGTCGAGTTATAAACTGTTTCAGTACAGGAAAATGTCCAATATTATTCTGGTCAGATTGTACAACACAAACTAAATTTGAAAAAGCGAATTTGAAGCCAATGTTGTATAGGGTCTTCCCCGACCAAGACCTCCCGATACGTCACCACACCAGATGTTAAACACTGCAGCGTATACTAGCAAACTGTTCTCCTATAATGTACCTTAGATTCACGTCATGCTTTGTTAGGAGGGTATATTCTTTCCGTTTTTTCAATTCAATAGAGGGTGAAAAAAATATCGGCATAGGAGATTGCAGATCGATTACGAGGCTAAAAGGCTGGTACTGAATAGCCCCAATGCCATCATGTCAAGAGAGAAATAGCAGTGTGTAACCCTGGTGGTACTTTGCATAGTAACAAAAACATTTTTCCCCTCAGACATGGATATTCGGAGAAACCATGTAAAGAAAAATGATGTATCATTGCACTTTTGACGTGTTGTATTAAAAGCTGGAAATAATGACATACAGATATATTCACGTTTGCAACAGAAAAACCTATCTCTGTTTCCTTTGCAAATATTACAGTATACTGCTGTTTAAAATAAATTTATAACCTGTATGTTAAATACACATATGCATGATATGTCTTAGAACATTTATTTCCTCTGTCTGCATTTATATTCACAGCACGGTTAAAATTCAATGACGATACTCAAACGATGTGAATAAAAGCGTACTTGAATATTGAAAAATCCAAACCAGGTTTATTTTCAATTTACTTTTGATTTTTTTATTGTCATTGGGTCAGTTGCGTTGATATACGTAACTTTTTAATGAGTACAACTGCTTACTTACTAAGTACATTTATATATCAGAAAAAAATTACATGTATGTTTTAAATTATGGTTTGGTTTAGTTCTGATACTTGTATATACCCCATTTGTTATTCCTATCGCCAACAACCTTAGGTCTTGGTTCATTGAATTACCTTGTGTTCATCTAAGCTCGCCCAATGGCGCTACCTCACAAAAGAGTGGACAGTGCCAACTTCTGACAAAAGCATCATGCTGATAATAACCTCTATGCAGAGAGTACTAAAAAAGAGATAATAGTTGCGTTAATCATTCAGTGCATCTCATGCAGATATTATTTATCATTTTTATTTCAAAATATTCTAATCAAGGCTGGTGGTCTTGTTGATAGATGAATATCCATTTTATCAAGACGCCAGTCAAGCAAAGTTTCATCTTGCACAAGAAAGGGTTTACGATTTATGCTTGGAAATTTGCATTGAAATGTTCAGTGTATTCTATTCGTCTACAACAGTGTAAAAAATCAACGGGTGTATAGCACCTTGCAAAATGGGAGGGCTTTAGAGGCGACCTGGTAACCTAGGGTATTACTTTAGGCGACCAATGACCTATACAATGAAGTTCAGTGACTTAGATTTTTTTGTACCCTGGACACTACAAAGAGAGGGGCCTGTCTACTAGAAGCCGGAGAAGAAGTAGTTGTAGTAGTAGTTAAACCTACTGTCGCAGGGTCATCTTGTATGGGTGTCATTGGCAGGTCCAGTCTTGTGATGCGGTTGAAAGAATTATAATCCATGCCCAGTCCAAACGTGCGGGTACTTGTGTGAGGGTTTGATACCAACAGATCCCTAACAGTCTCAATGATGTCAGCAGTGCCAACAGTGCGCCTCCGACAGCTTCTGCCTTTATTTATTTGGGTGTAGACTTGAGCCGCTCTCTTCATAGGTTCTGCAATTTCTTAAAATAGTGCTTCTTTTTGCTGGAACGTTCACGTTTGGATACTGTATGGCAAATGAGATCTCTACTGCTTCTAAACTAACCTTAATGGGCATGTTCTATTACGACAAAAGATCTCTGTTGTGGAGTCAACTGCACCATTTCGTAAAGAAGCCGAAAAAAATGAGTGGCTTGTCTTTGACTCAGGTGCTAGTTCTGCATGTTTACAGGCAGATGTGTAAGTTATGCTTGACTAAACTCTTTCAGTGCCAGTCACATCTTAAGTCGATCTACTAACATCAAACTAGTCTAAATAATCATCAGAATCTCAGATTCCTGTTCATAGTAAAAGGACCTTTCATTCAATTACCAGCATGCCTATAGTTCTCGAGAAAATATACCAAGTCAACAGCTGTTGACTCAGTCTAAATTTTGGCACTTAAAGAGTTGACATCTTGTTGTTTTGGGGAGAGTATCACAATGAACACAACTGATATCTTATTAATGAGCTCGGTCCAGATACACGGCAGATCTTAGCCCATCGCTTTGAAGGGTGACATGTACAAACGCAGCCTAGACTATTTCAACCTCAATAATGTCACTTATTAGCTACCTGCACATCTGGCACACGGTCTCAAGGGCTGCGATATGAACAAAACAATTTGTGAAAACCTGTACTTTGTCCCAATGTGGTGTTCCAATGAACTAAATTGATATTTACATGCAAAATAAAAATTCAGTTATAGCTTGCAAAGTGCGGCAAATGGAATTTTAGGTAAAAAACAATGATTGCTCAGTCATCTGGAACGGTAATGAGACCAAACCAGTATTAAATTCGAGCCAAAAGCTGCGTGCATTATTTCAAAGTAAATTTTTCTGAGTTGCACAACAGGGTTCAGTATATAAAAAATATAACAGTAACGTTTTATAAGACAGACCCTGTACGGTGGAGCACCATGTTCCCTTTATTAACACTTTTGTAAAAGGGTCTGGGTTTCTAAGCCGTCCTTACTCAGCCCTAATTCACTATTGCAAAGAATATATGTGCAAGTATTCACACATGATGTTGATGATGATGATGATGATGATGATGATGATGATGATGATGATGATGATGATGATGATGATGATGATGATGATGATGTTGTTGTTGTTGTTGTTGTTGTTGTTGTAATACAGTCAATGCAAGAAACATATTATCCCAAATGAACGAAAACTGAGTTCAAAATGTGTATCTATATCTCTCTGGCAAGCAGATCAGGTTACTTCGACCATTACAAAACTTGGGCATCCAACTCACCGAAATCTTCAGCTTTGTTACAGCAGTCATAAAACCAAGTTAGTATGGATATAAAAGCACGAATTTACATTAGCAAATTTGTGGACATGGGAAAAGTATCAAGTTGATTCACAAGGGACATCTCGGAAATGAAATATAGATGTCAATGTAAACACAATGCACAGCTCAGCAATAAACCTTAGACAGTTGAAATCATACTAATATAAGATGGACCTGGGAAAGATATTCCTTTGTAGCATACTTAAAATACCTTTCACTGCCCACCTTCTGTTGTTCGGTAGTAAAACGTGTTCTAATCAACAAATATAATTTCCGACACTGTGCCGAACGATATCAAAGCACCAGGCAGGCTTAACAAAGTATGGTGAAATTTTATGGCAGAAAATCGCGGTTAGATATGACAAATATGTGTTTACCGTAATCGTGTTAATTGGCAATGGTGTAATTCTGTCCTCCTGTTAATTTTTCTTTAATACAAATATGTTTGAACCTAGAAATAACCTCAATAAGCAATGCCTGCCATTTCTCCGGTTTTCATGCTGCTTATTTTTTATGTTTATTTAAAGCACGACAAAACAACAATGTACTGTGCACACCAGTATAGATTGCAAGTAAAACATATCATGCTAAACTATGCCAAATGACACTATCTAGAAAAATTTTAGTGTATCTACACAGTATGGTCGTTAATAGCTCAGATCAAGATGAATTGGTTCAGGTGTACTCTCAAATGAGTAGAGGGATCTGTAGGAAGAAGGGCAAGCTCTGTATATTATCATTGCTTTCCATGGTGATTTACACTTAAACAACGTGGAATCCCTGCATTAAGAAGACACACAGTTTATTTTTGGAAAATTTTGGTGAAGAGTTTAAAGACTCATGTGAAAATTAGTCATATATGTCATGTTACTTTAACATTGAAACCAATATAGTCTGCCGGATTTTTTTGTGCATTTGTTTGCGGATTCTTCGAAATACATGGCATTGTAAAACGTCTCCTTTAGAAGCAGTATCAAACACCGTATCGCATTTGAACTCTTCACGCACAGGGGCAATGCATAATGGAACATCGTCGCTTAAGATGTACGTCACCACACAAATGTTGATACCCGACATGTCTTTTTCAAATGTTACACCAGGAAACAATCCCGTGATTTTTTTTTTCAAAAACAATTTTAGACGCTTCGCTGGGCAACAAAGACATATCGCACTGAAAGGTTTAACAGGTCTTCCTCAACGTACGAAACAACTAACAAAAAAATCTTCATTGTGGAAATAAGTACAAATTAACAACTATGACTGTGGTACTTGTTCATGCGAAAGACGATGTTTATGATTATATTTGAAATATGATCATCATACAATTAGATTTCTGAGTTAGTTCAGGTCCGAAATTGAAACATATTTGTGCAAGGCCTGTGCAAAGCTCATGAAGAGATATTTCACATCACTAAGTAGTAGATTAGCCTATGTTTATTCAGGTGTTTAAATAGCAATATTGTGGGTCCTATCAGCGCAAGGCGTCACAATAATGATTGACTATTAGAAGTGTTAAAAGGGAGGTTCGATAAATTCATTTCAGTTACAGTAAATTCAGAAAATAATTTGTGGCCAATTTGACTTTAATATTAATCTGAATAGATCTTGATACTTATTAACAGGGAACTAAGTCCCATTGCCGTTTGGCAATTTATATAGTGGGTTTACAGGGAGTGGCGTGGAGGGCGAAAGCAGCGCATCAATCCTGCATGTATTTTTTTCTTTTGTATCCGTATATCCTCTGTCGATGTTAACCTCTCTCTCTCTCTCTCTCTCTCTCTCTCTCTCTCTCTCTCTCTCTCTCTCTCTCTCTCTCTCTCTCTCTCTCTCTCTCTCTCTCTCTCTCTCTCTCTCTCTCTCTCTCTCTCTCTCTCTCTCTCTCTCTCTCTCTCTCTCTCTTTCTTCCCCCCCCAAAACTGTCTGTCTGAAAAAATCTTCAAACGTAGTGAGGTCCCATGAACTGCCTTGGGTGGACCTCTAGCAAGTCTGTTCAAATGATCATGCTCCAGTGATTTTTTAAAATTCGTCTATTTTATGTTTTGTTCATTTCTTGGCAAAATCTTTTTTTTCTTAATTAAATCTTTAATCTTCTGCAAACCTACTTCAACAAATTGTATAGGGACACTTTTTAGGACCCTTTCTCAACACGTTCACAAAGTATACATTTTTGGAAACCAAACAACATAAAGATTAATTCTGTGGTGCTGTAATAGTCTTTACTAGCTATAATTTTTATACAGTAATGGTCATAGTGTATAGAAGTTGCTATCATTGTTTGATAGCAATTTGGCTTCACATTTTTATACATTTTGATATCAAATTAGTGGGAAACTATAAAATTCCCTACAAATGTAAAAAGTTTGAATCAAAGTTTGAACCTTTATTGTTGTTCCTCATATACAGCTGTTTGAAGTTGAAAAGATGCAACCAACTGACAAAATGAATTGAATGAATAGCATCCTCGGTTTGTCACCTTTCTGCAAATGTATATTTTACCATACTTTATGTTTGAATCCAACGTTATAGTTAGTACTTTGTGAAAGTCACTGCTAACATGCCTTTAAATTGTTAATTGGGTCAACAAGTGGCCTTGTAAATGTTAAATATCATTCTATGAATTTTCATGTTTTTGCTATTTTCAACTTCCGTAGAACCATGAGTCACATTATGCTAGAGGTGAACCTTGTGGAAGTACCAAGTAAAGTTCTTCACCAGGTGGTAATTCCATGGGTCTCTAATTCCTAATTTTTAAAAAATCTAGGTATTGATCAGCTCATGCATTTTTTTCTTGTTATTAACAATCTACGTTAATGAGAATTACAAAGGTAGCTTGCACTTTTGACTTCTACAACACCATCAACTACATTCACTACAAACTTGGTGGGGGCGTATCTTAAGGCATGCTTCAGTGCTTTAATTTATTTATTTATTTATTTATTTGTTTGTTTGTTTGTTTGTTTGTTTGTTTGTTTGTTTGTTTGTTTGCTTGTTTGTTTGTTTGTTTGTTTGTTTGTTTTTTTATTCATTCATTCATTCATTTATTCATTAATTTATATTATCATTTTTTAATTTTTTTCAATTCTTGGTAAATTCTCAAAAAAACTTCTGTTTTTCTGCACAGGTTTACTTATACAGTCTCCTGGAGCCTTGTGCAGTACATGGAGCTACTCTTTTGTCATTTTGTGTGTTTTTGCTGTTTTTAACGTCTTTTAAACCACATGTTGGATTCTCTTCAAGCTTGTTTGGGACACATCTGGACTCAATGTGTGGCAAGTCTGGTGACTACATGATGCAACTAACAATTTTTTTAACGATCTTTAATTTCCAAAATGTCTACATAAAGGTCAATGCATACTAGTTGTGGTGCTCCAAAATACACAAAATGTAAGTTAATACACAGAGATCTTTCACATGTGACTTATATGTTGCAGTACTAATAGTGTTGCACTTTATTGTAAGCCTATATGAACCACCTATTAATCGAAAATATCTGTATAAAATTGGTTCCATTTCTTTTTATTGACATTGAGTTTCCCTTTTATGTGACAAGAGTTTTTAGTTCAGTTGACTTGATTTACAAATGTATTGAAAAGTAGGATATCAGGCAAAGTGCTTTTAGGATCGATGGCGCCGTTAGGTATAAGCTGCTGAACGGGTAAAGAGACGATAAGAGAGCCGGATGATAGAAGCTGGGATTGGGTTCACGGTTGGCCGAGCTGCAACACGCTCGCCTTTCACCTCTGTGGCCCGGGTATGATTCACGGCCGGGGAAGCATGTGGAAAGAGTTCCTACCCCTCTGACTGTGCACGGTGGTTTTTTCCGAGTTTTCTCCACCAAACATGTAGGTAGGAAGTATGCGGCACGATCTGCGTCATGGAGAGTGATTAATATAGGCTTGGCCTGCTTCGCAATCCATGTAAACGATATGGCTCTAACTTTTTTTTAAGTGCTTTTATCTTTGCATATAAATATATACCTTTTTCCCAATGCGAATAGTAGATTGAATATAGGTTTCAGAAAACTGTCGCCAAAAATACTTCCCTCACTGAAAAATTATTTACTTGAACCAAATCAGTGGAAGATCTTCTGAAAAACAGATTCCAGAATTCACATGTGATTCTGCAATCCCCGCAAAAAGATATTCATGGTTTTAATCTGTGTATTGCAAGAGCTTCATTTATTTGTATCAGTTATTTTGCACTTGAGCAAGTGGCCATTTGTAGAAATACATCTGTGCAAAAATTAAGATTGAAATTCTCTTGAAGCTGGTGAGATACTTGATTTATAGATAACTTCAAAACTGTCAAACAATTCATTCTCTTCAATAATTACATTAAGCTTCTGTTGCCAGTTGTCTATTGCATTTAAATTGAACCTAAGGTTGAAACTCCGCAGAAATACTGAAGCGTGAGCCAACTACCATCTGATTCAAATAAATCTTTTGTGTACTTCACTCCGCTTTGGTGCCATCGAATATAAAACAAAACATTTTTGCCTATCTTGATATGGGAATTGAATCAGACATTTCCATTTAAGATTGCTATTGTACTGGCAACATGTAAAAAATCATATTTACATCGGCTTCAATTTATTTGTCTCCAAAATAGGCTTTTCATATCTTTGAAGACCAGTGCAACATCATTTTCATGTAGGTTACGGATCCACATATACTCATTCTTCCAAGGTTAAAGAGGAACAACCAACTTTTTTTCATTTAGCAGATGAGTCAGACACTACTCTTTTCACCCAAGTACATTTCATCGCTGTAAATTGATAATGTATTTGGGGAAAACCTACACTTACTTGTAAAGGTGGTGCTTATACATAACTTCATTAAATCATATCCGGATTATTATTCCAAAGATACTTAAAAAGAATATTGTCTAACTCTTTTTGTCCTTTTACATCAGGGTGTGGTATAACAGATACCAAGTATATTTACTGCAAAATAGCTAACGTTTTCAAGATCAATATTTTGTGTTTTTTTATTCTTCAAAAATATGTAGATTTATTTCATCTAAAGTATTCAGTGTGTTTTAATTTTCCTGATTTTGGGTTCCTAGTTTGGCTTATCAAGCCGAGGAATATTTGTTGTGATTGTGACACATAACAATGTAACCCGTGCATTTGTTCATTTTAGATTCAAGTGATTTGCTACTTTATAATTTGTGCCTTTAAGAATTCCTAATCTTGGAATTTTGTTTTATTCAAATTAATTTTTAAAGCTGATATACTGTGAAAATATTTAAATATATTCATAAATGTCAATAAATCTCCCTTCTCTGCTTGAGGTAACATCTGCATATTGAGAAATTTTAAATATATGAGATCTTATTTCAGTTCTTTCCATGTTTGGATTTTTCCTTATTGTTATTACCAATGTTTCAGCAGACAAGACAAAGAGGTAAAGGCACAGAGAGGACACCCTTGACGGACGCCACGAAACAGACTAAACGCTTGTGATGTTCATTATCATTTATTATACAGGAGTTTATGTTATTATAAAATGGGTCAATCCATCTCACTAATGAATGGCCAAAGTAAAAATATTCGAACATTTCTTAGTAAATGCCAACTCAAGAGAATCAAATGCCTTTTCAAAACCGATCGAAACTAAGAGTGCCTTAATGTTTTGATTATTTGTATGATCAATAATACTCAAAATTCTGTATATTTTTGCAGGAACATATCTCTTCCAAGTATCCTGTCTGATTTTCATTCATCAATTTTGGCAAGATTATTTTCATTCTCAATGCTATACACTTTGCTGCTAATTTGTTTTCTTGGTTTAGTAAACATATTGGTCCCGACTTTTTTGGTTCTAATGCATTTGGGGGGGGGGGTGTATAAGTAAACAATGCCGTGCCGTTGACTGTTGGATAAAAATCCGTTTGATAGGCTAGGTTCAATGCTTTTAGTGAACAAGATGTTTTTTTATTACTTGATTATTTGTAACGTATACTGTGTACGATCTCTGTATACAGATATACCAAGGAAGTACAGCCTAGCAATTTCAACCATTGGGTTTAAAAATATTTTATCGGCAAAAAACAATTGGCCGGCAGGCTCACCAGCCCATATGAGGGCTACTGAAACAACCCTTTGTTATACTGCATGTACCTACATGCTTGTATAAGTTGCCTACAGGCCATACCACATAATTTAAGATGCACGTAACATGTAGCGAACCCGCTGCATGTAGTAAAAATAATTTCACCTTGATTAACATTTTACCTTCAAGATGTACATTATAAACAATGCTATAAATTTTAAATTATCAACCAAGTGTCACATGTGTTTAGTGCATCTCACATTACTTGCAGGGCCCGGCTGAGCCCACCGCCACCATTTTTACCAAATTACTGCAATTAGGAATTACTGGTAAGCATACGTATACTTTTTTTTGCATTGTCACCATCAGGATGGTAGCAAGTCCCACCATGGCTTCTCTTTGTAATGGCGCCACCTTCGCCTATGGCTACTTCAGTGCACGAATCATGCTCACAGGAAAGTACCAACGGGTATTGTTTTGATGTTGTTTACTTTGACATGCAGTGCGCGTAAAAGGTCAAACTGACATGCATGTATTAGCTAATATTTCAGCAATGATGGGCGCCCTAGGGTCATAACTACTAATACTTATAGGGAAGTACCTATGGGATTTTTTAGCTTTGCTGACCATAGATCGCACAGCTTATATGATCTCAATCCCGGGTGTCTGTCCGTCCATCCGTCAGTGAACGTTTCCTTGAGAATGCAATCCAGTCAACAGTTTTCATTTCAGCCCCATACAACTTTCAGGACTTGTCATATGTATGAAAATCTCGGTCAATTTCGATATTAATGGCACCACCTATATAATTATGTGTTATTTGACCCAAAATAAGAAAGTTTTGAGAATGTTATTTTTGAAAAATTTTTGGTGATTCATATCGAAACTTCCTGGCAATGTTGATCGGACAAAAAGAGTAAATTTATCATATATATAATAGGTATATGTTGAATAAAATGGATGACCTTGACTTACTTTCTCAAGGTCGCCTTGGAAATGCATGTAAGGAAATGAATTTATGGTCATCACATTTAAATACAACTCGTATATCAATACAGAAGTATAGCTGCACCAGAAATGTATAGAAAACTCAGTGATGACACCTACTCCTCATTTTGAAAGTCTACAAACCATTAAGCTTTATTTCACTGCCAACCCTGAGTCAATGTCTCAACGTAGTGCGTCAGGTTTGTGACATTTGAGAAAATACTGTCAATTTTGAGTAATTTTTTCAATATTGAGTAAATGTGCATATTGGCATGTCTGAAAAGAAGGAAAGTCATTGGCATTTATGCCAGAAACAGGTTATCAAGACAATTTTTAACACGATTTTAAGTAAAATTAGGCAAACATGTAACTATCGTATGCCGATGATTGCGGGGGGAAGGGACCCTAGCAGAAAACATGCAAGGCTAAAATGTCTGAAAGTGAACATTGAAACAGAATAATGTCAAAATATAAAATTAAGTAGTGTTAAATTATTGAAGCCAAACTTTCTAACCAACTCCGGATATTTACAGCAAAATTTGCAGAAATATTTGATCAAAAGTACATCTTTGAATCCTTTTGACTCAAGTTTTTTGGTAAATAAATTTGGTTCTCGATGCAAGGTCCTAAAATTTAGAACAAATACGACAAAATCTGTGACAGAAACGTATTAAATCCAATAAATCCTGAAATATTACTGTCTGGGAAAGGATAATTAACTACTTCAAAGTTGAACTAATATTTTTTGTGATAGACGTTAATACAAAACTGTCATTAGTGACCCGAATATCCAAGTCGAGAAACACATCTGTGAAACCATCGGAATTCTTACCCTCCGAAGGGATATCTTTTGGTAAATTTATTAGCAATTTCACTTAAATTTTGTACATTTACAAAAGCAATGTCACCAATATAGCTTGCGTTGTTTGATAATTTTGTAGTCATTTGAAAGTCCTTTATCATTAATTTATCCATATACTTGAATTCAAGCCAGGTTAAATATAAATATGCCAGTAAAGGGGAGAAGTTATATATCCACAATGTATTGCAATGTGGTATTCATGTATTTCTTCATATGCCAAGAATTACTGAAAAAAAATTTACATTTGCTCCAACTTGTAACAATTTGTACGTCCTGCTTATCTGCATATTCACTGGACTCCAGTCCAGTACTGACGAAAGAATTTGTGTCTCCAATAGGCACTCGCTGTAGACGATAACCAGAGAAAACAGGGATACAAAAGAATGCTGAATAAAGTGGAAACTACATATACAGTGGATCCAAATGATCTTTAAGATATGAAAAAACATGTTGAATTGACACAAAAAGATGAAAAATCAGGGTAAGTAGATATAATTATTGATTGTTTGTGTAATCATGTGTGTTCATAATATTTTTAAATAAATTAAAAAAATCAAAATATTCATGCTCAGTGATTATGCTGTGAGTGAATTGGTATTACGATTCCAATTCATAATTTTATCTTCTGCCCGAAAACCCACAGCTAGATCCCCTTCAAGCTTGATGAATGAGCAATTGAAATGGTACCCCACCAGCCATTTCTTATCACAGCTTACTTGCCAGTCAGCTGAGCTTATGGGATGGTCCCTCGTCCGTCGTCCATCCATCCACAATTCACATTTTCGACTTCTTCTCTAAATCTGTCAAACAGATTTACTTCAAATTAAGTGGCAAGGTACCTGGGAAGGTTTCTTCCAAGTTTGTTCAAATGGTAATGTGCCAGTGATTTTAGGATTTATTATGTTTTTCGTTCTTTTTGGGGGCACATCTTAAAAAAATCTTTTTCTCCGAAACCGCTCATCCAATTGCTTTGATCTGGCACAGGAACACTCCTAGGGACTGCTAGTTCTTAATTTGTCCAATAGGTGACGCTGCAATTTTTTGTAATTATTTATGAATTGTTTCTGTGTTTTTTTCTACCTTTGACTTCTTCTCCAGGACTGTCACTCAGATTCAGCTGAAACATAGTGGATCTGTTTCTTGTGGAAGGGTCAAACAAAGTTATTCACTAGGTGGCACGCCTGTGAATTTCTGGTTTTTTTTATTCGGGTACTTATCGGTAAATGCAACTTTCCTATTGATTACTATGCAAATCAATGGGCATTCTAATGCTTTTTCACATTTTCAATTTATTCTCTGAAACCATCATCCAAATTGACATCAAACTTGGTGGCAATGTACCTTGGTAGGGTCTCTACCAGATTGTTAAAGTGGTCATGCGCCAGTGATTTTTTGGATTTTGAATGATTTCTTTTGGGGGGGGGAAATCGTAAAAAAAAAAAAAAAAAAAAAAAAAAAAAAAAAAAAAAAAAACTTTTTCTCCGGAACTGCTCACCCGACTGCGTGACATAGGAATACTTCCAAGGACTCCCTGTTCTTAATCTATTTACCAATTGGCGCTGGCATGTTTTCCTAATTTTCTATGATATTTTGTGGGGAGGGGTTTTTTGGCCATTTTTCATTTTTTTCTTCAGAACCGTTGCTTACATTGAGCTGAAACTTGGCTATGTTTCTTGTGAAAGAGTCAAACAAAGTTGTTCACTAGGTGGCATTGCTATGAATTTCTGATTTTTTACGATTTTTTTCAATTCGGCCACTCATCGGTAAATGCAACTTTCCTTTTGTTTACTGTGTAAGTCAATGGGCATTCTAATGCATATTCACATCATGGACTTTTCTTTTTATTGAGGACACAAATAAATGAGCACTATGTTTAAGCACTATTTTTATACAGGGGAGGTATTGAGGACACAAATAAGTAAGCATTAATTTTATACAGCACAGGTATTGAGGACACAAGTAAGTGAGCCGTATATATATGCAGGGCAGGTATTGACACAAATAAGTGAGGAGTATATTTCTAGAAAATGTTTTAGTCTTTTATTATTTAACACAGGTCAAATAGGCCCATGAACAACAATACATGTACTTTAATGAAAGTTGAATACGAAACTTTGTTGAATCAATTTATAATGGGGTTATTTGTTGTGACATATTAACTTATTTTGAGCGTGTAGGTGATCAATATGTGGACAAGAATTGAATTTTTCACTGCCAATCACGTCTTAAGTCGATCTACTAAAGTGAAACTAGTCTGAATTATTATTAAGATTTCAGATTCGTATTCCTCATAAAAGAACATTTCATTCAAGTACCAGCGTGCCTCCAGTTGCAGAGAAAATGTCCCATGTCAGCAGCTTTTCTGGGCACAAATTGGGCCCACTGAGCGCCCAGAAAAGCTGTTGATGCGGTAAAAAATTTGCAACTTAAAGAGTTAATTCTTGTTCAAATGCATCTGTGCTGACATGTCTCCTTTTATTTTTCTGCTGTGTATTGTTTTACTTTGTGACGACATATCTCCTTTTATTTTTCTACTTGTTATTTCTCCACTTTTTGCTGACATATATCCTTTTATATTTGTGCTTGGTATTTCTTTACTTTGTGCTGACATATCTCCATTTATTTTTTTGCTTGGTATTTCTTTACTTTGTGCTGGTGTATCTCCTTTTATTTTTCTGCTTAGTATTTCACTTTGTACAGACATGTCTTCTGTTATTTTTGTCCTTGGTATTCTTTACGTTGTGGTGATATATCTCCTTTATTTTTTCTCCTTGGTATTTATTTATTTTGTGCCGACATATCTCCTTTTATTTTTTGCCCGGTATTTGTCTACTTTGTGCTTACATATCTCCTTTCATTTTTTGTCCTTGGTATTTTTTTACATTGTGATGACATATCTCCTTTTATTTTTTGGCCCGGTATTTCTTTACTTTGTGCTGACATTGGTATTTCTTTACTTTGCAGGTTCCTAAGCGAATCCAATCCTTTCAGTGGTGTGATGGACTCGGATAATTCAAAGTAGCACGAGAGACCGTGATGCCCAACATGAACAACAACAGCATCCAAGAGGATGGGGAGCGATCTTCTGAAAATGGGCAAAGTCAACTGTTGAGTCGCTATATATATATATATATATATATATATATATATATATATATATATATATATATATATACATATATATATATATATATATATATATATATATATATATATATATATATATATATATATATATATATATATCATTATTTTTTTTCAGAGACAGTGCCAAGTGCCAAGGATCTGGAAAGTATGGTCAAAAAGGTAGGTGATATCTGTCGAATTGGTGAACACTAATGTAGGTAAAGCACTGTGTATATGCTGTCTAAATGGAGAAGCTTCGATGTCCGAGGTAAAGTTGAATCTCACTCTCCGTGTCTGTCCTGTATATGTCCTGTATTGTCAGTATCCCTCATCACCTCTTTTACAAATGTCCTACTGTCATTTACATTAATCCTTTATTTTTATTTTTTGTTTTTTGTTATTGCGAGAAGAGTTCATATAGGGCATAGCCCTTTTCTCTAATCGTTTAATAAAATATGTTTCAACCAAACCACTGTGTATATGCTGTCTAAATGGAGAAGCTTTCATGTCCGAGGTAAAGTTGAATCCCACTCTCCAGCGATGTAAGATTTTGTTTATTCTACGTTGATGTGCGTATTCATTACGCAAAATGTGCCACAAACTTACTTTCAACGCCAACCTGGTTTGCCGTTTTTGTTTACGTTCGTCGTAGGTAATCTACGTCACATGTGGCATATGATCAAACATGCATCGAGTACATTTGATTTTGTCTACCTGTTGATGCAGTATGTCAGTGATGCAGGCATATCAAAATTCAGTTGTATCAATGTTTATTTATGTGATTTACAGTGAGCTACCACTTTTGAATTTCAAAATTGGATTGTTATAGTAAATTAGATTTTGGACTTGAAATTTCACAGCTTGGTTGCGCTTTGTGCAACAGGCAATCGTAGGAAGTAAATGATATAATTCATTCAAAATCCAGACCCTCGACTCTCTCACGATTCTCAGAACAGCGCCCTCGTTGTATGACGATTAAAAATCATAAAACCCTTCGCTTCTTCTGCCAATTGGAGATAAAACACAAAAACGTGGGCACATAAACAACAATAACAACGATGTAACAGGTTTTACATATTTGTATTACCGACCCTTAAATTATATCAATCAAAATACATGTTAGATTATTAAAGGAAAATAAGTAATATAATCCTTTGTCACACTGATTGTATAAAAACCGTCTTTCATTTCCTTTTAGATAAATTAAACAAGAAAGGATATCCATTTAAATATCCAAGTTGCCAAAGGCGACCTGTATTGGACCGGAGCTCTACTCCATGGATGTGAGCAGACATATTCTCAGTGGTTAGTTTTCATGGTTTAAAGGATTAAAAATGGTAAACTGACAATCTGGGCTCCATTGTCTACATTAATTTTCAGACATTTTTGTAGTATGTCTGAGAAGGACAAATCAATATTTTGTTTTGCCAAAGTTATTTGAATTATATTTTTAATATGAAAAGTCAACCACAACAAAGCAACTATACGGTGTGTATATATCAATGCTAAAATATAGTTTCTCAATAGTTTAACGTGTTATATTGGCAGTGTAATGTACCCCAAGTTCCTATGTTTTGAATTATCACTTTACTTTGAGTTTAGCACATCAATACAAAATCTCATACTTATAATGAAAGCTACTGTTGCTAAAACAAGCTGGACGCCGTCATAAACTTATGCCATGAATGATAATATGATAACTTATTTAACAGCCTCTCTTGGTGTATTTTTAAACCAAATGCACATTGACTGTGCAGAGCAAATCTGGTGACGAATTGGCTGAATCATTAAAGACGACAAAGAAGAAGATGGACAGGATATTCTCGACACTGTATCATGTCTGGTCATGTTAATGGTAACATCTGCATGCAAATACATCAACGTTGCTTCCTTTAGGTTTAATGCAGAATACCTACTGTTCCATTAAGTATGCTTGTCTTACATTGACGCTAGTTCGACCTGGTGATCGCAGATTCGTGCCACTTGTCATCCATAAAAACTACTTAAAGTCATTTGATGGCATCATCTTATCCCGCGTCACAACCCATCTCTGCAGATTACCCATTTCTCACTCACCTTTGAATATTGCCCCAGAACCCTGACACAATTTTCTTTGTGAAATTTCAGTTCTGTGTTAGCACTGTGAGATGTGCGTTGGCAACCACTAAACCCAAAAAAGCCTCATGGGCACAGTCAGAAAGAAGCTTCATTTGCAGTACTTTCGTAAAACGTGGATGAAGACACACTTCGTTATAATACGAGATTAGAAGACGAGATTTGCATTTTAAAACTGTCCTATTTCAGCAAAATCTTCCTTCGACAGGCAATATATGGAATCTGTTGCCTGAATATATCAGAAACTAAAACCTTAAACTTAATTCAAACATACGATATCGAGATTGTTATGGTGGCAAGTGATATATCATGAGCTTGTCAAAATTGATAAAAGATATATGTCAGGCTTTCATTGCACATTGCTAATTGATCACAGTCAATCAAGTGAGCATTTATTTAAAATTTGCGTCTGGGAATAACCACTTTGCCTACATGGAGTGGCTAATAAAAATATTAAGCATTGTAATCTTACTTGTCTGTAGTATACAAATGTTTGAGATATTGTCTACATCACCACATGATCTGTCGTAACCTTCCATTGAAATACTATTCTGTTTGCTAGCAACGAGTACAATGTTCCTGCAATACCATTACATTTAGCAGTGTAAAAAATCATTGATAAAAGTACACCTTTCCATACAAGAATGCCCACTTTATGAACATGATATTGGTACAGTGTGATACATTATTATTTCATACTTGACTTACGGCCCTCTGAAAATTACTCCACACTTTCCCAGTCAGCTTTTGTGTGTCTATCTTAACTTCCATAGCCTGATACAGTGCTCCACTGTCTGTAGTGCGGTGTTCGATGTTCCTTTGTATATACACTGGTGACACTGAGCCAGCTGCACAGGCCTTGTGATGTTTTATCTGTCCGTAGTTTCATTTTTCCAGAAGAGATAGTCTGCTCGAGCTCCTTATATTTGTATTTTAAACGCGGACATTTGTTTTATCGTCTTTGACATTTATTAATCATCACCATTATTATCTAGTGATAGCTGTACTCATCTTTATCGTCAATCATTGATGAGGAGTCAATTTGTATAGCTGTAATCACCTGTTTGACTCTTCCAAGTTTGTTTTTCATTTGTTTTTAAATGTGTTGTGATGTTTTATTTTTCTTTAACTTCATGTACTGCTGATTGAGGCTTATTAAATAAAAAAAATAAAGAGGTGCTCAAAAAGAGTTTGAATGTCTCGTCAGTGGTGTTCCATGGAACCTTGACTTGAACTGCTTTAAATAACAATATTTTTTGTATCATCATACAAAAATGTACTAAAACAACAATCAGTCATTCCCTATCTTGCATCTTCTTACAGGACTCTTGGCTATGGTCAAATTTCGTTGTTTCATTCAAAATGATACACTGTTTCATTGTTTCATTTAACCTGATACACTCTGTGTGAGGTAAAAGGTTATCTAACTCACCCCACCTGTACTTTACGGCATTCATGACCAAGTTTATCGCAACATCTCAACGGTCACACACTGCAAAGAGTATGTTCATTAGAACAGGAAATAAAGCTCTAAACCCTGACACATTCACAGAAAAATGTCTGAAGTAAAGATAAAATCAAGAGCCAATGTGATTCCAGTGTCTGGGTGCAAACAGGACAGCTACAGTGGGAGAGACAGTGCTTACAGTCAACATTACCTGGTAATGTCGTTGTAAATTATACACAGTTGAGGGTGTATCGATCAGCCTTCTTGGAATTGTATTCATTGTCTGTGCTGTTGGATGCATGGACTTTGTAGTGTTAAGCTTTCACATTGTGCCTCTACAAGTATATATTCACTGATTTGTTCGCTAAAATGGATCCCTGCATGGGGCTGCAATATGTGCACGGTAGCTGGATTTATACAATTGAGCTGCTCCACTAACCTATTACAAAAATGACAATCAAAGAGTCCTGGGGATTCCAACCTGAACAGCTCTGGACAAATGTTTTTTATGACGACCAAAATAATCAATTACAGCATCCGTTTAAATTGAATGACCCTTATCGTTGTGTTCACTGAACTATTGCTACACGGAAGGCCAATACGCGCATCACAGGCCAGATATTCTACATCTGCATTGTTTTGTGACTTTTTCCGACAATGTGAAGTACAGTAGGAACAAATGTTAATCTCTTAAAATCATGTACAAACATCCTTTTAAGAGGTAGACTCTGGGGATATTCATTGTTCTTCAATAACATATCAACACTTAGGGGATTTCCACTGTATATCCCCTTATCCAAATATATTCCCCAATGAGAATTCACAATGGTTATTCCGTGGTTATCTTGTGAGCCAACCAGATTTGCAATATTAACACCAAAATTCCTGAAAAAGAAAAGGGGAATTTTCTGGGTTTTCAACTTAAGTCTATGTTTGAGACTTGACAATCTGTTGTCCATCTGTCACCATCCACAATTCACATTTTGACATCTTGAAAAACCGCTGGCCAAATTCACCTTAAAAGTGGTGAGAATGTACCTTGTGTAGGTCTCTATCAAGTTTGATAAACAGTTTACAGTTCAGTGCTTCTATGAATTTTTTTTTTTTTTTTTTTTTTTTTTTTTTGTTCATTTTTTGCCAGAATCTGAAAAATTCTTTGAAACCTCTTGGCCAATTGCTTTGAAATTGCTTCAGAGGACTTCTGGGGACCCTGAGACCATAATTTATTCAACAATGGTGCTGTGCTTATTCAAATATTTTTTAAATAAAAAAGTGTGTTTTTACCATTTTTGACTTTTACTCCAAAACCGTCACTCAGATTATGCTAAAACTTAGTAGAAATATTTCTTTTAGAAGAACAAAACAAAGGTGGTCAAATAATGACATTGCTGTAAACTCCTGTTTTTAATGAATTTTTTTCCATTTGGGTACTTATCTGTTAATGAATACAATCCTATTGATGACTTTAACAGTGAATGTGGATTGAAACAGTGATTCACTTTTACGACTTCTCCAAAATCACTAACCAGATTCAATTCAAACTTGGTGGCAATGTACCTTGGGTGGCTGGCCACTACATTTTAACTAGTTTTGCTCCAGTGGTTTTTGGATATTTTATCAATTTTTTTCATTTTTTGGCCAAATCTGAAAAAAAATCTTCTCCAAAGCCACTTGGCCAATTACATAAGAACACCTGAGGGCATGAAAGGTGGAATTACACAGTACATGGGTAACCTTGACCTCATTTTCAAGGTTACACGGCCATTTAGGTGTATTTAATTCTTCAGGTAATAACTTGAGAACTGTTTCAGCCTGTACTTTGATGTTTTATATGGTTATGATTATCTTTGAGGGCCACACTGTGACAGTACATGAGTGATCTTGACCTCATTCCCAAAATCACAGGAAGGACAACTGACATGAAATTTACTGTTCATTTGATAGCTTGAGATCCATTTGGAGTTAGTACATTAATGTTCCGCATGTGAGTGTTCCTTAATAACAGGTCAGACTTCCTCTGGACATGGGTGACCTTAATCCTATACCAAGTTCACAGAGCCACATCTGTAATGAATCTCTGGGTCTGGTGAGCATGCGCCGTTGACATGGTCCTCTTTTGTGTGGGTGTTTTTTTTTCCATTTTTTGTTTTTAATTTTTTCTTGGGATTGGCAAGACTTGGTCTTTAAAATACAGTACAAACTGCCTATGAGCCCACCTCTCCCAAGGAACCACCTGTGCTAAAAGACCCGTCTCAACATGCCCATTAATATATTTAAGTTAAACTTTACCTACCTGGTGGGACCACCTGTCGGAAAGGACAATTTTCACAGATCTGTGGGTGGTCCCTAACGACCGATTCCACTGTATTTGTACATGCTTTTTCTCTGCCAAAGGCAGTAGAAATTACCTTTACCGTGCAACAAATCATTTATATATATATATATATATATATATATATATATATATATATATATATATATATATATATATATATATATATATATATATATATATATATATTATTTTCGGAACGAGCAGGACTCGAACCTATAACCTTTGGCACCAGTCGCCTAGCTGAAATGGGAAACGCACATATCCACTCGACCAAATCCCCATTCTTAAAAAAGAATGGTTCAATGGAGGTAGCTATGTGTAGCCATATATATATATATATATATATATATATATATATATATATATATATATATATATATATATATACATGTTCATTCAGAAAACTGTGAAAAGAGTTAATCTTACAAAAGATCAACACGAAAACGTTTGATTCTTCATTGGTGCCTTGCCTGTCATAATATATTGTACCCTGCCAAAAAGACCCAAGTTTATGACGCAAAATATATCCGAGATCTAGGTAATTCATACGGAACATTTAAAGGGTAATATTAGCTACCAAGAGTTTTCCACATTGCTAATGGAATATTATTTTTTATTTTACTATAAACAGTACAAAAATTTAACTTTTGCAAGTAAAGAGCGGATCCAGGACTTTTTTTTGCAATGGGCAGGGGGTGGTGATGTCAAACACTTGAGGGCGAGCCCCGAATGCGAGTGTCGAAGGCACGAAGTTGTGGGGGGTTCGGGGGTCCTCCCCCAGAAAATTTGTAAAAATAGATGCTCTCAGGTGCGTTTTCCTGGCATTTGCGACTGCATTTTCATGAGGACCATTTGGATTTTCAGGGATTCAAACATCCCTAAACTGGGCTCCACAAATCAAATTCCGCGATATATATGATTCAATTCACATAAAATGAATCAAAGAAAATATGAGTCAGTGACAAATGGTTCCTGGAAATATGTATTTATGACCTTTACCTGCTAATATACTGGTAATAAACATTATTATGACATGGTCATACCTAATTAACTCTTTCAATGCCAAGTTTAAGCCTGAGTCAACAGCTATTCTCGGCTCACTTCCCACGCAATGCGTGCAGATTACGCCAAGAATACCTGTTTACCAGAACCAAACTTTGTCCCAAGTTTATTATCTTAAGTCTAGCAGTGTTTGTGTTTGAATAAAAGAGCTTTGCATGAGTAATTTGAATATCATTTAATCATAGTGAATCAAATATAAGACTTAGTGTGAATAAAGTCTCTTACAGCAATAAAAGAGTTAAGGAAAACAAGTACAGGGAGAAGAAAACAAAAAATATGCCTACATTAACAGGTTTAAAAGTTCATTAATTATAAAGTTGCAGATCTTTCAGTAGCAAGTATATACAGTCCCTTTCCTACTTTTTCTGAAAGTGAAGTTCTTGAAAAAAGGCTAACTTTTAAAATTTCTAATTAGAATACAGAGGCAGCTCAATTTAAGTATCGCTTTTCTTACTAATCCAGGCGATAAAAGTAACTCCAATAGTCTAAGCCAGGTGATGTGTCGTTTGAGTAATTTTATACATTTTAATTGAAATTTTGAAACTATTTCGGTGTATATTCATAGGCAATGTCATGATATTGCCTACGGATATACAAGGTCTTAAAAAAAGGATAGACGAATTGCGCAAGGAGACGTCCTTCAGGTTTTGTTTTGTTTGTTTGTTTGCTTGTTTGTTTTGTTTTGTTTTGTTTTTTTCAAAAGGCCTAAGTGATTTTTTCTCACAGTGTCTTACATTTGTGACAAAGTCGGGAATTTTAACGTAAAACAGGCTTAGCTATAGGCCTAACTTAGATTAAGATTAGTACGAGATGAATACAAAAGTTGACATCAGTTTTCCTCTGTCAAGGCCTATATACGCCCAATTATTACTATGGCTTTACTACCGGTATGTCTATGGCCTCAATCAGTGCTTCACGCAAGTTAACCATATCGGCATGTACTCTGTGCGCTATGAATGTAGATAATATCTAAGATGACACAAAAAGTCACTTACAGAGATGGTTATGGCACTGTGGTATTATTTGCTTGGCTAAGTTAGGCATTTATGAATACGGTTTGAGCAAGATTCTTAGTAAAGCAAGGAAATCGTACTTAGAAAGATTCTTGAACTTAGTTTTAAAACTAAGAATAAGACTTCTTATGAATATCGGCCCTGGTCTCCTTGTTGTCTCGTGCCTTTTAAGGTGCCCGTGGACGGAAGGCTGGCAGGTGTTGCATCTTATAGTAATTGTCTGCGCGATATCTTAGTATTTTGTACACTCAAATATTATGATAATGCACGTATTGATATATTGTATATTATCCAATCGGCTGTTTAGGGCCCTGATGCGCAGGCCTGGTTCCTAACAATGTGGGGCACTGGGCCTGTGCATCCTGGCCTGTAGCGGCGGTTCCGCTTGCTTTATCATTATATTTTTGGCACTGACACTCCTGAGCGTGATCTATCTTTGTGTTTTCTTGCCCACTGTGTCGATGTTGGTAAACTTTATTGTGCTACACTTGTGGAAACAATAGTGTCTTTGAACATGTCACTTATGACTGCAGTTTTTTGTCAGCATAAACCATATTTTGTGACAGTGCAGGACGGAGTGGTTGATTCGCTCATGCAGACACATCGCTTATGAGCAAACTTCACCTAACGTGACGGGGGGGGGGGGAGCACCTGCTGGTCTCCCTGTTGGCTCGTGCCTCATGGGTGCGAATGAACGGGAGACTGGCGGATGTTCCACCCTATGGTTTTTACTTTCTTGCGTGACATCTTGTTATTTTAATATAATGATTTTGTATGTGTTGGTATAATGTATACTTCAGTTATCTTGATGCATGTTTTTGTGTGTATTTAATTTTCCCCGAATCCGGGTTATCAATAAAGTTTATTATTATCATCATCATCATCATCATCAACATTATTATTATTATTATTATTATTATCATCATCATCATCATCATCATCATTATTATCATTATTATTATTATTATTATTATTATTATTATTATTATTATTATTATTATTATTATTATTATTATTATTATTAAGCCGTGGTCATATTCTCGCAGAAACTTGGAAGGACTCACTGGCCACTCTGCTTAAATACGTAAAGCTTTTACTCCTTCAAAATGGTCAAGAAACGTACGTCTCACGGTGTCTATCTAAATTAGTGCCGCCCACCAAACAAAGAGTTGCTAACTATGCCTTACCTTATGCTCATAACATAAGACAATTTCGACCCAGTACTTTTAGATTTAGCAACTATTTTCTTCCTTCTGTCATGAACTCAATGACATGGCCTTAGAAACAAGTTTGTTCACCTTTCCCTCGAAACTAAGTTCAGATAATTGATGTTGGGTATATAAAACCCTTACAATGTTCCTATGAACAGCGTTTTGCAAATATCTGTTAAACTCAACTAAGATTAAAACAGTCTATTCATCAGTTACATGCACTGAGTGAATATTGCAGGCATACATCATGCCGTCACAATTTTCATATAAATGCATAATTAGCAAATCTATACGTATGGACACGATTCGAGTTTAATATCAATAAAAAATATGGATTCTTAAAACATCAAGTAAAGTGAATACATTATTTCGTTACAAGTTGAGTTACACTCACGCAAACGTTAAGGTAAAACCAGCCAGCAGGTTTGTAGAAGTCGGCACGAACAAAACTTCCCAACAATCCTACTATTACACAAAAATCCCAGTGCCATCTCTCAGCAAATTCTAGGACTGGCAATACTCAGCAGCATCTTTTGTTGGGAAGTGGTAAAAATGCATCTACTAAAGATCTATCCCTATTATAACGTGATTGTATGGCTATATCTAGGGCGTAGACCGAAGAAGCTATGAGCATGTGCTGTTTTGCGCGAAACTACATAAAAATCCGTGCACACTGCTGTCCATATATATACATACCTTTTGTATTTATTGTACTACACTGTGCTGTAAGTGTCTGCACTGTTTTTGTTACATTTTTCTTTTGATTGTGTGCATATTTTAATGTGATTTTTTTTCTTTCATACTCTACATGTGTACATGTTGTATATTTGACATATTGCTGTATTTTGTGTAACATCGCGGTCAATAAAGATTCATTCATACAAACAAACATACATACATATATATGTATATATATATATATCTGTCTGTGTGTGTTAACCATGCTAACATGTAATGCTGCCGATCTTTATATTAAATTCAAAATCCACTGAAAAGGGATGATACTAGCGCCACCTGGTGACCAGCTGTGGCGCAGGCTGAGTCACAGTGAATTCTCTATGAAGTAGGAGGACTATGAAGCATAATGTTTGTTAAAGGACAAAAATTATAAAAAGCATAAAAGTTTATAAAACAGAAAAACTATAACACCACGCCTTGAACAAATCGAGAACTAGGACTTCCCATAAGTGCTCATGCGAGAGTGTGAGGTAATTTGCCGAGAGATTTTAACAGGGAAGTCTATTTTGATTTTTAAAATGAAATAAAGTAATGGTATATACTGGAACGTACGCTTTTTAATACACATGGTAGAGACACCTATCAGGTGTATACCCTTCAAGTTTGAACAAGATTCACTCTACAGTTTTAGCGACAACTACATAATTGTACATGCGCTGTTAGTTCTGTACGGTAATATTCACCATTACCGCCCTGACGTGATTTAAAGAATCCATTAATGAGTTACGAATTAACAGGGACGTAAAGTAATGAAAAGCATTTGTGGAGATCCAACAAGTTTTAAGAGAATCCAGAATGTAATTATAGGGGGCTTTAAATTCGCCAAAAATTGCCTTAAAAATTCATATCAAAGCAAACAAGACGGCTGTGTGAACTGACCATCGTCAGAGGTCTTTGATATTCAACTCCCGTAAATAACTCCCACTCTAGTCTATGGGATGAGGATTCTCGAGAGGAAGTAAATATGCCGAGTTTCCGTTGCAATTCCAATCAGCTGACCTGGTTATCAATAGGAATGAATGCATTAACTGAGAGGTAACTGAAATTGAAAAAAATTGTTGAAAATCAGGGATCCAGAGTATTATCACACAGTGAAATAGTCTGATCAAACCTCCCACAAGCTACATTTGCACCGAGTTTTACAACAATTGGAATGGTGGTTTTCTAGTAGTAAAAAATGGGGAAAAGACACAAGAATGTGCAAAAAGGTAGACAAAAATCCAGTGCTACCTGTTGAAATGATTAAGGTCTGAGGGTCTACATGCAATTTCGCACCAATTGGTTGAGTGGTCTCCGAGAAGAAGATTTTTTAAAGATTTTGCCCGAAAAAATAACAAAACATTTCACACAAAATCTTAAAGTCACTTCAGGACGACCACCTGAACAAAGATTATGGAAACCCATCTAAGGTTGATGGGTTTGGAGAATAAAATGAAAATGTGAATCCCCTTTACAACCCCCGTTTACTTACACAGTAATCAATCGGAACACATGCATTAACGGACAATCACCGGATTTTTTTTTAAATCGGTAAATTTCAGGGATCCAGAGTATCACTACTTAGTGAACAATTTTGATGAACAAGCTACATATCCACTAAGTTTTTGAACAATCTCAAAACGATTTTGAAGAAGTCAAAAATAGCCTTAACACTTGAAAAAATTGGAAACACCAACACAAAAACAAAAACAGAAAAAAAGAGAAATCACAGCGCCACTTGGTCACAGTTTACTGTATAGACGTTCCGGAAGTGTCCCTGTGCAATTTCCGAGCAATTGGCCGACTGGTTTCGCAGAGTAGGATTTTTTGAGATTAGCTAAAAAAATGAACAAAAAATATCATAAAAAATCCAAAACTCATTGAACCGTTAGCATTGGAACAAAATTGGTAGAGCCCCACCCAAGGTACATCCCCATCAAGTTTCAAGGGAATCTGGATGATGGTTTTGAAGAAGTTGGAAATGCAAATTTTGAACGGACGGACGGAGGATGGACCATACTATAACATCAGCTCACTGATATATCAGAAATCAGCTGAGACAAAAATCACAGTGCCACGTGTTGAACAAAGTCACATCTGGTGACACTCAAACGTGCTCCAAGGTTACTGTGAACCAATTTGCCAGGCCGTCCTGGAGTCAAAGACTTTGTAATTGTTTTCCGTGGCATGAACACTAAAATAGTTGAAAAATTACGTAATGAAGAGAAAAACTCACCAAAATCCAGAAATCAAAGGAGCGTGGCAACATCAACTAACTGGGAATATTTTCACCAAAATACAGCCCCATCAACTTTGAGGAGAGATGGACCAACCGTCTTCTGTAGGACGTAGAAAATATAAATCATGGATGGACGACGGATTACTGTCGGTCAAATGAGCTAATGATCCGGAAACAGCGGTAAGCCGTCAAGTAAATGACTTGGTGTGATTTTACCTGAGGTACAGCCCCATTAAGTTTAAGGGAAATCCAGCCAGTGGGTTTATGGTAAAATTGAACTATTAAAATATCAAAACACGTACCTTCATGTGAAATAGGGAAAACACAGTATCAACTGTTGAACAAGGAACCGCCTGGTGTGTATGTATAATGTCCAAGATACGGGCAAAGTAGCCCCACAGAAGACTTCATTACCAAAAGTCCAAAAACTGAAATAGTTCAAATATCATTGACATATGACTTACTAAACGTACCTGAGAGAGATTTATATAAAGTACATCTAAACTAAGTTTGAAGTGGGTCTTGTCTGCCCTTTTGCAGAAACTTCATCAATTGGTATAAGCATCGGTATTTTATTTTTAGCCCGGCTAACGGGTACCATCACATAATCTACACAACTTGCCAACAATGAGGAATTACCAGGGGCGCCACCTAGGAAACAGCTTTGATACAGACCGAAACAAGCTACATTCCCTAAAAGTTGATAAGAAATCCAGTATTCGAAGATTCTAAAATACACACACGGAGTTTTTTGCCATTGTAGAAATTTTTGACAGCACCGTGTTTTGATGGACTGAAGGTACAGGGTACCAAGCTGGGTCTCCATAACATTTTAACTCAGATGGTCAAGCGGTTTGGGGGGGGGGGCATATTTTTTAACCTTTCTTTAATATGAGTAAATAAATTGATAAGGTCCCGCATTCCTAGAGAATAAATCTTTATGCATAAAAGGGTAGGATTTTACCCAAAATATATACCAAGCAACGTTCAAAATCATAATAAAAAACCATTGAAGCGTGACGATTTTCACACACCCGATGCAGAAACCAACCCAAAGTATATACCCACGAATTTTGACGCATAAAATCTAAACAAAAAGTTCCGTTGCAATACCAATTCGTCAGTTGACTTGCAATGTAATCAATGGGAACCTTTACATTATACATTTACCTGAATTGAAAAAAAATCGTTTAGAGTCTTATATACACCACATCACCACTTGGTGAGTAATTGTGTTTGAAATAGCCTTATCGTACATTTCCACTTAATTTCAGCACATTCGTCAAGACGATTTTTAAAACGAGGTGAAAAATAGAAACAAAACCCAAAATATAAACAAAAATATAGCAGTGCTACCTGAGAAAGAGTCCCTGTATAACTGGCCAAGCAGTTTAAAAAAAAATCAGTAGTTGTGGAAGAAAGTTGGAAATACGGAGATAAAAAGAAACAACTTTGATAAAGCTGTCATCCCATGATGGGAAACAGACAATAGAGCAATTCCTAGCACAAACTCTGCGGTCTCGTCAGTTATGATTTGTGAATAAAAACAAAACTATTCGTAATAATTGAAACAAAATTGCTGTAGGTGCAAGTTTATGTATAGTTGATATTTATTCTGTTTCCTTGCATGTGGCTCATTAGTTGTGGTCTTGCACCTTAGCGTGCGTTATCTTGTTCAACATAACAAGCACACATATCGTAGGATATAGCGCTGGTCCTGTACAATGTCAAGAAATACAACCGTTTTTCCAACTTTGAAGCCCTACGAAAGCGTTCTTATGAAACTCGCTAGAAGTCTCTGCCATCCAGTTCATTGCCTAATGTAGTCTGGTATTGACTGCAGAGATCATTATCTTCAGTCAACCACAAGAATATGAGTTTAAATTGAGATTACCTCTTATGTCCAGTGCTGGGATCACATGAAAATTCTGCGATAAATGGACAAAATTACCATAGCTAATATATATATATATATATATATATATATATATATATATATATATATATATATATATATATATATATATATATATATATATATATATATATATATATATGTGTGTGTGTGTGTGTGTGTGTGTGTGTGTGTGTGCGTGTATTTCAAAACTGTTTTTCTCTATCTCTTGAAAAGACATATTGCACTGGAGGTAGCTTTTCCTTTCCAATCTTTATATGCCCTTCTAAAAACCAATTATGCAGAAGAGTGAAAGTTGGATAATTTTTGACTTCCCTAACTGTTGCTTTGCTTTTAACTCGTTTCAAATTTTAAACTAAACACTCAACAAGAGGTCAACGAATCGAGCGTCTGATAATACGATGTTACAGCAGTATGCTTCTACAGCAAAGTCCAATATGTGTGAAGCCCCCAGTTTTAATGGTACCTAACTTGCTACAAGTACAGGAAGTTTTTACAACGGTAACTTGGGAACTTGTTAGCATTTAAAGTGAGTAATGTTCGATAATAGCATAGAAATTATTATGATAATCCTCGACATCACCGATGTATTATAGCGAACTAAACTTTAAACAGGGATGTTGCTCTCACACACAATTGATAAACCTCGAGCATCCCCCTATGAAAGAGATAGGACCGTATGATGACATTAAAAGAAAAGAAATGGTACCTTTATCAATCAGAGGTAAGCCTTCTGCAAGAAAACATGTCCAAAATATATCAAAGTTTGTAAAATAATTGCATAATCTATAGTGAATATGTAATAACTACACAGTAAACTCAACAAAAACCTTCTTCGGACAGAAATTTCAATTAAGAAAAAAGGCAATAAGATGCATAGGCAACATTAATTTTCTTTCACATACAGAATCTCTGTTCAAAATACTTAATACCCTTAAACTCAAAGATATATTGCGTATGAGAGCCCTTAAATTTTGCTATAGGTATCTCAACAATCACCTTCCTCTCTACATTAAAATCTTTTTTGTCTCAAACTGCTAAACACTCATAACACACGATACAGAGAAGTTTCTCGATCAGCTATCCCTGTCAAAAGTTCCACACAAAATTCAATACGTTTATATATCCCGAATTTGATAAAAGCTACTTTTTAAAATATAACCGACAAAGTCTCTACTCACTCATACACTGGATATTCCAAATTTAAAATTGCAATTTATCATTGAATACTCAGAAATATGTTCAGTTGTAAATTGCCATATATGTAACAGAAATTAATCGAAAGTTTAATACGACACACTTTTAATTTCATGTATGTTTTTGTTTTTCAGCCAAACCAAAACCGAAAATACTTTTTTCCCTCAATCCCAGATAACCAATGTATTTAATATATGCAACCAGGTGTTGTGATCTCAGCTTCGCAAGTTAGTTCCGGTGATAGACGAAATATATATTCCTTAACTGGAGTTATCCTGACAATATATATATTTGAATGTTATTTTGTGTACTCTAAATACTGTTGCTGATGAATTTTTATATAACTGTAATAGCATTCTGTCTGATTTTGTCTGTGTTATAGAGTTGTCAAATAAGGCAATTTGAGTCACTGAATCCTTCATTGTGAACATAAACTGCATAACAGCTCTGACATTAATGTAGCTGTTGCGAGGGAGAGGATGGTATTGTTATGCCTTGCAACTATGTGTTACGTTTATGAATTTGCACAAATGTGTAAAAATATGAGTGTTTTGTGGCTATGATACCATAGAAAGAGGTCGGAATTCCTAGCGATCCTATTAAAAATATACCATGCATTGACCAACTGCAAGATTTCACATTTATATGCACATATGCATCAGCGTGTTCAACTTTGTGTTATAATTGCTTGTTGATCATGATAAACATAGTAGCATATTAAAAAACACAGAATATCAAAACTAGTGTCACCATCACCCATGAAATGAAACCTGTCGTATTACTCATTTTATACGGTATTATTTAGCAGCTCTATCACGCATACAATAGTATGATGATCCAAAGATATGTTTCTCCTGCCAAACCATATTTTGTTAAGAGTGCAACACTGAATCTGAGGGTTAAAAAATCAGTAAAAATATTACTGTTCTTGTGATATTTTATGGTATAAACTTCATGCAGCACAAAACAGCTCTGGCGAACACAACATTGATGATGCGCATGCCTTTAAATATGCATGCATGGTACGATACACACTGTATATGCTTCAAAGTCATGTTAAGCGGTTATGTGACCTTCTACGACCGGTTCGTTTGGGAAAACACCAAGGACGAGATGAAAAAACATGTCTCATGCCCATCATAGTATGCAGCGTTCCATTAATTGCATCATTGTATCTAAAATGATTCATAAGATATCGGGCGGTACGGATCTTTCACATTTGGGTATGTGTGTGTTGTGCTTTTTTTCAGAACTACAGATGATCTGGCTACGTGCACCTGTTGGTTTAATAAAATATGTACATGTATTTTGGTTGCAAAATTTGCAGAGGAATTCGAGGATTCTCATATGAATTCTGCTTAGAAGCTTGACTATGATCTAATGGAGAGGGAGTGTATTAGTGACATACTATCACTTTCCCAAAGCTCTTTTTCTTTTTATAGATCTGTGGCAAAGCAGCCAAGACAACATGCCCCGAAAAGGTGAGACCAAACATCGATCACTCTACACAGTTTGCGATGAAAAAGTAACTGATACGTAACATGCATATGTTCGCTGACATACATTTTCATGTGGTAAGTAGACTTAGAGCCCCCCTCCCCCCTCCAAAAAGCGGGTATAGTTTGATGAGACAGGGTAAACTCTGACTTTAATGGACATTCAATATATACAGTCACATGTTTAGTTGTCAGCTTTACAGATTTGAACAACGAATCGGCTATTTCAGAAAATAAGTACATGCGATCCGGAGACTAGACACACACACACAGCACACAACTGCAGCAGATAAGGAGACACTTAGGTAGTGTGGTAAATGCAATGGGTGCCTAGCCCAGCCGTAAGAAATGAAAACAAATGTATTGTATTTGTGTGTTTTTGTCCAGAACCACTTTCTAGTAGTCTTTACCCTATTCTGTTGTCCGAACTCTTTACTCTCCATAAGATAACATATCTTTGCATATAACCTTTATGCAAACACCATTCCCTGCACCAATATGGAATTGTAAACATCAATGATCAATATACTGCTTTGCTTTTTATGTTACCTTTTCCATCATAAATGCTAGTTATATAATCTTATCTACACCAAATGACCACATGCTTTTTAGCACGCATTAAAACTTGTAGCAAAGTACGACTTCTCCTAGCAAAAATAAGCTTTCTTCGCAGAAAAAAAACTTTAATAGTATATCGTTTACGAAAACTGCCGTAAAGGTAGGTTCTCACACATTTCAATTTAGATTTGGACATTGAAAATAATTTCAAAGCTATTATCATTTCTGTACATAGCTGGACTTTTTCATGTCAGATTAATTAACAGTATCGGTGGCCTTGCTCAAATGTGGAATCAATGTGTTCTTTATAAATGAAGGTTTTTCATAGCCTGATGTATTAGCTCCGAAATGAAATAGACATGTTTCTTTTAAATTATAATTTGAAACAAGATCGGGATTTTCTGCGCCATCTGTGGCAGGAACAACAGCGTTCATGTGGGCTCATTGAAAGCTTTGTTTCTTTTCTCGGTGGAATCTGGCCGTGATATTTCATCAAATTTCACAGTTCCTCAGAGACTCCGCAGGTTGGTCACAATTTTGTTTAAGTAGTCTTCTTGCACTTTGCTTTGAAAGTTTCTACCTGCAGAACTGCCACAAGCGACTGTTCTATCCCTTGTAACCCCCGCAGCCATACCGCTGGCCCAAAGGTCTCGTAACTGCGTTAGACTTCATGGTAGTCATGTTTTACTTGGGGCCAATCTGTCATCAGCTGCATTGTCTTCGGACCCAATTGATTCTATATAACCATTGTGACCATGGTTACTCTTCTTAGCAGGGACGTTTTATGGACCAATACTAATTTATGCACTTCCCTTGATATTAATGGCTGCGAATGCTCAAATCATGTAAGCCTCGAGACCTAGAAGGTATGAATCAGATTGTGGTCATCTGGTTTAGGAGTGGTCACCAGTGAAGAACATAAGAAATATATTCAACTGCACAGGTTTCATTCATCTCTTGACCCACTTTGTTATTTTTGATGGTTTCCTTACACAGCCATCCTTTTGCAATGTCAACTGAATAAGTACACACTACATTACGCATGCTAAGCTTGCATTTACTATATTGTCTATTTTTCCATTTATTTTGCAACATCAATACCCAATTTCACATTTATAAGATAAGCTACTGTTACCAAAACAAACAAAACGCATACATGATCTTATGCTATTGATAATATATAAGAACTTAGTCAACAGCTTCCCTTGGTATAAGTTTGGAGCAAACGCACATTCAGGTGCTGAACAAAGCTTGTGACTAATCGCTTAAACCATTGTAAGCGAAGAAAAGGAAGCATGGGACATTTGCGACACTGGATCGTTTCTGGTCATTTCAATGGGCAAACGTTGCATGTAGATACATCGCTGTTATATGTTTTATGTTCAATTCAAAATGTCTACTGCTCCCTTAATTATGCTTTTCTTACATTAGAAGCTTCTTCAAGCGGGTGATTGTAACGTTCTTCATCTGGCTCTTCCGTTAGTTCAAAATATTAACCTTTAACAAATATCCCTTTTGCCCACATCAGAAAATTGGTATTTTACACTCCTATTTTTAAGGATAGAGTTGATATTTTAACACAGTAATTGCTCTCTTCAAACACTGAAGATACGTCTCTTGTGCACTGAAAATGATTTAGTCCACACCACTACAGCCATAAACATCGGCCTTGCTTCTTGAAACTAATGGTCTAAGGAATGTTTTTTTTCTTTTAAGCCTTCTGAAAGGTCAGTTGTACTGACAGGTAAGCTGAGCTAAAATATCACATGGTTTTCTAACCGGATAAAAAAAGCAGTCGTGAGGGTCATCTTTACATTCAAATTCCAACCGTGAAAGAAAAAGCACAAAGGATTCGAATAGCCCAAACCAGGGGGGAAAGTTTCAACTAAGTGTTTTCAAAGTACTATGCTTCAGTGAATAACTTTTTTCTTCTTCCTTTTTTTTTTTTTACTGTTGGTTTTCTTTTTTTGTTTTTTTTTTTTTTTTTTTTTTGTTCTGACTAAATTCTTCAAATCTCATCTCCAAATCCGCTGGGCCAAATTGCATATTGTTAGCGTGCTCAGCTACGGGTGCCGCGATATTTTCTCTGCGATTTGTTACTGTTCGGGGTTTCGTGTCTATTTTTTCACTTTTTCGCAGGAACGCTAGATCAAGCTTGTACAAAACTATTCGGCTTTTTTTAAAACTAAAACTCCTTTAAAGTTTGCCAGTATGATGCCGTGTTTTCCATGTAAAAATCCTATACAATTACTTAATTACCGCCAGAACGGGACACTACAGGCTCATTCAGTTTGTTAGGTTATGTAATGTTAGGTTAGGTTAGGTTAGGTTAGGTTAGGTTAGGTTAAGTTAGGTTAGGTTAGGTTAGGTTACGCTAGGTCATGTTTGCATTTGCTAAATAAATTCGAGTTTAGGAATGATGACTGTTTAGCATCGATTATTACCCATCGTGATTAAAAAACGGGATTGGAAAAATTTGGCCGCCAACTTCAGCGACTCCAAATGGAATCAATTTATGGCCATTTTAATGAAGTCAGTCAAGAGACTGACTTCATTAAAATGGTCAAGAGCCAGGAGTTCCGACGTAGAATTCCTGACTCTGACACACTGCATTTCTGTGGAGGAGGGCTTGTGTTTGATTTCTTATTTGGTAATTATCACTGTGATAATTAGTATTATTGCCTGGGGATTCAGACATTGGATAATGTCCCTGAACACGATAACAAAAGGTCAATGTAACATAATTTAGCTAGCATGGGAAAAAACTTTGACAGTTGTCATAGGTAAAGAGGAACGGGGGTATAAATCAAGAAATGTTTGTGTCAGTCGCCTGAGCTTAAAGGTTAGCTTCATACAGCATGTTTCAAATTGGATTCACAGGTAAGTCGGTTTTTTCTAACCATACAATGCACTTTAAAAATAAATTATATGTAAAAAAAAAAATGATAATTATTTTCACATTTTTATTAAACAAACTCACTGAGCCTTGAATCGTCGCTTAACGTTCATTTCCGAAACCATCAAGGCGTAAAAGGCTAGTGGCGCCACAAACGCAACACTGCTGGCTGACATGGAAGACCCGACGCTAGCAAGCTTTATCTGTAAGGTGTCACTTCATCAACAAAATTGAAACTGCTTGCAAAAATATTCATTTTCGTCCCTTTTCCCGTCCAGGGTGGGTCGTTGTGTTGCTAATTATAGCAATACAAGTCCTACGACAATTAGCTTGTTTACATCCCCCCCCCATCCCGACCTAAAATTACGGAGAACATGGCCTTGTACAGTCAAGATTTACTTCGACAAGTGACAAGACACTAGGAATCCATCTCACCTATGTAGCAAATACTTTGTGAAAAGTGACCTCGATTCGTCAAATATGACGATATGTGAGATGAGTTTGGCAGAAAACTACTGCTGTTGCCAAATGCGGTCCCATCGGTGGACAATGGAAGTATTCATGGAACTTCCCACACTAGGTATTACTCATAAAACCAGGAACAATGATTCATCAATTTTTATTTATTATTATTATTATTATTATTATTATTATTATTATTATTATTATTATTATTATTATTATTATTATTATTATTATTATTATTATTATATAATGTTTGAACAAATAAAATGACCCACTCTGGCTTAAAATAAATTCAATATGGCCAGCGGGTTGTGTTTGTGACGTCACCAACACTTTTCCACATCAGACCACGATCGGAGAACATTCCCGCGCTTTCATGTAGCACACTTGGTGCAAGTTTGGAGCTAAAAATACTATTGGAAGAGGTGTTTAAATTTTTCATGTTTAGACATTATTTCTGACGATTCTAACCATCAGTTTTCATTTGTGATACCCATTCAATCAATCTGGACTGTAACTAATGGTCCGTTTTCGGTGTCCATGCGTCAGCAATTCACATTTAGGACTTCTAAAAAACTTTCAGAGAAGTACTTCATGTAAGCCTGTACCAAATTTGTTCAAATAGTCATGGTCCAGGGATTTTTTTTTTTATTTATTTATTTATTCATTCATTCATTCATTCATTCATTCATTCATTCATTCATTCATTCATTCATTCATTCATTCATTCATTCATTCATTCATTCATTCATTCATTCATTCATTCATTCATTCATTCATTCATTCATTCATTCATTCATTCATTCATTCATTCATTCATTTATTTATTTATTTATTTAATTTAATTTATTTATTTATTTATTTATTTATTTATTTATTTATTTATTTATTTATTTATTCATTCATTTATTTTTTTTTTTTATTTATTTATTTTGGGGGATGTCTTAAGCGTCATGTGTTCACCAGGTGGGGCTGCAAATATTTTCTGATGTTTACGAACTTTTTGGCGTTAACAATATTTTTTTTCTTTTTTCTCTGAAACCAGCACGTACATTTTTTATCTGAAATTCTCGGAAATGTTGATTGAAAATGTCAAACCAAGTTGTTTACTTACTGAAGATATTTTGCATCTGTGATTAGCTGTCTCATTTACCCAAGATTGAACTTCAAAAGTCAAATCAAACTGACAGCACACTATCGGCTTTCACCTATAAAATGGTATATTTTAGCATCATGGTTACTTTCATACATAAATATAAAATGGCACGTGCTTTTCTTTGGAGCAGTCACATTTAACGGTGAAAAGTCAGATCAATGTTAAGGGCATAATATTGGTTTTAATCTGAAGAGTGGTGAATTTGAGGCCATTGTTACCGGCATACATAAATGCCGACTCAGTATATATACTACATAACCGTGTTGATATGGCACTTGCACATAACTACCTCCATTGAGCCATTCTTTTTAAGAATGGGGATTTGGTCTGGTGGATATATGCGTTTCCAATTTCAACTAGGCATCTGGTGCCAAAGGTTGCAGGTTCGAGTCCCGCTCGTTTCGAACATAAAATAAATAGGACATGACGCACTTGCTTTCATTTGGAACTGCTACAGTTGACATTGAGTCACTGTAGAAGGTACAATCAAAGCCAATAGCCATTAAATTATAGTTTATCAATTTCCTGGGAGGGTAATCAAAGTAAACAGAGGGCACCAAGAGGCATATAGTCCTATGCATGCTATTTTTTGTGCACATTACATGACCCACGTATGTTTGTACAATCATGCAATGTACTCTCATCAATGAGTGTACTGTTCTTGTTTGCAGCTTAATGGTTGGGAATGGTATCACGAGGGACAGAAGAGTATATACTGAATGCTATTACTTCTGCCCTTTGTGAATCCTTTCATTAACATGGACACACTGTGGACGATCCTAGAGATTGATAATATCTTTGAGTAAGAAAGAATTTTTACTGCACATGGGAAAGTTAATCCAAATAATTTACTGCACCTGATGAGTGAAAATGAACAGCAATGTTTAACTGTTTGTGTTACTTTCCTAATTTTACTATGCTGATAGACAGTGGCACCTTTGTATTATAATTTGGGAAATTTTCATGTTAAGGGTAATACAAATACAACGTATTATGCTTACCTTTTGTGCTCTATAGACGGACAAAAACACAACTGCATCCAATCACTGACATGTATCGGTAAGATTACTAGTATCATCATGTACTTAAATGTAGTATGTAGCTGTTATGAGCAAATCTTACACTATTGAATGCATGAGAATCGCACACAGCCCTTAGTACTTCAACCACAACTGTCAGCTGATCATGAGGCCAAAATAGGTGGAAATGCTGCTGTAGGTGAGATTAATGCCTATCTTGTGGTGACCATTCCAGGTATAGGCGAAGTCCATTTTTTTCCAATTGACCAGCCTGTCGACGTGCCACTGTGGTAGTGAAAATATTTGATGCAGTGGAATCTGATACCTGCGTGCTCTCCCGGTATTGGGGAGTTTTTAGCCCATCGTAATTGACATAGTGATGGCTTGGGAGCTACCCAGTAAATGGAACACTCGCCAGTTTATTAGCCATTGAAATAAAGATACTGCTGTTATTCTCCTTGCCACAGTATTCATGGTGTAGGTCCCGCCATAGCAGTGTGGTAGCTTTCATGCGAAGAGTTGTTTCTGACGTCTTTTGAACACCGAAGTTACACTATGAGGGGGTAGCAACTACCCCATAATGCGGTGATATTTGCTGTGTACATGAACATACATAGACAATACATTATTTGTATACACATATATTAATAGCATTATTGTGAACATTATTTGCCTATTTTGTAAGTGTCCATAATTAAATTATAGCTATTCTATTGTATTAATTTTTGCATTAGAGTCTTGCTTGAACAAAACTCTGTTTCCGACCTTCTACCATAATAAGATGCTAAAAATACATTTCTTGCATGGATTTTACTATCCAGTACCTACTGTAAAATATAGAAATTAACCCGAACCGTTTAAAGATGTTACTGTGTGATCAAGGAAACTATGATGCACTTCGACTGGGCTCACACAACACTGTACAGTTTTGTATATGCATATTTATTCAAATAGCTGAATGGTTGACAAGAAAAATTAAAGGATCTATCTAACATATTGGACACCAAAATCGTTGACATAAACGTTCCTCGTTTTCAGATAATTAAAGTTGCCCTTGAACGTACATGTACAGATAAAGTATAAGGAAACAAAGTTACACACCACTATTAGGTTCAACAATGACCTTTCAATTTTAAAGATTTCGATGACTAGGATTTAAGCATCAGAATATGCTGTAGGGGCAAAAGTCTTTTTTGGTTTTCAGACGATAAAAACTATCATAGTATTAATGCATATTAAATAACTAGCTCACAAAGGCAATTTTTTGTACAATTTAAATTTTTGGAGCACGCCCTTGTAAAACGTATATACTTTTACATATTTACATCACTCCTTTTGAACCTAGGCGGCTTTTCAGCTTGCTTACCACTTACACACCTATCGTTTGGTGTATCTTCTATTATTAACCCTATTGTGGTCATATTCAGTAAATGATTCTTCGTGTGGCGTGGTGGGGTTATTTACTGTACAAAGCACGCAAGGCAAAGGTATCGAGCAGAGGTATACTTACCTGTTAGGCTTCCTTTCTCTCTTACTTAAACTTGAAATGCCTCAAAAACTCAATGGCAAGGTACAAAAGTACAACATGGAATTACAGTTTGAGAAGGAACTTTATAAGAGGAACATTGTGGTTTTTTGATAATATTTATTTATTTATTTATTTATTTATTTATTTATTTATTTATTTATTTATTTATTTATTTATTTATTTATTTTGGTTTTATAGGAATCCTTTTTTAGTTTTCAAATTATGTGCACAAAGTACAAATACACACAGAAAGACAGTGCATCAAAAGGCAATATTAAATAAAATAAAATTAATTTTCGTGATGGCGCCATAAATATACGCAGTGACACTTTGTTGATATTGAATATCAGAACAATTATATGGCACACATGCAAGACGTAGAAACATTACCATACAAAGACAAAGGAACAATAGTAAACACATATGTGTCATGATACAAACCAATACAACAATAAGAAACCAGTGAAACAAAAAATACATTTCTGACAATACGCAAAGATTATGATACTTCAAACAAGAAAACAACATCAAAAATGTTCACACGTCGAAATATACATATGTAGCTACCAAAACATTCATAGTAAATATATTTGGTTTATGGAATGAAAATTACACTATAACTATTTTAACCTATGCAATAATTCTGTATGTTTTAATTTTCTGATAAATATGACCATGTTTCGGTTGCCCACCAATTGCAATAATTATATGAACTTGATTACTGGATATAACAAAGAGGGCCATTCATAACGCCACTGTTTATGCTAGGAAAACACGTTCGTTCAAGTAACATCGGCCAAACTGTCACGTCCACCCATGTCCATTTTGATTTTGTGAATTTATACATATTGTACTCCGGTTTCCTTAAACGTCCTTTTAAAATCATTTGCATATCCTAATATTTAGGGGGATAAGGATACCCTAGGATACATTCGAGCCACGTAACGCTATTCTAGTGCATTACTGCTTATTAGCGATGATGGTTTATATGCTAGATGTATCCTGTAAAAAGTTAGAATTGCTATCTCAATGATAAAGCACTTAAAACAAAAACCATTTCCAGTTGTGTTTGTCAGGGCACCGCCAGGGGGCATTTGCATGGATACCTAGCACAATCATAAGATAACGTGGCTGAACTTTAACAGACCGCCAAGCATCCCAAGCAACGTACCACTGATTGTGTTTCCACCATCGCCCCATGACACATGCCTGAGCAGACTGCTACTGTTAGGACCCTCACAGAATTTTGATTTTATCCCTATGTATCCAAGCTCGATTCAGAATCATGGTAAATGTATATGATTGATTATTATTGAAGTGGCAATGAGCCCAGCAAGAAACACAAAATCACATCACGCAACACCCAGTTAGTTTGGATAGCAGTTTGACACAGGGCCACAGAATAACCACTAAGTCACCATTCTCTCAGGTTTACTTGGATAGCAGGTTGACACAGGGCCACAGAATAACCACTGAGTCAACATTCTCTCAGGTTAACTTGGATAGCAGTTTGGCACACACCCTTGAATTTTAAAGTAGAAAAGCAACACAATGCACTATGCTTGGATTCTTTGCTCTGGTTTGCTTGGACACGTGCCCAAACATCGTGTTGATGTATTTATGGCTTTATTACTGCTTTGTTTCGTTTGTTATAAAATATATCTGAAGCAGCTAGGCAACAAGTTTAGCTGCTGTTGTCTGTCATATGCCATGTAGTCTGTGGCCTGGTTTGAACATTGCGTCAAAAGCTGCTATGGTATTTTTTGTCTGTCACTTATTTTTCAGTATATAATGATACCAGAAACGCAACATTAAGATTTTGAAGTTGACACCGATGATGTGCAATTGTACTGTGGCTATTACCTGGGATTATTACCTAGACTTTTTGAAAACCTCTGAGTCTGATATCCCCATTTATTACTGGTGCACAGCAGAGCTCAGTTTCAAGCATACCAAAAAGCCCTGGTAAAACACCAAGTCATGCCATTTTCAGTCGTACATTTTATGACTTTCAGACATGATGGGTATACATTTCAGATTAATAGCAACTTATATAGTATTTAGCGGGAGTCCTCTTTTTGAAGTAACATAGGAGACATTTTACCGACTATATGACGCTATATAAAACATGGTGTTATTAATTCGTTGTATGTTGCGTCATATATTAAATGGGATTAATTTGAGACTATTTTGCAGCATGTGTTAATAATCTTTGTATAGGGGTCACGGCAAGAGAAGTTACGTCACTATAGGTACTCTAACACGAAAATATATTTCCTTTAAGTGCAAAAAGCCCAATTGCCACATAAACTTTACACAGGCCTATGCAGATGGCTTTCAATATTCAATATTACATGCATCAGATTGTACTAAGGGTAATCTGTTTGCAAAAACAGTTGAATGTCCACCATAAATATTGCAACTATGATACATTTATTTGGTGACACTATGACTTAAGGAGACGTATCTGGACATGGAATGCTAATATGAAGACAGTGGATAAATGTTCACGTAGGACCACATCTGATTGGCCATGGCTATAAAGGCAGTGTATGGACAGATATATTGTTTAACGTTATCCCACACGACAGTGAATTATGACCACCAGGGAAAACTTTTGGACATGGGTAAAAAAATCATAATTCTGTACAGAGAGGTTTTAGCTGTCTTAGCACATGAATCCTGATCAAAATTAAAACAGATACATGGAACTGATGATTCCATTTAATTTCATTAATAAAAGGTACATTTATCTTCAGTAAACAGGGGCAGTTCATATAAAGTTAGCTGTGTCCCGAAATACAAGATATCAATAAGACTGCTGTGTTGTTAAATAGGATTACAATATCTCAAAGTTTGAGGAAAAACGTGCATGAGCATAAATAGGTCACGAGCGATAGGTCAAGGGCCCCAATAATCAATTCAGGTACTCAATGCATTGGTCCGTTGCATAGCTTTTGGAACTTGAAAAACTAAATGACGTTGAAAATTTCGCATTCAGAAATTAACGAAAAAAAATAAAATGCATTTTGGACAAATATATGGCATTATCCTTTTGATATGTAAGAATAAAGCATGAATTAAATGATGGCTCTATAAAGTTGGTTACTGTGAAATACTGTAAACAATATGCTAGAAACTGAGAACCAGAAAGGACATCATTTTGAGATGTGGTGGTTATTCCCACAGGACTTATTAATCATGTCCAGTTGCTGTCAATATTAATGAAAATGGTTTGATAAATATGATCAGATGCCTCTACAACCCTGAAAAGAAGGAAGACTGCTTTCTCTTGAGGTGTGTTTGAATAAAAGCAGGTGACCACGCTTATTGCACGTGACCAAAACATCAAACAATGCTTCAGAAGCCCACAGCCGGTCAAAGCCATTTTCTTGTACTTGATCCACTTGCCAACATGCAGAACAATGTCACTGCTTTCAGCCTTATAATAAGGCAGCTGCCTATCTGAATATGCCGTGACTGAAACATCTAGGCAAGTGTTAGAAGCATATAGAAGGTCAAGATCATACCTTTAAATTTGATTTGTTTTTCACAGGTGAAACACCTCCTACAAAGAATATTACGGCTCCAACTCTTGAAAAGATGCAAACAGCCTTCTGAATTTTGCATGAAACAAGCACAGAGGGGTGTTTCAGAAGCCGATCGAAAGTCAAAGTCACGTATTTGTATTTGACCCATTTTTCAGAGGTTCAAAGTCATGGTCAAAGCCGTTTCCACTCTATAGCTCTTGCACTTATATACTGTAAGTATCTGAAAGATGGTGAATTTGAAACCGTTGTTACTATCAAATATAAATAGGGAATGATGCATGTGTGCTTCCATTTTACACTGTCATATTAACTTTGAACTTAATTTGGAAAGTACAATCAAAGTCAGTAGACATTGAGATCTAGATTTCATACATGCCGGGAGGATAATCAGTAGGGACATAGGCTACCCCGATATATATAGTGCTGTTTACGCATTTTGTCAAAAACGTCGATTCAAATGTTGACGGCTGCAGCCAAATATGGGTGTATTTTCTTACGATATATCCACATTGACGAGACTATTGTTCTTTTGCGTAGCTTATTCGTTAGGAAGGGTTTTACGAGTGACAGAGGAATATATATATCTCACCAATTACTTCTGCACCTCGCGAATCCTTCCATTAACATAGATACGCCATGCACAAGGCTAGATGTTGTGAACACATTTTTCATATCTTTGTAAGATTTTAGTGTGAGAAAGGAGCAGTAAATGCACGTTTACACATTATTCAAACAATTCAGTGCCCCTGATGAGTAATCATGAACTAATATTGTTTACTTTGCATCTTACTTTCCTTAACTTACTATACCAAGAGACAGCAGCAACAGTCAAACATATTTTTCTCACTTGCATGTTAAAGGTAATACAACTGAAACATCTGACGCTTGCCTTGGGTGTCCTGTGGATATAAAAACTACAACTGCATGCAGTCAATGGCTGTTATTGTTGAGATCAATTTAGACAGTGTCATTACCATATCCAAACCGTAGTCCTAATAAAATAAGTCTAAGGCATTTCCCACCAAAGGCAATGTTCCTTGGCATGTATAGCTGAATCAAATAATTTATAATTCCTCTTTACCTAAAAGAGTCCAAAACGTATGTGCAATGGTCCATTGGGTCAAAAAGCCATGTATAGTTTTAACATGACAGAATGCAAAAAGTTTTGTTTATTGGTTGTTATTGCTGAGATCACTGGTTGTTATTGGTAAGATCACGAGTACCGGTACTATCGTGTACTTACACAAATAATGCGGCAGTTGTTTGCAAAGTCTTACAAAATTAGAAGATATATTTTATATGGTAACCTACGTGGTGTGTTTACATCCATACTTAGGCAAAGTGTGGTGCTGAAAGGGACAGAAATTTTCCATCGTTTTGTAAATATAATGATTTTATATTTTTGCCAATACAATTTTTATATAGGGCTCGTTTTCATGTTGGGATACTGAGATAACAATGCATGTGACGTACATATGACTAACCTGACATACACTGAGGAAAGCTGCGTATTAGTGCAGATTTTCACATTAGAAACAAACTTAAAACGGTAAACATTACAATAAATTATCAAACAAGTAAATTACCAAAGTTGTAGTGAGGATGATGAAAAGAACTGCATATAAGTAAAACCCCATTAAGCAAACCTCCCCAAAGGGAAAGTGATGCTTGGGGGCTTACATTTCTGAACATAACATTCAGTCTTTCTCAGAGAGACAACTCCGTCGCCATCGAGCATGACAGATCCCAATAGACCAGATGGTGCTGTGCACTTTCTTGATGCGTCCTGGCTTCTCTTTAAAAGCATCAGAACTACAAAATTAAACAGCCTTTTTTCACAAAGCCTTTCACAAACAACTCTGTCATTTACATAAAATAGAAGCGTTTTGCTTAAGAAAAATCTCATCGAATATAGTTACTCAATCCAAAAGGTCTATGTACAGTGGAACCTGTCTATTCCAACCATGCTTGGTGCATTCAACAAACAGTCGCAATAGATAGGGGGTGCAATATACAGGGTTGGTGATTTGGGGCATAGACAATCACCATGAATACTAGGATGAATTAAGACTAAATAGGAATTCATTTCAAAAGGACATTTATTCAATAATGCGAACATTTAAATTCATTGTCACAGTGCAATAAACAATGTTACACGCGAAGAAATTGCTTGGTGGTATAGGAGGTCCCAATAGACAGGAAGTCGCGTTAGACAGGTGGTCGCGATAACATGTCCCAGTGTATTTATATCGTTTCCTGTTAAAAGTAGTTTCACTGCCAACCAAACACATCATTTGCAATCATCCTGTACCTCATACTACAAGGAATAGTAAATACATCTGTCTCGTGCATTTGATAAACTAAATTCCCGGTTGATAATTCAAATTCCATTATACTTTCTCAGAGACATGATTTAAATTTAAGAGTCGTTTTTCGATTTCTTTAATTGCTATAATAAAAAAAATGTTGATTATCTATTTTATGACCATTTAACCAAGTTTTCTAAAACATTCAAAGGTAACACTATCAATAAGTGGCACAGAATTTTCTTCTAATTGTGCACGCTCCTGAAACGAATGTTTTTAACTGCAGACTTGCCAAAAATCCCATGAAAATGGTTTGGGCTGACCATAGTTGAATCGGAGTGTAGAGTGTATGCCTAATAATACAATCTGGGGTGAATAAACAGCAAAATATACACACTTAATGCACCCCAGCAGGATGGGCACCTCTTGTGTACATTATGAGAAACCTTGACTCATTTTACTCACAGAGATATGCAAAAGAACTGCTGCTCATTTTCACAGTGATACATTCATGATTCAATGCCTCAGATAATGTGTGAGCCAGGTGATTTTCTGATGAAGGCAATGGCTAACGTTTAATAGCTTTTGAGGAGCAACAAGGGCACCAATTTACAATGCTCTGATACAATTAAAACTGTTCCTGCCCATGGTTTCACATACTTAAAGGGATGAATCATTCGAAATGCCTCTGAAGTATATTTAGAGACCATACTTTATAAATTGATGAAAAATCGACAATAGAACCATTAGAAGTATGCTTCTTTGCCATCTTGCTATGCGTAAGTGGTCGTTACTCTCCGCAACCACTTTACGTGACCACATCTCAAAAAGCCAGAGCTCGCCTGCGCATGGAGAAATGCCTGTCAAGATGCTATAGCAGTGAATTGGGACTATATTTTCCATGCCAGTCAGTGCACAACCATACACTATGGTGAAAAGTTGTTTTGCCCATGGTTGTGCGAATGCCCGCAAAAAAAGCTTCAGTCTTTTTCGCTTCAAAAAGAATCCAAAATGGAAGGCAAGATGGCAGTGGCAGGAACTGTTTTACGCAGGCCGTGCTTGGTCTTTTACACGCATAGTTCTCAAACCAAATGTCCCTGCTAAAATTGTATTTTTACAAAATTTTGTACAAAACAAAAAGCTTCGTATCATTATGATACCAAACTGTTTCAATCCCCAAGACTTATCAACTGGCCTATCGGTCGGAACAGTTGCCTGTGGCTGTGGACGTACAATCAAAACCTGACGAGCCTATCCCATCAAAAACAACGTCAAGATCAGAACTCCTCTCGTCGGTCTTTCCTCCTGAAAACTCGCATGAACACGAAAGACCCAACACATCGTCCTTGTCCCTTACGTCATTAGCATCTCACCTTATTGACATGCTACTTTGGTTCCTCGAGTGGACGCGTTTCCGAGATGACGCCACGGCTCATTTCATGAAATGGTGCAGCTTTGGACTAAGAGTGCGCAAACTTTGCATAGCTAGAGACAACTAGATTATCACCAAAAAAGTTGAAATTAATGACATAAAGTATTAACAACCCATATTGGTCCGTTTTATGCAATTTTTAATGCGTCACTCTGTATGCCCTTTAAACTTGTGGCCAACTTTTTCAGCCCATGATCTTGACAAAAATGCCAGAAATGCAGCTCTGGCTGAGAGTGATGCCCTCTCTCATCACGATCAGAACTCCACTTCCACGTTGTCCTGAACCTGGATTTTTCACAATGTCCTAAACCTGGATTGTTCCCAATGCGATGAACAATCCAGGTTTAGGTCAACGTAGAATCGTTCTAATCGACCAGCCTGTTGTTGTGCATCTGCATCTTGGTCGAGACTTACTAGATAATATTTCAACAATTATATCAGACACCTATATTATACAATTAATTAGTATGGTTCTGCAACAATGAGATAGTAGTGGTATGGGACCATCATGCTTCAATATCAATATCATATCGTCGAAAATCAGTCCAGGCCGAGAAAAGTGCAAATCTGGACAAGTCCATCAATATCAATATCACTTAATATAACTGCAGCTGATTAATCACCAAGCAATACATTATTTATTGCATATCACAAAGAGCATAAGATGTCATATTAACAATATTATAGGCATGAAAAAAGGAACAGACAACAGTTATGTTAGAGAAGCTGCACCGACAATGCAAGCAAACTAAAACCCTCCATGACCAAAACCCTTCAGTCATCTAGCAAGCAAGGTCGAAATCCAGAAGTTCAAGGTAGACATACCATTACCTTTACCTTATTTTATATATCAGTGAACGAATAGGAAATACACTATGTGGGAAAACCTCTTTCTCTTAACTTGATACATGTATCAACAAAATTTAGTGGTAGTTCAAGTCGATTTTTGGTAGGTTGAGCTGGAATTCGGTTTGGTCTCATCACTATCATTGAAAACTGTTTCCCACTTCTCTTGTCATGAAACCTTTATATATTTGGTAACAATTTGAACATTCAGGCATTTTCTGCATATATTGCAGTGCAGTAAGTGTCCCAAGTGTAGTAGGACTGATGTTGTTTTTTATAATTGTTTGATGAATATAGTTTGTTATTGTTAAGGTCATGTCAGGTTGGCTCAGGGTGTTTAATGTACAGCCGATTCATGGTTACTTTCAATAAATGGGTAAATTTATGCATATTTCTCTCTCTCTCTCTCTCTCTCTCTCTCTCTCTCTCTCTCTCTCTCTCTCTCTCTCTCTCTCTCTCTCTTGTATAAATAACTAGCATCTAAATCAGCAGACTGACAAGTTGAACTATGTCTGATTATCAATGAAAAAATTTAAAACTATTACATGGAAAATAGCTCTACTTACAGTTACATTTATGAATTTCAACATGGTTTTCTCTCTCTCTCTCTCTCTCTCTCTCTCTCTCTCTCTCTCTCTCTCTCTCTCTCTCTTTATCTCTCTCTCTTTCTTTCTTTCTTTCTTCCTTTTCATAAACTTTCTCTGATAAATGTAGTAGAATTTTACAATAATTAGGACTATTTTACATTTTGACCTTTTGAACTTTATGGAACCATGGGTAAGATGTACATTATACTTGGCTGACTTGCAGATGACTTACAATGACATACTACATTTTTTGAATTCTAAATTATTACCTTAATAAATGACTTGTTAGATGACTTGTGGGATTCTATGCTTTCTTGAACATTTAAATTTCCTTTCAAAAATACTTCTCGAAACCATACTTGATTGTGACTGCCATGCTTTCAAATTTTGGCTATTGTAATCCATTTTTTGACTACGGTTTAATGCTTTGAGGCCTGATGTCACTTGTTTCTGGCTAATGTTTAACATTTGAACCAGTGTACTTGCGAACTCTGACAATGTATTGACTTTTCATCACTATATTTGCACATTCAAACACTTTTCTTTTTGAAATACTCTTAGTTTATCTTCTTTAAAAGAACATCATGCCTTTAACTACTTGTCTAAAACCAATCGAATTGTATGTTTGGATTCTTGTTGAAGGTCATTTTAGGCCTAGGGGGCTTTTGTGATGGATTGATGTTGGTGTTAGTGTCACTTTGTGGACTTATATGGATGATGATCATTGTTGAGATGGTTGTTGCTACTAGTACCTTTTTAAATGCTGAATTTCATTGACATTTTTAACAAATTAGGAACCTGTGCTTGCAAATTCTCTGATGTGCTGCAAATTTTGGTCCCTTTTCATGAATTGTACGGTCCTATATGCACATGAATGATGCACCTGTTCAAGCCAATTTACTGAAATAGGCCTATAATTTTAAACAAAACTTTGCATTCTGTCATGTTAAAACTAGATATCGCTTTTTTACCATTTTTACCTTTGTACATACATTTTGGACTCTTTTGGGTAAAGACGAACTGTAAATTTATGTGATTCAGCTATGCATACCAATTTTGCCTTTGGTCGGAATTGACTTAGATTTGTTTCATTAGGACTACGGTTTGGATATGGTAATGACACTGTCTAATTTGATGCTATTAGCTCTCAACTTTAAGAAACATCTTGCCCGAAAGACGTATTCTATAAAATGCCAGATACAATTGTTAGGCTCACGTAGTTACTACATCAATTATATATAACACCTCATCTTATCTGAGATGTACGTAATTAATTTTCATTTTCACGTGGAAACTTCAAATGTGAACCTTTTAATTTCATTTTCGAATATGCCTGTTTCACATGTTTTTTACATAGAAGTAAAGGACAACATACTGCAGGCAAAGGCAATTAATTAACCTTGAAACATAAGCACCATTAGCTGGCCCAAGTGGCCTATTACTATCCATGTGAGGGTAATTTACTACGTTAAATTCAAAATCATCACGTTTGTCAAATAATTTAAGCTTTGATTCACTATTTGCATTGTATATCATTATGTCTAGAGATGAACATTCCATGTCCATGGAATGCCAATTTTCTGTATAAAGCTAGAACCTCCAAAATTGACATATATGGTGTCAATCAAAAAGTCCAGCAACTCAACAAACGTATAATATTCCAAAACAGACTTTCCATCGTTCCTATCATTACCAAAATATTCACCTGTATAAGATATTTTCATGTTTTTGATGTTTTACATATGAGACACTTGATATATTCTTTCAAATCGGATGGAGGAATAGTCGTATGCATAATATTTCAGGAAAACAGTGTTCATTAATTTCAATTCATCAATCAGCTGCAAAAGCCGTGCATTCTGTGGCCGGGGCTTCTGGGGGTGTTAATTTTTTGTGTTGTTATGTTTTGTCTTGATTTTGTTTTTGTGTGTGTATGTGGTTTTTTTTTCTTTGTGGGGGTGTTGTTTGTTTCATGGAGAGTTTTTTGGGGAGGGAGTGGATACCATCAAATATACGGCATCAAATGTCAAAAGCTTATTAATGTTTACTGTTTGTCTATAACTGATTTTAGGGTGTATAATGAAACAAGTGACCTGATCGTCAAGTTGAAAACGATATGAATTTACAGCACATCACTCGGGATTAACACACAGATTTCGCTCAGCTCTGAATCTGAAATCCCCAAGTCACTTCTTTTGTCTCGGAAGCAAGAGTTAAACTTAGTGCAATTGCTGTCACAATAAGTAAACGTTGATCACGTATATTGTACAGTGTCCAATGCCTATGGTGGAAAAAGGGAACAAAAACTAGACGATGACAATATGGAAAGTGGTGACTACCTTCTGCTATTCGAAAATCGTGTCTACTACAAATATTTTACACATCCACAGGAGCGATTGGGTAAGTCCGTATATATCTGCAACAGCTGGACGTACAGTACAGGCTCATGTGTCTCACTTGTCATAGAAAACAAAATGGAAGCATGGAAAAAACAAAACAATTGGTGATAGTTCAAAACCAATGGCAGTGGCTTTTTTTGTGATAGTGCGTCGGTAGACATGGTGGAAAAGCACTTCCCTTCACACGTTATTTTGCATGTGAACATTTGTACACGCAATACAATTGTATCTCCTGCAGAAAGCAATGCGCTACAGAGTAAATAGTTTTCTTCGTTTATTCAAATCATGTGTTCAAGGGAGACAGTGTGTATGCAGAGTCGCAATGTGCATTAAATGACAATTTGTTTTGAAATTAATACATGGCCTGTGAATATATTGAAATTTACCTACAAGTACGTCACTGATATTAACTGTAGATTGTATTACTTGTTCCTACCCAGCTGTCGTTTAATAAGTGTCATCATATATAAGCAAAATCCAATTTTCTGTTTAATTGCCATTTTGTTACACAGGTCCCGTATCTTGTGTAGCAAGTCTTTCTGAATTGCAGCAGGCCATTGTACATGTATAACTATTACGTGTATTTTGAAGCAATACATTGGCATACGTCTGCAGATTTACTGCACCACGTGTATTATTCTGTTCCATACACACGCATTCGCCCACAAACATAATGGTGACCTTCATTCTACAGGGACATATCTGTTCCTGCTTTTTAATTTGGGTTTACTTTGATCGAACAGGCAAATAATTCCAACAGTCGACAACTTTCCATACTACTCTTTTAACTGAGAATCATAAGTTCTATCTTTCTACATTTTGTGCAATATCCTCTCTGTGATCTTGAAACGTCTGATATCCTTGACCTTGAAGTTTCTTCCAGAGAAGTGGTTCTGCCATGTGCCTGTAGCATGAGGGTCCCGATACGCTTCCAACATATTAAAAGTATTCCAGGATAATCCACAAAATGTCAGCACATATTTATTTATCATTGATGAAACATCTGTACATATACTTCTATTAAAATCTGAGTGTACATGTTTAATTTCCTAATCGTGTCATCCATAAATATACTGATTGGAAAACTCAAATTCAACACTTACCTCTAAATTGATATGGGTTAGATATTTAAAGCCGCACGTTTGTGTCAAATTCAAATACATCAGAGAGCAAAGATAGGCAATCTTATAAACTACTCAAAACTTATAACTCTCCACTGATTTACTTGTATATAATTAAATAATGAACAAATATTTTGGAATTTCAGTATCATATATTTTATCTTCATACTCTTGGTACAGCGTTAACAGAAAAATGACCATCGTAAGGAGTCCATGCTTCACTCCACATGACTGGGTTTAAGTGAAAGTCAAAATTTGAAGTTCGCAACATTAGATTCAATGAAACCTGAAGTGGGTAATCAAGGTTTTTGTTTATCACAGAAGACTTGTTTCAATGATTTGATCATCAACGCATCACAGTATGCTTGTTGAATCATGGTAAAGTCAATATTCTGTGTAACCACCTGGGTTGCATTGGCACTGCTGGCAGCTTCTCCTCATGCTGTATACAAGCTTACGAAGGTAAGCCTGAGGCAAATTGTCCCATTCCTGCTGAACTAAATGGCGCAGACCATCAATAGTTGACGCAGCGTTCATCTGAGGGTAAACCTTCTGCTTCAGCTGACTCCAGACATGCTCTATCGGTTTTGAGTAGTTTATTTCGGTAAAATATGCACATTTTCCACTGTGGTTTGAGTTGTGCTTATTTTGCATTACCTTTTCATTTTCATTAGATAAAGCATTGCTTGACAATACCTCTACTGCCAGTTTGGTTATTTGTGTGGGCTGTCAGATGTTGGTGTTTAAAGTTCGACGAAACTGAGACATGTCTGACAATAACACCCAGTCTGATATATGCATTGCATAATTCCTGCCAACATGTTGCCAGTGAGTGCGTTCTACAAGTGTGATACGCAAAACTAAATGTGGTTGAACTATATTTAAATATAGTCATCATGACAGAAACGATATACTGTTTTATTTATTAATATTTCTCATTATTTTACATGATTATAAAGTCAAGCTGGTTTGTTGACCAGCTTTTATATAAACTGAAGCGATACCATAAAGTTATATTTAGGGGAAAATAAAGTTGAGTAAATATGGGAATAATGTCATTCAATAAGAATTTGCATTTGAGATATTCCACAAAACAAGAAAACATTTAGCACAAGTCAGCAGTAGAGACTGGAGGTGGGGAGTAGAAGGCATCTAATGGGGGACCTACCGCTTTCTACCGCTGTCTACTACCGAGTTCCGCTAGGTGCCACTGGTCACCGCCAAGCTGCAGAGCCTCAATTGGCCCCTCTGCGGAATTCAGCGGTACTCCATGGTGAATAATAGGTACGCCGCCAGCTTTGATGATGGTGATGAGAACATCTGGCAGCCACCGAAAACTTTAGTGTACCCCCCGAAATGCAGCATAACCGCCTTACTCATTTGTCACTACCTTTGGTCCTAAAACCTTTTCAGATCTCAACAGCATGGACCATACAACCTTCTTGTCACTGCCCTCCCAGTAAGCTTCAGGTTCTGTGTTCCTTAGCTTTTTGGAACTAGCAAGTCCGCTCAAAATGTAGCTGTGCTACCTTCCCAACAATGCACTCCGGTACAATGAGGCCTCTAGATAAAAGCATGACTTACCTGGGCAGTCTGGTTGTCATAATTTTAATTACTAAGCGTCCTCCATCGTTGGAAGAATGCCCTGTTAATCAATTAGGCGCTGTATTTGTTAATTCTGTGTCACAGCATATTCCATCCCCGTTGTTGTCTAAAACAACATTTTAAATCTTTTTCTTTGAAAATAAATTAATATTCATGCATGCAGACCAAAAGGATTAACTAGGAGACAGTCCAGATTTATTGTTGAGCCAGACTTTTAAATGATCACGTCTAAAATGTATAAAGGCACCATTTCACATGCAGTAGATATGTGTACTTCCATCATACAATTATAATTTTCAGTGTATTTCATATGGTACGTTGTACACAGTACGATGTGCGCTGTACGCTACACACAGTACGGTTCTGCCTGTAAGCAAAGGGTGGAAGCAATCTTAAACACATATTCTATAACCTCTTTTTAGACATTTCCAACAAATTTCACAATGCCATTGATGAATTTCACAACATGTATACAAAGATACTTACAACTAGTGGGCCCTCCAATGCACGATATACAGTGTGCACAACCGGGAAGTGGGTGGCAAATTTGTGCTTACATGGCTTAGCACTTCTGCTTCTTTCCAATCTTGAGTCTGAACTGCCAAGCTAGTATCAAATTATAGCCACAGTCCCTAACTTTGCATGAGACACCAAATTTAGCTCTTTGACGCTACAAGCCATACATAACATACACACATCACATACGAAGTAAATATACATTACAAACTCATACCAGTCATCACCTTTATCCATAGTGCTATGAAAAGTATGTGACACTAACAAAATCCCCTGGTAAAAAACTGTATACCGGAGTTGTTGATACCGGTACCTTAGCACTCACCCTCATTTTACTGAGAGTCAATTGTCTTTTTTATCAGAAATATGTATACTCTTAGTACTCTCCCGAGTATAGCAGCAGCTTGTTTTACAGGTACTGTAGATAGTAGAACAACAGGTACTCGACCTTACAACAGGTGTTAAAGTGATGGGTATTCTACCCACTTCTCATGTGCATTGACATCTTGACTTCATGACATCTTTATTTCTGTGGTCAAAAGTAAGTGCACATAAAATTTAGGTAGCGCAGATCTAGTAAATTACCATATTGTCTACTTACCTTTTAATGACACAAAAAAACAGACTGCCACAGTAAGGCCCCTCACTGTGGTAAGCAGCCATACATTTGTCATAGCAGTTAGAACATTAAATACCTTTCCTGCTTGAATACAAGTAGTCAAAAACATCGTAGCTGCTAACCGTGTAACCATCTTCAAAGGATATTGAGATAATGGTATTGTCCGAAACATGGTTGGATTATTCCTAGCTACTGGAACTACTACCTATGGACAACTTTCAAGCATCACATAGGGAACAAGGCAAGAGAGGTGGGTTCCTGGTCTGTTAGAATTTAACTGCAATTTATGCAGCGCCTAAATCTTGAAACCCTTAGCAGCGAGTGTCTGTGGATAGGGATCGACCGCCATCGCCGTCTATTGCCGCGGCAGCCGCCCCCCCCCCCCCGCGGATCTGCTGACATCAGAAGAAATTCTGCTTATAAATTTTCCAAAGATTCTTTGGCTTTGGAAATCAACCCAAACTATTTCAATAGTGATTGATGACTTCAAAGACTGATGCACTGACTGGAATTTTTATCATGCAAAGAGCGAGCTAGCGTGCATTTAATAATTACTAACTCAAATAATAATTTGTTTGAACTTACTAATGAACCCACAAACGTTTAAAAAAACAACTATTTATTGGCCTTCAGGAAGCCCACTATTAAATTTTTTTCTCTGGGTTGCCTGGTGAACTCGAAAACGTTAATCCCCAGAGGTGGTAGTCACGCACTCAATGGGTATAGCGCAACACCTAGTCGACTGGATCATCAAAAGGGTGAAGTGATTCCAAACAATGCAATAAGGTCGACATTTCCATTATGTGTTTCACTTCCCAATGTAAACTTCCAGTTGATGGTTATCCGACACCGCTACCGGACGTTCGGCTCGCCACTGAAACCAAGCTTTAACACTTCTCTTTAAATGAAAATGACATCACAAAGGTGTTGTGGTCCGTCAAATCGTCCATTGCCATCCGTCTGTATGCAAGTTATGATACGGTATTGAAAAATACCGAACCTGTCATACCCAAATACTTCTGCAAAGTGTTCAATGCATCTTTGGAAAAAAGTCAATTTCTGGACAAATGGAAAAAAATCCAGCCTGTGTCTAGTTTTTGAAAAAAAATCATCGCGGCATAATCAAATTACCGACAATACCGTGTGTCGCTCCTTTGTAATCTCACAACATTTATAAAAATATTGGTTTGTGTTGAATTTTACGAACACTTGGTAGTAAATCGTGTGCTCGCTTCTAGGAATTCCGGGCTCAAGAAAAAGGTTATACTATAAGTCAACTTGTAAATGTAAAGTTATCTTGGAACTGAAAGTGGTTACCAAATTCAAATGGTATTCTTAGACTTGTTAAAGCCTTTGATGAAATTCGACACAGAGGGGAATTTTTGAGCTATGTTCTTTTGATTTTCGTGGTAATCTGTTCTATTGGATAGATGATTCCTTAAAAGATAGTCTTCAGCAAGCGATTATTCAAGAACACTCATTTTCTGACTACCCGTTGAGCTCAATACCTCAATATTGATTCTGGGCTCACTCTTGTATTCAGTCTGTGTTGATTATGTGACTGACGTTATAACGTTGCATGTACGATTATTTGCTGATGATACCAATGTTTTCGAGCAGCCAGAAACCCAACTCAACCAGCTATATGACTCAATACAATTTCTATCTTTAAATGTAATGTAGCCCCAAAGGTTGAATGCATATGTTTTTTGGCATAACTTTAAGTACAAACTTAACTCATTCCACCCTGATGACGCTTTTTCCCGCTAATATCTAAATGTCGTCTGCTAATTGTATTTTACTAATTTAGGGATTATTTTTCAATATTTTGGATGAAACTTGCATGGAAGATCATTCCAAATTATATGCCCATGGTCAACAGCTCTCCTTGGCGCGCTCTGGGCGCAATGCGCCCAGAGCGCGCCAAGGAAAGCTGTTGACTCAGTCTTCTATCAGGGTGGAATGAGTTAAGTTTGAAAGAGCACGTAGAGCACATTACCAACACAGCCTTTTAAGAGAATAGTAAACTCAAACATCGGAATACACATTGTTCCTCAATGTAAATTACAAACTGTATTAATGAATGGTGAGACCAGTCCATGAGGAAGGTTGTGTGATTGTTTGACAACTGTGGCCAAACAAATCCGATTTAACTTAACCTGTTCAATATCAGGCGCGAGGATACACATGGACCCTTTATGCCAAATTAAAAGTGGTCGCATTCTTAAGGCCCTAGAAGGAAACTCTGGCCACTACCTATAGATATTTTAAGCTTGTACTCTTTCATAGAATGGTCATAATAATTGCACCAATGTGTCCATCCAAATAAGTCCCTCCCACCAAAGAAAGGTAGCTGACCATGCTTCAAGTGTTGTTCATAAAAAAGCAGATTTCGACTCAGAACTGACAGTTTAACAAATCTTACTTCCTTCTGTTATGGCTTTCTTCAATAATCTGTCCTTAGATGCACATTTTTTCTCTTCTCGTTCAATGTTTCATACCAAGTTAAAACCTATTCCAGCCGATAATAACACCCCTGCAGCTCTTGGCTGTCGAGCACAATTTGAAAATATCTCTCAAACACAAGTACAAGTATGACAGTCTACTCTTCAGAGTCAGGTGCGGCAAGTGAATATTGTGGCTTGCTCAACATGTCCCTGTGGGAATCAAAACAACAACATGAACATTTGCTCTTCTTTTACCCTCCATGTTGCACCATTGGACCCACACTTCTCAAACTTAGTTCCACAATTCAACCGCTTCCTCTCCTCCTACATTTAAAGCAAAATTATGTAATTACGATTTTACATGGGAATACCAGGTCTGAATTTTGCTTTATAGAAGGCACTGCGAGTTTGTTATCTGGTAAGAGTTGTGTTGAATGCACGTGGTGATTTGAATTTTAAAAACGGCGGATATTCACTGTTGTGCAGAATGTTATTGTCAAACCAGCAGTTTTGTATCTTGATTTTTAGTACAGTTTAATTCTGCATATGTATTGTACGTAAGCATGCTGTATCAACTGGAATGTCAATGTATCAATGGTAATGTATACGCCTGAAAATGACGCAAATTCAAAATATATCAAAATTTAGTATTATAGCAACATTTACTTGGAGCAAATATGTCATTTTTAATAATTGAGTTGCACTTCTACAAACTTTGAGCAATCAGCAAGTTTGCAGACAAATTTAGCAATAATAAAGACTTTCTAAGATAACATAAAGATAAATTGATAAAAAAAGGACTTCCAAATGGCTACAAAATGGTCAAACAACGCAAGATATATTGATGACATTGCTTGTATAAATGTACCAAATTTCAGTGAAATTGTGAAAGAAATGTACCCAAAAGATATCCCTTTGGAGGGTAATATTCGGACGGTTTCAGAGGTGTCTTTCTGGACTTGGATATTCAGGTTACTAATGACAGGTTTTGTATTGAAGTCTATCACAAAAAGATGAGTTTAACTTTGAATTAGTTATTTATCCTTTCCCGGACATCGGAACTAATGGACGTAATACGTTTTTGTCAGTCTTTGGGATTTGGTCGTACTTGTTCTAAGTTTCAAGACTTTGCATTTAGAACCAAATTTATTTACAATAAACTCGAGTCAAGAGGATTCAAAGATGTACTTTGATCAAATATTTCTACAACGTTTGCTGTAAATAGCCGGATATGGTTAGAAAGTTTGGCTCCAATAATTTTAGAGATTTTAGACTTGCCTGTTTTACTACTTAATTTTATCTTTTAGCATCATTCTGTTTTAATGTTCACCTTTCCGACATTAAGGCTAGCTTGTTTGCTGTTAGGTTAAACCCCCAGGGGCTCTTGGCACCAAGCAGCGGCCTACGACAGTTTCAAGTCTGCCTAATTGTACTTGATATCGTTTTAAGAAAAAATGTTTTGATAACATTTTTTTTGCATAAATGCTAATGACTCTTTTTTGACATGCCTAAATGCACATTTACTCCTTATATTAAAAAATTACTCAAAATTGACAGTATTTTCTCAAATGTCACAAACCTGACACATTATGTTGAGACATTGACTCAGGGTTGGCAGTGAAATACAGCTTAATTGTTTGTAGACTTTCAAAGTGAGCAGTAGATGTCATCATGGAGTTTGTTTTACATTTCTGGTGCAGGATGTCCATTGTTGCAGTCTTTGTTAGGATTCCCCTTAGTTTGTACAGGTGTTCTAGCTGCACCTATTTATTTTACAATCACTGGCACTAAATATACTGCCCCAGCTTGTTTCTACTTCAGTTATACACTAGCTTTAACTAGGATAAGCTATCCAGCTAGAAAGGGTACATATTGGTTCAGGGGTAAGTCAAATCGTTCTAATCTGAACCTGTACTATACATACTTAGTAATTATGGTTTGTATGACAGGTATTCTTCTTTCATAATGAAGCTCTGTATTTATAAGCAAACTTCGCGTATTTAGCCACTTCATCAATTGCCACGTTCATATTTATTATATGGGTTGTCTTTGCTGGATATTTAGCTTTGACAAGGAGCCGCTACCCTGAGAGACATGTACTGCTAATAACCTCCGAAACATGTGCTGAGTACTTACCCGCTGAAACCCTTTAATTTATTTGGGCTAATACAGCCTAGGTCAAAATATTACAGACGAATGTGTGCAATATGCACAATAGTACTTTCATATGTATATAGGTTAGACAAGGACAGGTTAGCTTATGGAGAGTACAGAGTTCGGACTGCGGAATAGGGTAATGACTACTAGGACGTGGTTCTGGACAAAAAGACACAAATACAATACAATCGCAGTGCTTTCTATAAAGCTAAATCCAGGACTGGGATTCCCAAACAGAATCTTTATATTTTTAAAGCAATTAGCACTGCATTTAAGACAATATTTAGACTCGTGTCCACAAGGTTAACCAAACAGGTATTCTAAAAAAAACAGCTGAAGAGTGACATTGATTACATCTTGTAAAGGTCTACCCAGAGCATATACCAAGGAAGCTAGGGGTAATACTGCTTTGCACAAAATTACATAAACATACATGTACACCACTAGCCACATGTGTATCAACCACGCTAAGATGCACTGTTATCGAGTTTTATGTAAATTTTTAAATCCGTTGAAAATCAGGACCTAATTTGCAGCGCCGACCGGTAACAAACTGCGGTGGAGACTGAGCCAAAACACGTTCCCCTTAAGTTCGAGCACCATGAAGCACGAGGTTTGTGAGAAAATTATAAAAGTCACAACAATAAGAAAAAAACGTGTAAAAAAATAGCATTCATGTGCACGCGTGATTTGGATGTTATAGGCGGATCGAATTTTAAGAGGTTTCTGTATAATCTAAACATAAAATGGAATAATAACAAATATCCAGCATCACTGAAACTTTACCTTATGAATATATCTGGTAGAGGAACATCTTGGGCATATCTCTACCAGGTTTGAAATGCATTTAGCCTAGACCGTTACCAAAAGCTATGCAAATGTCCATGTGCACTAAAGCTTCCAAAGAGTAATATGCACCATTATTCATCATTACGCGATTTTGAAAATTCGTCAACAAATTAGTAATATACGGTGGCGTCAATAGAAAACAGCATTGGTAGTGGCCTACTAGAGGTACATTCCCACATGTTTCACAAGTTCCTGCGTGTAGTTCAAGAGATATCTATTTGACAAACACCCACGTAAATACACATAAATAACAAAAATATCAGAACGCCATGTGATGAACACATTCGCGTGTGTGGATAACTAAAAGTACCCCAATATAATTGCAAACTAATTGGCCGAAGTGTCTTGAAGTCAAAGATTTTCAATGATCTTGCTTAAAATGGACAATAAGATGGTTGAAAAAATTTAAACGAGCAAAAAATATCTGCAGAAATCATACGAATACACACACGGAAATTCATACATTAGTAGAACGAATCACTGGAGTCTGAACAAAATTGTAAGCACCCATCCCATCTATATTTTCACCAAGTTTCAGGCGACTGGTTTACATTTTGTGAAAGGTTGATCATGTGAATTTGACTCACATTGTAATCAATAGGAATGCAAGCATTAAATACAGGTACCCAAACTAAAATAATCGTTAAAAATTAGAGATCCTAAGTATTACCACCTAGTGAACAAGTATCTTTTTTAGATTTTGCCCCCAAAAATAAAGAAATAAACACAAAATTCATACAAAAATTATAAAAAATCAGCGAAGCGTGGCTATTCGAACAAATTTGTAAGATCTGCACCCAAGGTACACTCCTACCAAGTTTGAAGTGAATCTGGTTAACGGTTTTGAAAAAGTCAAACTGTGAATTTCCAGTGCCATCTCTACCTACTTACATAGTAGTCAAAAGGAATGTATGTATCAACTGACAATTGCCAGAATCGAAAACTTCGTCAAAAATCAAGGACCCTGAGTATCATCACATGGTGAAAAAACCTTGTTGAACCGTCTCACAAGCTACAATGCCACCAAGTGTCATAACAATCAGAAGTCAAAAACAGCGAAAAGAAATAAAATCTCGCTTTGAGAAAACATTACATCCTCATTTGTTGAACAAATTAGGGAGTGGTGGTCACCGGGTGTGTTCCTATGCAATTTCGAAGCAATTGGCCAACCGGTTTACAGAGGTTCTTTTGACATTTTGCCCCCCCCCCCCCCCCAAAAAAAAAATCATACAAAAATCCAATTTCACTGGAGCATGACTATTCGAACAAACTTGCTGGAGACCCGCCTAAAGCAAGCTTGAACTGGCTGTGGCTGACAGTTTTGGAGAAGTTGAAAATATGAATTGTGGATGGGCCGACGGGCGACTGATCATCCGAAACGCTCAGTTGACTGAGAAGTCAGGTGAGCAAAAAAACATATTAACAAATCCAAAATTCCCCGGCACATGACCACTCGATGGAACTAAATAGAGGCTTACTCATGGTATATCTCCACCAAGTTTGAAGTAAGCGTGGCTGATGGTTTTGGAAAAGAAATAAAAATTGTGAACCACTACTGTAATTCCGAATCCACCTATGTATTTGTCAACAGGAATGTGCACATCGACCAAATCGAAAAATTGGTTGAAAAGTCAGGATTTTTTTTTCCAATTTGGGTACTTGGAACTGCTATCGACCTCCTTCCAATGATAGGTGTGTTGACTGGAACTCCATTCATCAAAATAGTGAACTTGGTGTGTCTCTCCTCAATCTCGTAGCTCAATTAGCTACAAGTATAAACGAGTACTCAAATAGCCTGTTGGACCTTGTTATCACTGATTCGCTTGAAGTTTTCCTGGACAGTGGAGTCTTAGCTCCTTTTCTGACCACTCGGTTATGTTTTGCTCCTTTTCACTCTCCTAACACAGAGACCGCTAGTTCAAAAGAGGTGTATGGAATTTCCATAAAAAGCTGATTTTTAAGGTCTTAATAATACCTTAACTTCTGTTCCCTGGAACACTACCTTCAACGTCTTCTATCCCATTGATGATGTGATATCTTACTGGTCTAGCCTTTTCCTAAAAACTGGCAAAGAGTTTATCCCAAACAAAGAAGTTACCATTCGGCCAAAGGATAAACCCTTGGATAACAGCTGAAATTAAAACAAAATTATGCGGCAGCGTAAACGTACATGGAAACGTTTTAAGAAATTAACTCAAACTCCTCGCCCTTTCACTCTTGATGTCTGTGTCAACATTGACAGGCTATTATCAGTATTGCAAAAAGCGACACAATACGGTTGTCAACGCAATAAAAGTGTCAATAAACTCATACTTTTCTAAACTACGTACACAATTAGATAAAAATGACATGAATCCCAAACAATGGTGGAACTTGTCCAAGTCCTTACTTAGATGCAAAATCTATGAAGACATACCTTCTATTATTGAAGAAAATAAAATTATCTCTAGCATTACCGAAAAGTGTGACGTATTCAATACTTATATACTTCGCTAGTCAATGCGTTACTCATGCCGATAATGATGCACCTTCTTGTCATTCTTCACCTATCGTACTGAGGCACGCATGAGTGACTTCACGCTCAATGAAGAAAGTGTCAGGCAAGCTTTACTATCCATGAGATCAACTTCTGCCTCAGGCCCCGACAATTTTGGCAATACTCTCCTAAAAAATACTGCTGACACCATCTCCAAGTCATTGACAAAAATTTATAACCTGTCTCTCAGTGTCTCCCAATTTCCCGAGTCTTGGAAATGCTCTAATATCTGCCTTATGTTTAAAAAAATCGAATAAACAAATCAAGAGTAACTATCGTCGAATTTCCTTGCTGTGCAACATATCTTAAGTTTTCGAGCGACTGATATTTAATTTTCTATATGAATATCTAACAGGCAACAACCTACTAACTGATAAGAACTCTGGGTTTAAAGCTAATGATTCAACCACCAACCAACATTTAAGTATTCTCCACAATATCTACAATTGGTTTGAAAATTCCAAGGAGGCCAGAATGGTATTCTTAGATATCTTGAAAGCCTTTGACAAAGTGTGGCATGTAGGCCTCCTCTTCAAACTACGACAACTGGGGTTATCTGAAGGACTTCTTAGGTGGATAAACAATAACCTCTCAAACTGCTTTCAACGTGTTATTATCCACGGGCGAACCTTCTCTTGGCTTCCCGTTCAGGCCGGTGTACCTCAGAGATCAATTCTGGGTCCCTTATTATTTCTTGTGTACATAAATGATATTGTAGATGACTTAACGTGCGATGTCCGCATTTTCGCCGACGACACTAGTATACTGGAGATAGTTCAAAACCCTACCGACTCAGCACACCACTTGAACACAAATCTTTATCTCCCACTGTGGTAAACTTAGGCGCATGGTTTTAAATGCCATAAAATCCATTTCAGTTATTTTCTCGGCCAAAATCAATAAACCTCATCATCCCCTTGTCCTTCTAGGTGGTACCGCCATACCAGAGGAACACACTCATACTCACCTTGGAATTACTGTAGCCAGCATTTTTTTCTTGGCGTGCACATGTCACACGCATCACAAACAAAGCCAGCCAGCGCATTGGACTTCTTCGAAGATTCAAATTTAAGTTATTCCGAAAAACACTCGAAAGATTACATTTTTCAATGGTTTGGCCAATTCTTGAATATGGTTGTTTTATCTTTAACAATTGTGGCCCAGGTCTGAGTGATTTTCTCGAGTCGATTCAGTACCAGGCAGCTAAAATATGCACTGGCGCACTAAGGCACACATCTCATAACAAACTCTAAGATATACATAGTTGGCCTACACTAGCCAGTAGACACAAATATTTCAAATTAATCCTTTTCTATAAAATGTATTTCAACTTAACTCTTTCCTGTTTGTCCAACCTTATACCTCGCCCCCCCCCCCCCCCCATTGCTTGTCATACGCTCCACCATAGGCCTATCAGCACCTTCGCCTCATCAAATGCCGAACCCAACGGTTTGAAAATTCCTTTCCCCTGATGCCATCAAACTATGGAACAATCTCCCCACTGATATCCGTAACTCCCTTTCCCTTCGTCGAAACTCAAAGCCACTCTGCTAGATGCCGGCATTGCTCCGGATTTCTACTCCCATGGTCAGAGATTTGCTACCATCTGCCATATCCAGTTGCGATTAGGATTCTCTAGACTTAATTCCGATCTCCATAAAGTAAATATCATTCATTAGCCCACCTGCGCATGCTCGCACCCAACTGAGGATTTCAAACACTTTTGTCTCTACTGCCCTAAATATGTCCAGGAAAGAAAGAAGTTCCTGCTTAGCATCACTCCTTTGTTAGCCCCTGGTTTTAATCCAAACCTTATCATGCATGTTGCAAGTGGCAAACGTAGTTTAAACGTATTTATTTAGTCTGGATAGCTCTATAGTACATCGAGATGACTAATACATGGGTTCTCCAGAACATGGAGACACACAGTAGGTATGCAGAAGACACACATGACAATACAAACGTTACCAATGTATTATAGCTGTGTAAACTCTGTAAGAATATCAAGGTTTGATTACTTATAAGATACAAGTTAAACCAATATGAATTGAATTCAATATTTACCCGTTAAAGAAAAAAGGTGAGATACAAATAAATTTGCATAGTCCAACCGATGATCACTGCAGTAACAGTGACGGAAACATTTAGTCGTTAAAGCGCCTGGTATCAATAATGTACTGAGGGAGAGCATCACAGATCTGGATATCTAGGCAGTTAGAGAGCACGTTACTGCCACGCAGAAATATTTCAAGTAATGTACCACTACCAATATGAATTATAAGATGCGGGCTAACGCCCGGAGCAATCAAAGGAATAGCTGTACTCAGTAATTTGTTTCTCTGAACGATGTAATAGGGACAGAAGAGTAGGAAATGCTTGGAGTCTTCAGTGGGATAAGAACAAGCACAGGATGGGTCAGGAAGGATGTGAACTTTGTGAAGGTCAGAGTTTAGTCTAGAGAATCCTAGGCCTAATTGCGTGTGGCACATATTAGCAAATCTGTCACCATGGAGATAGAATTCAGTAACAGCGTCTGTGGCTAAGGGAGTAGTTTTAGGTTTCGATTTGAATATATGTAGAGAAAGCGAATCTCTAATGTCGGAAGGCAGGTTTTTCCACTATTTGATATCATCTGGGAGAAAAGAGTTAGACAGACTATGTAGTATTTTACAATTTGAGAATATAGAACTTTCAGAAGAATGCAACACAGTAATTTTCAGAGCAATGCAAAATTTTATTTTTTAAATACGCCGATTTATATTGTAACTGGGTAGTATCTTATCCCATACATGTATCTCGAAATCAGCACATACCGTTGCAGTGTATTTATATGCTCAATGTATGTACCTTTAATACTACCATGTTCTCTACCGTGTCTCATTTGCATATTTCTCCCTCAGATCACTGGTTTATCCAACAGGTCTGTACGAATACATGTATAATGCTGCCACATATGGGTCAACACTCCACAGGTGGATCGACAATGACAAGGCGGAAAAGAACACCCGAGATGCTGGGCGCACTGGCGGCTCCACAGTGGCAGTGTGATTTTGCGGCCATGGTGCTTCGGCCGCGCTCAGCAGGCTATAACCTCCCCTCCAGTCGCTCCCTGTATTTGTTCCTAAGTATATTTGTGTATATATATATATATATATATATATATATATATATATATATATATATATATATATATATATATATATATATATATATATATATACACATATATATATATTGAGTTTGCTGTTTAAATGTATTACAGCATGTCTAGCTGAGTGCATAGTCACGTTTGTACATTCTATTGTCCTATGCGTCTTGTATATATCATTTTGTGCGTCTCCGTGTCTGGAGAGCCCCTAGATTAGTTATATTCTATGTACTATTGGGTAACCCAGTGAAAATAAATATGTTTAAACTAAACTAAATACTTATCGGTAAACGACCCGTCCTATTGATTACTATGTAAGGGTATTTTAATGCTAATTCACATTTTTGGCTTCTTCTCCGAAACCGTCAGCCAGATTGACCTCAAAATTGGTGGCCATGTACCTTGGTTAGGTCTCTACCAGATTTGTTCAAATGGACGCGCTCCATTGATTTTTGGATTTTCTGATGGGTGGGGGGGGGGCCGGTCAAGAAATCGTTAAAAAATCTTTTACTCAACAGCTCACCCGACTGCTTTGATATCACACAGGGACGCCCCTAGACACTCCTCGTTCTTAATTTTTCACCAGGTGACGCTGCGATTGTATTTTTTATGCGTTGTTGTTATTTATGACTTCTTTAGAACCGTCACTGAGATTAAGCTGAAACTTGGTGGGTATGCTTCTTGTAAAAGGGTCAAACAAAGTTGTACACTAGATGGAACTGCTATGGAGTCCTGATTTTTAACGATTTTTTTTTCAAAATGGCTACTTATCGGTAATAGCATCTTTCCTATCGATTACTATGTAAGTCAATGGGCATTCTAATGCTAATTCACATTTTCGACTTCTCGAAAACCGTTATTCAGATTGTCTTCAAACTTGAAGGCAATGTACCTTGGGCGGGTCTTCACCAGATTGGTTCAAATGGTCTCGCTCCATTGATTTTTGTATTTTTTATGAATTTTGTTGGGGTTGGGGGACGCGGCAAAATCTTTAAAAAATGCCAGGGTGTAGGTAGGTTTCAGCTGAGCACAGGACTGTCACAGTCCTCTTGTTGGGACTTCAAAGCCATTGGCTAAGCGGTTTCCAAGAAGACCTATGATTGTCCCGTATAATGGACAAAAAGTCTTATAAAAATGGAAAGATCACTGGAGCATGATGATTTGAACAAACTTGGGGTCCCATCGAAGGTAGACCCCCACTACATTTGAAGAGGATCTGACTGACGACTTCGGAGAAGAAGTCGAAAATGTGACGTACATGTACTTCTGCAATACCTTTTGACCCGCATGGTAATCAATAGGTATTTATGCATTTACCGACAAATGCTTGAACTAAAAGATTCGTTAAAATTAGGTCGAATATTTAACTTTTGGACGGAAAGGCAACGGACCATGGACCATTCTTTAACGTCAGCTTAGGTAAAACTCCTTTATAATGAATACACATATTAATAAGGTGACGAATTACTGGAGTGTGAATTAAAACACACCAGGGTTTAGCCTTACCAAAGGCATATGCCAATAAAGTTTCAGATGAATCTGGCCCAGATTGGTGGAGAAAAGTGTATAAATATATCGTTTTTCTCGATTTTCCCATATTACCAATGCGAGCATGCACCGCTAATGATCACTAAGTAATTTGAAATTTCGTCAAAATGAAGAATTGGAGAGGCGCCACGTTGTGAAAATTGTTCAAGGATAGCGATTCACGTTATATTCCCATAAAGTCTGAAGATAATGCACCATGCAATTTGAGTTAAACGGTAAACAGGAGGACCGCTAAGAGAACAGCCCCTCCTTAGGTGACCTTGACATTAAACCTATAATAAGTATCATCCTGGTCTGGAGGTACCCACACGGTTTCCCATGCAATTTTGAAGTAACTCGCGACGCGGTTTGAGAGCAGATTTTTTCAATATTTGCCACCACCACCCCCCCCCCCAAAACATAAATAAATAAATAAATAAATAAATAAATAAATAAATAAATAAATAAATAAATAAATAAATAAATAAATAAATAAATAAATAAATAAATAAATATTTGCCTCCCCCAAAAAACATAAATGAATGAATGAATGAAGAAAGAAAGAAAGAAAGAAAGAAAGAAAGAAAGAAAGAAAAAGAAAGAAAGAAAGAAAGTAAAAACTCAATCTGTGAAATGTGACAATTTTACATCCCAGAAAAACTAAACGTAAATCATTTAAAAACATGTGACCATTTGAGCAACAGTAATAGACACCCAGAGTATCTCAAGACCAAGACTGATGTGAATCTCACTGACCGCTTTGGAGAGAAATTGACCATTGCAATCCCCGCTGACTTTTATGGTAATCAACAAGAATGTATACTTCAGCCCACAACTACCCGAAATGAAATCTTTGTTAAAATTCAGGGATCCATCTCATTGCAATCTGGAGATCAAGTTTGTCTGACTGCTCCACAAGGCACATTTTCACCACATTTCACCACAATCTGTACAATAGTCTTACGGGAAGTTTGAAAAATAGCACAAACATTAAACAAAAATCAATCAGAATTTATAATCACAAGACAACCTTGTTAAACCTGTTTAGGTCTAGGGATCCGAGGAACAAGGGCATACTGGAAAAGATGTTGCATAAATTGTTTATCGTAAAATCATTCGTGAGTCGCAGGCGAGTGTGAAATGTAGACGTGCATCCCACAATGGGAGCAAAGTGAATGGTCACAAAAGGCAGGTGGTCTGCCAAAAGAAGGGTCTTTCAAGGATCTAGCGTAGTGTCACTTGCATTGAAGGTATGAATTATGCATGATCACATGACGTGAACAGCTGACGAAGCATTTGCCAACCCATCGTGAACATGGATTTTGCATCTGAGGCTACCATGCCTGAAATTCATCTTCACTGCACCTCATCCTAGAGTCTTACATTACAATGTTGGAAAACATTCAGGAATTAGGCTGTGATGTTATGGTAACTGCGTCAACACGTGAAGTGTTCCATGGGGAGGGCTACAATGACTGTCGGCTAAATTGATATACAGACAGAAAGGATTCAAACGCAATGAATCAGACATCAATTATTTTTTTAGAAAAACATCTGTCCGGCCTAAAATTGTGACTTTGAAATTCTCTCATTACGACAAGTGGTGACGACCACTGATTCTACAGCAACAATAGACATGGCAAGCCAAACAGAATGGATTGGCTTATTATACTTATTGGTAGTATCTGTGCATGATGCCTGTAAATGTAAGTTAACTTCAGGTGTTCCCTCAAATAGAGTGACTGTGATTTTTGCAGTTTTGCAAAGGTAGCAACACTTTATTAGCGTCGATATCAAAAGAACTGTCTAACAACACAATGTCTGTACCCATTGAAGAATGTGATAAATGAGGGACTTTATGGAAACATTCTCCGATGTGTGAATGTCGCCCCATTATACCATCGACTTACCTTGGACATTAAAACCAAGCAACAATCTGTCCCTATCCGTTACACGGTGTAAGTATTTATGCGTAGATGCCTGTGTCAAGGACGGAAATTCTTCTTTCATGGAAAGTGCCATATATTGAAATGAAAATACCAGTGGAAGTCCGATAATTGACTGAATGCGCCTACTCCAGGTCAAAACCACGGCCAATCTAACATTTTTACGATGACTAGACTATGTGAAGATGCAAAGCAAATTAATGAAAAAAATTGCACACTATTATGGGGAAATCGTCTTGTCCATATTCTGCAAGTGTCCAAATATTTAGATTTTCGCGAGAGAAGGCCTGCATTTGGAAAGGGACCGTCTCTGGCAGCTATAATAAAGCCATGAGACAAAATACAAATGATTGCACAAAGCAGTATATACAGAGTCAGGTCAATTTAATCATATCGGGTATGTCAGTTGAAATTACGCATAATATAATAAAAAGTTGATTAACACGTAATATATGTGTGCAAAGACGAATCCCATCTTCAGGATCCAAAGAGCTGTGAGTTTCACTTGAGCTTGGTTATCATCAGTATATTCGACATGAGTGCTGCATCCTTCAGATTTACGCCTGTGCCGATTTAAGAAATCCGGCTTAGCTGATCTGTGAAATGCTCTTTATTTCATTTCATTTCGTTTTGTCTCGTTTCGCTTCGTTTCGCATACCGGAGCGCAGCTTTCCAAATGCCCTCCCAAGAAATGCTGCCTTTTGTTTTGTATCAAACATAAATGTCCCACCTCTACTGTTTGGCTACACTCAATCATCTGGAAATATGTGTGCATTTTATTTGCTTGGATGTGATATGCACATAAGATGGCTGAAAATGCTAAGCGAGGAAATGGAACGAACACACTTTATGCGACATAAGTGATACCTTCACTGTGCTACACGCGTACAATTTTATTTCGACATTTCTCATTGCGTAAAACTGAAAGTAGCACGAGTATTAAATTGTGGATTTCCAGCAGATTTTAAAACTTTTTTGTATGTATGTTTGACTTTGCCCGAGTTTCTCCACTAATGTTAATTTGGTCGCTACACAAAAAAGGATGTTTATGACAGTCCTCTGCGCACCTGACCTTAAGTGCCAGACTCAAGTGGTTATATAACCCGCCGAATGATATCAAGGTCATGTTTGTTTAGGAACATCATGATTATTGCAATATAAGTCGGCATGCTTGCCGTACCGGAATCACCTTTTTTTGAAGAAAGGTGACAGGATTTTCAATACCCATTATACAAGCCAAGAAGCCAGTCTGATCTTTCCAGGTCACCCAAGGTCAAAATTAACATCAAAAGAAACTCCCTAAGGGCGTGGTACAGCTTTACAGCAAACATGTCCTTATATACACTATACTTCTCATTTGAGATCATATTGACTATATATTTTCTAAAAGTATACATTTTGATTTTGCTATTCAAATAATGAAATGTCTGTAAGTGTCAAAAAATTAATTTTAATTGCTTAATTAAAAATTTTCCTGTTTTTGTGAAAAAATAGCAGAAACCACAAAAAATAGAAATTTATTTTCTAATCGGAAATGAAACAGTACACTCCTAGTAGAAAAAACAACACCGCATTGTAAACTTTAAACAGTGGTTTTTTTGTTCAACATTTATAAGATGTATAAATTACAGTTAAATATTACAGTTTTGAAAAAAGCACTAAAATTAGAACTTACCCCTTTTTCAAAAATGTAAAATACAGATTTAGAGAGCGTTGTGTGTTCTTTCATTTGACACTTTAAACTTCATCTGATATTTATTTCTCTTACTGTTATTTTATATTTAGGCAAAATTTGCGGATTGTATTAAAATTTTACTACATTCATAGCAATACTAAAATTTTATATTTAGTAACATAAGCAAACTTGATCCTTTGTCTTCTTTTAGAAAATATATACTTTTTACGGGATTAGATTGTAACAATAGACAGAAATTACACATTTACACATTAGAGTCATAAATTATATCTCGCTCTATTACTTTCCAAATCGTGTTGAATGGTAACCGTGAACCTAGGATTCAACATGACAGAAATATAAGCCATTCTGTCACATTTGCTGTAATCCCTATACATAATCTTACTTTATCTCAAAAATTTTATCAGTAAATGCCAGCAACTCTACATAGTGAACAAACAAGTCCATGAATTTTCCCGCCAATTTTGAAGAAAATCCAACATATAGTCTAGCATAGTGAAAACAGAGAGTCTTTTAAAAGTAGAAAAAATCGCAACACCAGCTTTTAAACAAATTTAGGTCTTCGGGTTTCCAAAGAACATTCCCCGCGTTTTGGGAGAAAACTTTTAAGATTTGGCCACGGTAAACTACTTTTTAAATCCACAATTCAGCGTGATATGATCATTTGAAAAACTCCTAAGGTACATTCTGACTACGCATGACGTATATGTGGATAAACATTTTGGAGCAGAAATCGAAAATGTGAATTGTAGATGCCTAGACCTACGGATGAACATAGGGTATGCTAAGCTGCTAACTGAAAAGTCAGCTGAACTAACAATGATTAGTTAAATACGATCATTTTAAGCACCTCGGATGGCCAGGGCATATATCTATTTATATTAATCATTTCTTTACTGGCATGCTTTTTTATTTATTCATGTGTCTATTTATTTATTTATTTATTTATTTATTTATTTATTTATTTATTTATTTATTTATTTACTTCATTTAGCGTCATTTGTTTATTTACTAAAAATTAAAGGTTACTGGCCCTTAGAAGGAACTGGCACAGTTAGTTAGTTGTAGATGTTGCATTGTGATACGATAGTGGCCAACCTTTTTGGTGAATAAGCAGCTATTTATAATTGTAGCAGCACACAGTGGCGGCCGGCCGGCAGAGACGCCGGCCACCGCCGGCCACCGCCGGCCACCGCTGGCTGCCGCCGAAAGCCAATGAAATCGTTAGGGGTTCACTGAAGGTCGACGACAGCCGACGGCAGGCAGCGGCACGTGGCGGCGGCCAGAGGCAGGGTATACGCAGATGCTGTTTGCCGCCAGACACCGCTCCCTGCCGCTGAGCTCCACTCAGTATTCAATACTGGTGTATCATATAAAACATGGATCTGAAGTTGGGGGGGGGGGGGGAGGTTCCAATAAATACATTCATTTATTAGACTTCATAACATGACTTGTACCTCCATCAACTTGATACATGATGAATGACTCTGTGTCTCATTCAATCACATGAAAGTAACTAATATGCCCACAAAAGGAAATCTATTTCAGATTACATGAACTACAGGGCAGTCACGGGGGGGGGCGGATGGTCGACCCCCACCCCCACCCCCATTGACTAAAAAAAAAAGGAAAAAACACAAAACAAACAAATCCAGCCTCGATGAGATTTATCGGTCTTTTTTCTGGACTCCTAAACGACTTTCTGTGATTTATCGGCGCTTATAAAAACACTTCCATCCATAGGCTCTCTTTCTGTCCATTAACTACACTTGTTGCATGTATTAAAAAGCCGATTTAAAAAAGAAACATTTATACAGAGACTTTTGGAAAACATAATGTTAAATTTGTGTGCCAATACTAAAATGGAGTTATGTTGAACACATACACACACACACACATATACATATATATATATATATATATATATATATATATATATATATATATATATATATATATATATATATATATATAATATATATATATATATATATTCGAGCCCTATTTTACACTTTGTTGGGCATGACCCTGGCCACGGGATCTGCCTTATTTCACTGAACTGCCGGCACTGATGTTAATTGCACTTTCATGGATATATCATGGGCAAATTAGATAATTAACGTCATGTCGGATGAACTCTCTCAGTGCCAACTGCGACTAAAGGAACTACTGAAGTCGATCTTCCCTGATTTATCACGTGGATACTAGATTTATATTCTTTGTAGAAGGATATTTCAGAGAATAGAATGGTCCAGGTCAACAGCATTTCTATATTTGTGATTTTCATTGGGAGCAAAAGCATATTCTAGATACATGTACAAGATGCCGCTCCTTGAGTTTGTTTTGAATTTGCAACAGCTTTCCATCAAAAACGGTTAAAATTATGTTTGACAATGTGGACACATACATATAAGTGTCACATGTTACTAGATCAAGGCAAAGACTACTTTATTCACCTTTTTTCAACAAATTCGTAATTTTTCTGCAACTATGTCATACGTGGTGTGGTTAATGTTCCGGCATCAAACTGTTTCACTGTTGGTCATAAGCCCTTGTGATTGGACAAGGACAACATCTCTCAAAAAGCAAAAAAAGAACTAGCGAAGCTGCATATCAGCTACGGTAATTGGACAAGTACAGCATCTCTCAAATAGTAAAAACAAAAACAAAAACAAAAACAAAAAAACTAAAGGCATTGCCGATCTGTTACAGTGTTGGTGTAAAGGTCTTTAACCACGTAAAACATTTTTCCTGTACAATTTTATAACCTTACATGTACGTCATTGACAAATTCACCTTATGAACTGGATCTTAACATTTCTTAGCTTTAAATGTGCATGTTCATGGGGTATATGTAAACATATTATAAGGCAGAAAACCAGTAGCTATCACAATCGTCATTAAAAACAGCATTACTGATTCCGCTACTCCTAAGAGTCTAATCAGCGTGCGTTTACAGCGCTTAACATGCCCATATCCGATTTCTTAAAACTGACAAGTGTATAGTCTAACTGTCTAAGTTTTACCTGCAGTTGGAAATATGTTATGGTGTTGACAAATTCACCTTATGAACTGGATCTTAACATTTCTTAGCTTTAAATTTGCATGTTCATGGGGTATATGTGAACATATTATAAGGCAGAAAACCAGTAGCTATCACAATCGTCATTAAAAAACAGCATTACTGATTCCGCTACGCCTAAGAGTCTAATCAGCTTGCGTTTACAGCGATTAACATGCCGATACCCGATTTCTTAAAGCTGACAAGTGTATAGTCTAACAGTTTTACCTGCAGTTGGAAACATGTTATGGGTGTTGGCTTTTGCAAGGTATACCTTTTAGTGAAACACTGTTGTTATGATACGAATCTCTTTTACGGTGGCTTGGGGTGGCCCTCTGCTAAACGAGGGAAACCAGGTCATGTGAGTTTCAAAATTCGTGGTGCCAAAATTTTCTATTTTTTCAAAATATCCCTATGAAAGTATTTATGTTTAAAACGTTTGGTCTAAAAACTATAGATGCATTAAAAAAGTATATTTGATATCAACTATCAACTTGAACCCCTCTGAGAAATGGTAACTTAGCCTGTTAATTTTTTTTTTCTTCAGAAATGTACTTTTCGTCTAACGTCAAAAATATTATTTTGCCCTATCTCAAAATTGTGAAATACCACGGTTAATCCGTTTGGCATGGACTGGTGTGTTACTTAGTTTGGCAGTTTTATCTTACAATGAGGTATAGATAAGAATTGAACTTGCAAACTCTGGTGATAGGCTTTGGATAACAGAAGTTTAATCTCAACGGAACAAATAACAAAATCGAAATTTGAAAGACAGGACCGTGGTAGACAGATTAAACTTCCGACTTCACAAGTTTGAAACAGATTGGATAAAAAATAAAACTTTTTGTCTAAAATTAAAGTCCATTTTCAAGTGACATTTATAAACACGACGAGATGAGATTCCATTTTTCATCAAAATCGACCACACTTAACAAGAAATATATTCCCTGTTATATGTAATCATCTGCAGATCCAAACAATTCTGAAAGTAGATACTTTTATAAGGTTCGTCATGCAGCTGTCTAATTAGAGCTGAATATGATGCTGCTTTATGGACAAATATTTGACCCAAACACTCGCCTGAATATACGGTTTTGGTTGTCATTTTCTCAAAAGCTCCAACCTTGGGAGGGGGCTTGCCTGCCCCCGCTCAGTCGTTTACACCCTCTCACAATGTCAATATCTTAAAAGTCCGACAACCCTTCCAGGAAAAACTAGTGACTGGCCTGTACTACTATTATGTTTGAGTCCTACAGCTGCAATTTAGGACCACCCTTCAGCCGGAATAAAGTGGTCGTACAATAAGTAGTCTTTGATATGAGGCAAAGTACATGTAATGTACATTTCCATATATAGACTGTATTGTGGAGTGGCAGAAATGTGATTTAAAACGCAAGTAGTCTCTCCTTGCGTGTATTACTGTATGGGAACACAGATAAACAGGCCAGTCTTTGTAATTGTTCATTAAGTTACTATCTACTTAATAAACAATTACAAATGTTTTGAGCAGCAGTAAATGTCTTAGGAGTAACGTATACTGGTCAAAGCAATACACACATTCGAAAACAGAATCGGGTGCGCCAGAATATCGACGCACAGGTATTGAAACACTGGCTGGTCGTACCCAGGCCTGGGCAGTAATGTCAAGTCCTACCTCTGAAAAACGGTAGGTGTACCTGCCCTCAGTTGCGGGTTCGAGTGTATTCATTTGTTAATCGTTAATCCTACAGCCTCAGAATATGCGCTGGGAACAATGGTAAAAAAATAGCATTGGCTTAAATAGAAGACAAAGACACTTAATGCTTCATCTTGCTATCCGTAAAATAGTTGATATTATGAAGTACCACACTGCAGCTCCAGCGATCAGACTCTGCCAGGTCCATATACCGGCGAAAACTGTCTTCATACCATTATCAAGCGTGCTGAGGGTTGTCACAGAGGGGCAATGCCAACCAGTGTTTAAGGATTTTCAGTTTACATATATTTACTAGGACACCCTATAATCAAATCTGACATTGATTGTATTATATTTTACTGCAATTCTTACTTCTATGTGCATGACGAACTATTGAAACCCGTGAAGGATATTTATATTTATATTCACTTCCTTGCTACTTTTACTTCTTCCAGTGTTGCCCATATGTTTATCATAATATGACGTTGTATTGTACTATGAATTCCAATGTATATTTTATTTTTGCTGTTCGACGAGTGTTTAAAAAGTATATTTCTAATGACCGATTTATGACGCAGGAATGTATAGAAACTGTCCTGTGCTGACAGATTTACCGTGTAAATGCAACTGAATTGATATTCTTATGTGTACGGATGGTTTAGCGGAAGAAAAGGTCCATTCCACATTTACCATTTTCAACCTTGACTTTTCAGGCAAATCAGATGGTATTGCTTTTCTGTCAGACTTTCCGGGCTTCAATTATGGTTTGCAACATTGTAAATGGTGATGATGTCCAGCAAAAACAGTTGGCATTTATTTAAATTTAAATATGCTTTTTTTCACTAGTAGTTTTGTTCTTGAATTACATTGTCATTTATTTATTTATTTATTTAATTATTTATTTATTTATTTATTTATTTATTTATTTATTTATTTATTTATTTATTTATTTATTTATTTATTTATTTATTTATCTATCTATCCATCTATCTATCTATTTATTTATTTATTTATGTATTTACTTATTTATTTATTCATGCATAAATTCATCCATTTATGTAATAATTTATTTATTTATCTATTTTCGTATTTACTTATTTGCTCATTCATTCTTTCTTTCATTTATTTATTTATATTCATTCAAATTTTAACATTTTCAGACTAGTACTATCTTCTTCGATCTTCGATGACACTGTCATTTATCACTTATTCAGTTATGTTGACCATTTTAATGTTATTTATTTATTTATTTATTTATTTATTTATTCATAAATTTATCTATTTATATATTTATTTATTTATTTATTCATTCATTCATTCATTCATTCATTGATTTATTTATTTATTTATTTATTTATCAATTTATTTATTTATTTATTAATCTATGTGTCTATTTTTGGACTATTTGTAATAGCCTGATTTAGAAATATGAGTTGATCTCACAATAAGTAAAGTTAGGGTATCCAGCGAGATTCGAAGCTGGATAGCTTTGTAAAGATGCATCTTGTGAACGACCTATCATAAGCCCCTGCACAATTAGGAAGGTTGAAACTGAACGACCGTTTATTCTGTGTTGGTAGAATTTAGAACTACTCAGGCACGCAAGGAGAAAAATATAACGCAAGGAGTACATCAGAGGTGGAAAAGTACAGTTCAATGCGGTGTCCAAGATTGCTTAAAGACATGAAGTTCGAATTAAAAACGGACATTACTCTAATAACTTGATATACAAGGAGCATGGCTTAAGAAGGAGATATAACTCCAAGTCGTTGATTCTTGTGTCAGAATGAATAAAAAAAACACTTGACGCTTTTCTTGTGGCTTCTTATTCCGTCTGACGCAAGAACCCACTCCCCAGCTGGAGATTATCCTGCTCTGCAGGAATGGCAATTTTACGACTCAAAATATATATTACCCTTTTGTCTTCTCTGTTTATGTGTCTGTATTTTGTCAAACATTCCCAAACGGCATTTATTTTCTGTCAGACAAATTCTTGAGCTGTCACTTTATTGATAGACAATTAATGGTGTATTCAATCGCGAGTCTAAGAAACATTAGTGGAGCCACCACCACCCCCCAACGATTTTTTGTTTGAAAGAAGATGCATATTAAGTAAGCAGCACTACAAGTGTGTTGAAAAGTATATTCTTTGCCTATTATTAACTCTGTAACAATGGATGCGTAAATGATTATAGCGATAGGTCCTTTTTATTTAACGTCCATTCTAATAGAAACAAACAGAGTTATTAAAAGACACAAATACAGTTGCTCTGCGCGGCTTCACTGTACCATTCTCACTCAAGTCACTTGCATAAACAATCACATGTCGAGCATTTTCTTTTCCTGAATTTACCTTCAGCTGGCTTTAACTTTTCAACGGACAAACAAATCAGTAGTAAAATATCCCCTAAAGGGAGCTTCTTAATAAAACAGGAGGGAATGTCTATCTATCGGTAAAAGGTTATGTCAGAAAGACGATTACCTATTGGCGATAGAAATTAAAGGCGTTCATGATATTATTGTGTGAACCAGCCAAATGCTGCAGATACTACACGTATACACATCTCACCCGACGCCTTTAAAAGACGGAAAGTAGTGAAACTCTAGGATAATAACTATAATTGGTACACAATAAATGTTAAGATCTCCAGATTCAAAAGAGTAACACACAAACCAATGTGCGGCACACACAATAAGCAGTAATGTGTTTCATACGTTTTATAAAATGAAACACTGCAAGGCTGTAGATCAGTATATTTATATATATATTCACATACAGAGCAGAAGCAGGGCAATGGATCATTGGAATTAACTTATCTTTCTTGGGGAATTTGGACAAAACTGAATATGCTCGCAATTGAGGTAAGGATACTAAGTGCATATTCTTGGGTAACTGAGCAATCACTCAAGTCCCAGCCTGCCTATCATAGCTGACACTAAAGGAAATGTCTCAGGTCAATCACTTTTGTCGGCAAGCTTTGGATGCATTGTGCCTAAACCATGGCAAAGAAAGCAGATGAATCATTCAAAACTTGGCTATGAAAGATATTGATTATTTCTTGGTTTTGCAGATCCTGAAACGGAAGGCAAAGTGCGCATGCTTTCAAAGAGACCAGGATCCTTCGATTACAATAAGAAAAGTTCAGCTGGTGTAATTGAAATGTTTCTCAATGGTACATGGGGTAGAATATCTACTGACCGTTTTACAGAAGAGACAGCGACGGTCATCTGCAAGCAGTTGGGATTTGACCTCGGATCAAAGTTTTATCCACAAGTTGGAAACTACTATGGCTGGCTGTCAAGCATCCAGTGTAGCGGCACAGAAATTAATATCTCGGAGTGTAGTTCCAGCAATTGGTACCACACGGGTAGAAACGTGAAGAGGTTACAAGCTGCTGCTTCCTGTTTGACGTACAGGCCAGGTATGACTTACAAGTGTGATTCATGACGTACAGCCAGGTATAACTTACAAGTGTGATTCATGACGTTCAGGCAGGTATGACTTACGAGTGTGATTCATGACGTACAGGCCAGGTATGACTTACAAGTGTGATTCATGACGTACAGGCCAGGTATGACTTACAAGCGTGATTCATGACGTACAGGCCAGGTATGACTTACAAGCGTGATTCATGACGTACAGGCTAGGGATGACTTACAAGCGTGATTCATGACGCACAGGACAGGTATGATTTACAAGTGTGATTCATGGCCCAGGACTTTTAGTATCAACTTGATAAATAGACTTAGATATTTATCATACTTTCATAAATAATCTGTTAACACAAATCTGCAATAATTAAAAATAAAGCAATATAAAAATCAATATTCTTTATACACCCTTTATTAAATGGTACACAAAGTGAACCTGCCGTTCCTGCCACCAGGATGTTGTAATGCCTTTACACTATTCAAGAAGGGCATCGATAGTAACCAAGCTTTCACAACAGAACTTTCTGTAACGTCAAATAGACTATGGCACAGGCATCTCTAGATAATGTATAAAAGACAAAAATGAAGATTTGGAAGGAAGTCAGCCCTACATTCAACATATGAAACCAGCTGTAGTTGTATCACATAAGTGCAGAACTAAGTCTATGCAATGCTCTATATGGAAGGTGTGTTCGCCGTATGATATCAATGGACATAACTACTGATTCAGGGCAAAACCTGAAGCAAGAAGGACCAAAAGTGGAAAAACGTTTGTTGCCAATTAGTCTGGTTTCTTACGTAATTTGTGGGAATTTTTTTATGCCGCTAAAATTCAATTCTTGGCATCACTGTATTCTTGACGAACCAGGAACACAAAAATAGGGTATTTCTTTATGACCGCTACATTAGCCAAATGGCAGTCACTTTGAAATTAACCCTTTTTACACCGTCCAGTTTGCTATTGACAGTAAGAATACACTTTATTACCACATGCAAACATGATGATGGGTTGGCTATGTAATGTCAGCAAAGTGATCAGATAACATATGACATATCCTAACAGTATAATTAAAACCATATTCTGTCCAACTTTTGGAACTTTTGGAATTGATCCTTTAGATGATGGAAATATACATACCTTACTCTGTGTTAAATATATATTTTGCTTCAGAATGTTTGTTTCCACAATTGTAAAGATAGTATAGACAAAATAGCCTCCTAAACATGCAATACACGACGAAAATGTCCTAATACTTCATTTCCAGAGTGACAGGCAGGATTCAATTATTTTTAGTTGCAGGAAAAAGGGGAACTAATATTTTTTTGTCCTTTGTTTTCGATGTTTTTTCATAAAAGTTTACATAGCAAATGAATTTACCTTGCTCATTGTCATGTGATGCACTGTAAACACAGATATTACCACAGGCATATCATTTGCTATGTTATGTACATGTGATATCGTTCTTAAGACAAGAACATATGTTGCCATGGCACTGTTCTTAGTAGCCTTTTTACCAGATATATAATAGCTTGTGGAAGTGGTGACTCCAGACACTTGACGCAAAGACGGTTGCTTCCATCATCCGTTTCTCATCTATTTTCTCTCTGAAAGGTGAGACACGTGGTTTTGGTTGGTGGTAACGACCATTATTGGCAGTGACATTAGCTCTAAGTAGTGGTTTGCGTGCTCCAAGTGTTGGGAACAGCTTTTCGGCTTCAACAGTTACCTTTTTGAATAGAATAGTTGAATAGTTAGCTTATGGTGAGTAAAGAGTTTGGACTGCAGAATAGGGTAATGACTACTAGGAAGTGGTTCTGGGCAAAAAGACACAAATACAATAGAGCTACTGCTTCCATACCCTATGCAGATAAACCTTCAATGGGACCCAACGTGCCAAAAAAAAAAATAAATTTCCAACCTGCTTAGATATTGTAATTATGGTAGCATTTGGTTCAAGCTTCAAATGTTTTGTTATCCATTTCTATTTGATTACTCCAAAAAAGACAATTTCCACCCCAGACAGCACCCGGATAATAAATGAAGAACAATTAGTCCCTTGCACGTTTTATGACTAGTCCAAGGGCAATGATTACCTCTATATATAGATGTTTCTGTGGTGCCTGTCTTTGCCAGTAATAAATTTTACCTTTTTCCTCTGGGTGGTTGCATGAAAACAGATCAAACAGCTTCACGAATAAATCAGTATCTGGTGAGTGTGCATCGATATCAATGGCCACATTGCTCTATTTGATCACATCAACAGCCACATTGCCCCATTTGATCACATCAACAACCACATTGCCCCATATAATCACATCAACAGCCACATTGCCCCATTTGATCACATCAAAAAGATTATGTGGTGTGAGAGTATCTGCTTCCTCATAAGTGTTCAATCAAAAAAATACAGACTGAGCAAACCAGGTTTCTTGGCATGAGCCGTGGACAATAACTACAGGAAATTTGCTTTTGAGAATATTCATGGGGCGCAGCATTTGCAATGTGAGCCTTTAGTTGTTCTTTTTATTTTAATATGTGACAGTCGAGTTTTCAGCTGCTACTTCATGTAAGCCTACATCTTTTTGCTATAAACTCAGCTGACTGACAAGTCAGGTGAACCAAAAACTGATAGGCTTACCAGGTCTCTTTTTAATTTTGGCAAAAGTAATAAACTTTGGGTTTTGAGTGGCTAGGCCCATACATTTAGGAAACACTATAGTCTTTAGTTTATGAAGAATATTCCAAAGGTTAAGAGGACCAGTTTAAAACCAAGAGTTGCCTTTGATGGGTGGCTGCCTGTCTCAAGTCAGGAGTAATATTTGATTTTTCACATTGGTATTGGAAGATGAATGTTGAAGCTTTGGTAACTCTGGAATCTCTTTGCTGTCATTATTGGGTTTGGAATGTATTAAGATGGGTCACGTTTTTCTGTACTCTTTGTAGAATCAGTGATCTAGATTTTGACTCGGTCAGTTTCACCAGCCCATTTGTTGCAAGTGTGAGATTTCAGTAAACCTTCAATGTAATGTCCAGCGATAACTTTGCCTTGTGTGTAGCCAACAAACAAACTTTTAACTACAGTGGCTAACGCTTTTGCAAAGTCTGCATATTTCACCATCTGTGGGCCTTTGTGATGGACTGAACAGCAATGTAGCAGCAATGATATAAAGTTTCTAACCCACATTTGCATGTGGCAGATCCATTTACTTGTCGCCTTCATTTGAAAGTTTCACTTCTTTAAGAACCATCATGAATGAGCTTTTTGTCAAATGATAGAAGGAGCTCATTTCAAGAAAACAGTGACCTTGGAATAACAGACAACTCATATTGTCTAATGGCGTCACTAACGTTTATGCTTGGCCTTGATTGCTGGACCACAAGTAACCTTGTCATTGGTTGTCACTTTTTAAGCAATTTACCTCTTTGTTGTTTACTTTACATGTAATTTTCTTGTGGCATGTGCCAAATGTCTTCAACTGTCCGCGTGTTTGGGACACAAATGTACTCAGTCCTTGTGAAAGGAGCCATGCAATCTGAAACTATTTTTAAAATGTAGTCTGACTTTTATCATTTCGATGTAGAATGCCGCCTTTGGCTGATTCATCCACCAGTTTTGAATTATAATTTTCACAAGCTCTCTCCGTTGTACAAACATATTTTATTCCCAATGTTCTGAAATATTTCTTTCTTTTATCAGGATTTTTTATATGCGACAAGTTGTGTATCCTGTATGATATGGATCCTACAAACTGGTAATGCTCTTTCGACTTCCTAACAACATCCTCTGTATTAGGATAGAAAGGAGCTTCATTCATTCACAAGGTGTAAAAGTCCAGGAGCAATTAACACGTATTTTTCCAATGCTTATTTACTTTACGTTATTACAGTAATTTCAAAAAGAAATTTCAGGTCTCAGATCGTTTACTAAAGGGATATGTCAACAAAACAATATGTAAATGAAATGGAATGATCAATCCTATGACGCTAAAGGTGCACACTCTCCAAATCATTCTCAGTTCATACTTTGGACCAAGATGGCCCGGCACTTGTCTTACAATATTATTGCTCATGCTACTTTGTTCCAGGTTTGATGGAATTCTCATATGAAGTTGCTGCTTGTAGAATTGTCAGTGGTTCATTAACTGAGATGTGACTTTCACTCTCTTTCCAAGTGATCCTCAGTATGGTTCTGTGCAATGTATTGTGGACATCAAGAGTGCTTTGCAGAAGACCCACAAAATGAGCCGCAAAGAACAGAGAGTCACCTGTCTCTATATATGTTAAAAAGAATGTACCCCCAGTTTTTCATGAGCTCGGCAACCACACTGGTAGTTCACGTTTCCAGGTTTCCTCAATGAATATAATTTATTGCTGGCACCAAGATTTTCAAGAAAGTCACGAGGCTCTTGCTTTTTGTTTGCGTGTGAAGCATCAGGAAAAGACAAACAAATAATGGTGTTTCGTCCTCCTTTCTAAACCCATTCCACCTTGATAGATGACCGAGTCAACAGGTTTCCTTGGCGCACTCTGAGTGCAGTGTGCCCAGATCGTGCCACGGAACCCTGATGACCATGGGCATATAATTTGCGACGATCTTCCATGCAAGTTTCATCCAAAATTTTGGGAAAAAAACTAAATTAGTAATACAATAAGCAGACGACAGTTAGGTATTAGCGGGGAAAAGTGTCATTGGGGAGGAATGAGTCAAAAGAGTGTCTGTAAAGAGTGGTTTGTAATTTACTTGCCAGTCAGTTTTAAGTTAGTCAGTTTAAGTTATTCAGAACTTGCCAGCAGACAGGAATAACTCCTTTGCATGTCACCTTCTTTCGTTTTCCCATTATATGATTATCCGTGGTGCCAACAAACAGCCCTCTTACAATTAAATTTCCATTTGTCATTCCTTATCTGATGATTCTGCAGCTTTGACAGAAAGCTAATGTCTTCATCATCATGTTTGCTGCTGAAGCGACTGACAGCTGTGCCAAGTAACTTTTTTGTTGCTTAGTCCTTCATCAATGCTAAAACTGACTCTTCCTGGATGAGAAACAAGAGTATACCCTATCAGCATATCGCATAGCATGCACTTCCTTACTTCATCAGCCATACTGGAATTCGGTAATTTATATGTATAGTTTTCCCAAAAAATTAAAAGTGATGCATTAAAATGCTTATTTATTTTTAGTGCAAATTTTCACTCACTATACTGTGACCTGTATTACTTAATTTCGTGAATTGTTCATTTTATTTTATAGTAATATATTTGGGGGCGGGGGGTGGTCATTGTAATTTTATTTTTGTGACAATAGACTTCACAAGATTTTACTCAACTGACTTCTTGGTGAGTTGAGGCCATGTAGTGTTTTTTGTCCATTGTATTTCTATCCGTCTATCTGATGTCCAGACTTGACATATTTGACTTCACAGACAGATTCACTTGAAACTTAGTGAGATGTACCTTGGGGGCGGGGGGGGGGGGACTCTACTAAGTTTGTTCAAATAGTCACGCCACATTTTATAATTTTTTTCTGCTTATTTGGCAATTTCTTTTCCCAAACCAGCAATTGCTTCAGAATCGCATAGGAGCCCTTCTAAGGACCCACAAATTTATGCAACAGGTGGCGCTGTGATTTTTGGGTTGTTGTTTTTTGTTTTTGGTTTTGGTTTTTTGTTTTTGTTTTTTGTTTTTGTTTTTTTTTTTTTGTTTTTTGTTTTTTGTTTGTTTGTTTGTTTGTTTGTTTGTTTGTTTTTGTTTTTTTTTGTTGTTGCTTTAGATTTCTGATTTTATCCAATTTGTCAATTCGGGTACTTGTCAGTTAATACATAGCTTCCCATTGATGGCCATCAACTTACTGTACGTTCACAGAGATGTGATTATAATTTCGTCAGTTACATCGACTCTAAACTGGTGGCAATGTACCTTTGCTAAGTCTCAACTTTATAATTTAAAATTGTCGAGCTCCATTATTTATTTTTTGTGAACTTGTTTGTCTTTGTGGCAAAATCTTAAATCTCTCAACCAATTGGGCAATAGAGACGTCGCCATTAGCACTATTTATGTGTATTTGGCTGAATATACAACCGAATTGAGAAACTTTTCGAAGGCGTGTATAAGATTCTATGTTAAAGTAACATTCAATGCGTTGAACAGTTTTGTAGCAAATGTTATCAAAAGTACACTTGAATCTTAACAATGTACAACCATTTACCACGATGTTTCTATGTAGAATGGTTTTAAAGTCACATAGGTCCAAATTACAATGGAAACTACTGAAAATACACATACCTAGCCTGTCTGCCGACTGAGCCCTCTACTGAGAACCATATGAACTAGTTGACCTCACTTATTCCTGTGAACTTGCAAACAGATGCCTCTGAGGAACCCCAGGTTAAAGGGGGCTCACACAAGGCACGCCACCAATTGCTTTGTAATTGCAAAGAACCACTTCTTGGCACCCATATTTTTAAACTTTTTCAACAAGTGCCGCTAATTTTAGTCTTACACTTTCTTATCAATCATTGTTATATTAATCTTTTGCTGTAAACTCAGTTGACCGACAAGTCAGAAGAACCAAAAGGTTACCGGTCTATCACGTCTCTTTATATCTTCGGCATAATGTGAGTGTGTATGTGATGAATCTTTGTACAAGGAGGTCTCAAGAGATATAAGATTTGGATCACAGTCATACTTTATTATAGAGATCGTTTACTTTACTATTTTTACACAGCCAGTGTACACCAGTGAAAACTCAATACTGTATATAGGCTTTGTACAGCAGGGACAACTCAATACTGTATGTAGGCTTTGTACACCAGGGACAACTCAATACTGTATATAGGCTTTGTACACCAGGGACAACTCAATACTGTATGTAGGCTTTGTACACCAGGGACAACTCAATACTGTATATAGGCTTTGTACACCAGGGACAACTCAATACTGTATATAGGCTTTGTACACCAGGGACAACTCAATACTGTATATAGGCTTTGTACACCAGGGACAACTCAATACTGTATATAGGCTTTGTACACCAGGGACAACTCAATACTGTATATAGGCTTTGTACACCAGTGACAAACCCAATTATAGTATACATGGCCACTGAATCTATGAAAAATTAGAATAAACGCACAGCCATTTGATTAAGGAGCTTGTAAACAAAGGCACTATATATCACCCTTGAACTGACTTATACAAACTAAGTCAAATCTGTTACTTGTTACAGGACTTTATTCAAAGTACTTTTTGGGGGGCATATTTGTTCATGTGAGGTTCTAAGGGCACTATTAAAGTGGCCTCGCTTGATCGCGATAACTAATGTACTGTTAAGTTACGTGTGATCCTTGCAAAGCTACCTGCATGGCAGAATGGAGAGTATATATGATTTACAGTCTTACTGCATGGCAAGTTAGGCAGTAAATGATTTACAGTCTTACTGCATGGCAGCATATGTTTTACAGTCTTACTGTATGGCAACTGCTGCGAAGGGCAAATTGAAACTCGGGACTGTTTGAAAAGGCTATTACCAGAGTCAGAGCTCTAAAGAACCTCTGATGTGCCATGTATGAGGGATGTACACCATCCACACAATTGCTGTCCTGGTTTCGCTCAATGTTTTTTTTCTATAATTTACATGACATTAGTCGAGACCTACTTACTCATGACACACTTCACTCACTTCACTTTTTGTGAGGTAAGTCCAAATTATTTAGATTCATCGCCCCATGGTACACTTGTCTTGGCAACACGCAAAACCATCTCTTTAGGGCAGCATCTCTTTAATTTCACTAAATTCAATCAGCTCATAGGGAAGTGTACCTGAAGATATCTTACCTAGCCCCCCCCCCCCCAAAAGTACCAATTTTGCCAAAGGTGGGTGGTAACAATGTACCAGTTGTGCAAAGGTGACTCTTATCCTCATTACTGTGGCCCCCTCTATGCTACCCCAAACAGGTTGGAATTGCACAGTGTTTTCTGTGGTTGATATGGGAGGAGCCAAACAAAATATGCACAGAAAGAGGCAATTTTAAATACTTTTGTCTCATAGCAATTTGAACAGATTTGAGGTAGGGCCTGCAATGTTTTCGCCAGCGGGCCAAAGATTTATCACTTTACTGAATGTACACTTTACCCAGGTTGTTAGCTTATGCACTTTTTGGTGATTTACTGATCAATAAATTTGTAGTTAGATCAGGCCACACGTTTTCTATGATAGTAGCTAATACCCAAAACATAGCTTGAAATTACAGAAGGTCCTCTATCTAGCAAAGAGAAAAATACACTGAAGGCTATCACTTGCTTCACAGTAGATGACACCATAGAATTCAGGACTTTCCCCCACAAGTGAAGCCACTGTGCACAACTGCTTTCTTGCCTCCATTCACAAGAGAATCCCCTTTGGGGGGCAAGCCTGCTTGATTGTATATTTTTAACATGGGCACCTATCCAGGAACAAACCTCGGGTGATGGGAAAATATGAATACATGTTCAGATAGCTGTGCATATGAAAAGAGTGTGGCAACTCAGCTGCAACAATGTTCACACAACAATGAGAAAAGGGAAACTTCTTACAGTATATGAGGGCAATTTTGGGAAAACAAACTTCATTTTCTCAGAGAAATGCTTGCAAGTACCTTGTTCTGAGTTGATCTTTTCAGAGTGTGCACATACATAAATGAATGGTGAGTAGCCACTGTTGACTATGCTGCTGCATGGTAGTGAGCAGACATTCCTCAATGTCAAAATGTACTCAGTGCATAGGTGTCAAAAACTATGCAGGTAACTGACTCAAAGGTGTCAGAATCACCTCTCCCCACACATGAAATAATTACAGCCACACCTTGAATATGTTAGTTTTATTCCCCTCTCTTCACAGTAGAGCATTTAGCACATAATGTCACAGGAGAATGCAAGTAATTCAGGACTTTCACCGACAGGTGGACCACTGTGCCCAGTGATTTTCTCACCTCCAGTGTCTACAAAAAGCCCCTTTGCTGGGGTAAGACTACTTGCTTGGATAGTTTTAACATAGGCACTTTCCAAAGAGCAAGGTTTACGTGGTAAAATAACTTGAACACTCGGCCGCACAAGTTTAAGTATGGCAAAAAAATGGCCTCTCAACTATTCATGAAACCTTTCATAAAATGTTGAACTTATAACAATAGGTTAAGACTACTTTAGGGCAGTACAGCTTGGTTAATCAGTGACGTGTCTGCCATAACTGAAACAATGGTGTTTTGCTCTTTAAACACCACACTTGTATGAAGGGTAATATCCCACAGAGCCATATGCTGTGGAATCATGAGCACAGACTGCCAAAATGTATTCAGTTTAGAGGTTTCACAAACTACTCTGGTGATTAACCCCTCATGCGTCAGAAACCAACTGACACCTATGCAGGTGTGGGTGGTCAGTACACAGATACGGACTACCGTATGAGGGTCTCAATAATTTTGCCTGTAAAAAGTTTCTAACATCTTCAAATTAAAAATTTCTGGTACCTTACTGATGTTGACAGGCATACTAATCAAAAAGTTTTACAATTTATGTTAATGTTTCTATAATTGATCTCAAATTTACTTTAAAGATTGGTACTTTTAACATGCGTTACCCTATGCCCACAAGTGTTCACCCCCGCAATGCCCTCTCCAGTCTGCTGAAGGTGAGAAAAGTCTATGCTTTGCTGGTTCTGTGAAAGGAATCAATTACGAGAGTTAGGAAAAATAAATTTCTGACAATGTGTTACTGCCCTTTATAAAACACATTGGGGCTTTGAGCCACCAGTTCATAAGCAGTCTCTCTACTTTGGCATTTAAATAAGTACAATGCCCACTTTCAGAATATTGTAGATCATATTGGAACTCAACAAAGAATGACGAAGAGATAACTTAAACTGTAACAATATATTTACAATCAACATTCAGTGTATCCAAAGTAGGTAAATGAAATTATACACTTGGCTATGCTGATAGTCCAATAATTAACAGACTGAAGGTAAATCCTAATCCCTGGTGAGAAATTCTCCACAGCTACTGAATCCCACAGTTCCAAGTCCTACGGTAGATGCCAAATAGTCTGGTCCAAATCCAGCGCAGGCGCAGGTTTCTTCCAATGGGGTATACAGAACATGGTGCTGGTCCATATTCCACAGAAGTACAGTTTGGTTCCAAAATGGTACAATTAAACACCAACTATACCAATCCACTCAAAGGCACTGTCCACACTATACAGGTATCATGTATAAATGAGTATCTCCTTGACAAGAGAACGGCTCATAGTCCCACTGGCTTGAAGTCACACAGCTTCTGTCAGATCTCAGAATTCTCGTCCCCAGTCATGAAGGGAGCTCTTTTATATATCCAGGCTGGAAACTCTCACCAGTATTCCAGAGGTTTTCAAGCAATCACACACCATACTTCTCTGTGATCTTTCTAGACCACATCAGACTTTCCCTTTGTTTACATATGTGCCTGATATAGGTCACTATGTTCAACATTGTATTGTTCACTATGACAAAGCAGGCGAAATTCATTGATCTGGTACATATTCAATGGATACAGTGACCTCTCCAAATAAAAAACAGGCATATCCATATTCGTAACATTTCCAAAAATATTAAGAATCTTACCAAATACAACCAAACAACCACCAGATCATCTTCTGGGAAAACCAGAAGTTGTCTTGTGCCTGCCAAAGTTGCATAATGAATTTGTTTTTCCACCCGCTGAAGAGCTTTCAATAATATTATTTTTATGTACAAACACGATTCTATTAAAAGGTTCTGATTGACAAATTAGGCTTGTTGAACAGGTCAAGTTCTGCCACATATGAAAAAGTGAATGAATCATTGGACATTATGTAAATGCTTATTTACCCAACATATATGCACTTCCGAAGCCACACAAGAATCCTTATAACTTTCTGTTCTTATTAGGTTCCAAATTTTACTCTACTAATATAAAGAATAATCAGTTTTGTGGTATGAAGGCGTAAAGAAGTAACAAGAATTTTACTTTAATTAATGTGGTCAGACAGAAACAACTTTCGGTATTAGAGGGTATGGGATTTTTCTACTTTGAAGATCTTGTAGCAACCGTTGAATTTTGCAAATAAGCATTTATCTTATAAACACATTTCATCTTGGCACTTCTTCACTTTTGCACAACTATTTCTCATTTTGATGTTAAATAATAGATCATGTCACTCATGTGTAAAACAAAAATATAGAGTCAGAAAAATATCCAAAGATTTAATTCAATCCTTAATTTTCTTACAAGGATTTGATGCAAAATATAGTGACTCAATCTCCCTGGCCTCCTTTTTACAGTCGTGACGTATTTATGAACAACGTATTGAGGTGGGTTTCTGTTTGTTCTGTTTTTGCTTTGCAGGGAAGAAGTGGTAGCTCTGGTACAGTTTCCTTTTTGTTTTCTGTAGTCACATGCGATTGGTGACATCTAGCTTGCTAAACAAACACAGTCGAAAAAAGGGCTTGCGGACTAAATAAAGGCCGATATTATGATATGCAAACATTAGACTATGAATATGGTGCAGTTTCAAGGACCTATACTGACATCAGTGTGACCAACCTTCTTGTTTCGTTTATGTTGCAGAATGCTTCCCTCCCTTCCCTTCCCTCCTCTCTGTTCCTTTCCCTTTTCCAACATTCCATTTCCACCACTGCCTTCCTCTTTCTCGCTCCACTCTCCTCTGTTACCCTTTTTTTTTACTTTATTCCTTCCCCCGTTTTTTTTTTTTTTTTTTCTTTCCTTTTGCTTGCTTGATTCACTTAATTTCACTTGTTTTCATTTGTATCCGAACCCCATTATTTCTGACAGACAGAATCCTGAAGTTACAAATTTGCCTTAAATCAGAGACTATTTTAATTATTCAGCGAAACTATCATATCCCTACTTAAACAATCACAAAATGCCAAACTTGCTAACCATACAACACCTACTTTAGATGCATGAAACGAAGTGGCTTCGGCAGCTGTATCAACACTTGTGTCTGCATGAGCTTGCTCGCAGCAATTAAGCCTGTATCTTCATTGACTATACAGCTGGGTACATTGGGGACAGGCATAAAACTACAGGAATATTATTGCTTCAGATAAATTTCTGGTTAGTGGCTATGTTGTATTTCTTATATTGAAAAGTGCATAGGTATCTTTGGTGTGAACTTATTACAATTTCTGAAGTGTGGACACAGTTCTTGTCATCAAGGAAGGTTACTCTGTTTTAATGACACTGATATGACAATATTCAGATTATATCTTCCGAATACTTGCATACCTACGCACCTACATTGCATTTTATTAGTTCATGAAAGAGTTTCTATAGGACTAGTTAAATTTATTTCAATTGATATTTTTTAATTGTGTGTTCAGAATACTATTATACTTTTCTTGGTAGGAAATCGGTATGCAGCTGTTCGTCTTCTCAATAGCCTTCAACCAGGTACCGTGACCTTTGGGTTAGGCCATGTATTCCTCCATGGTGACTGGCATTACATGTGCTCATATTCAGGGACCAAGGCCACAGCACTGGTTGTATGTAAACAGCTCGGATACACAGATGGTCACCCTTTCTCCTGGAAAATTATAAAAGACGAATCCAGGCATATACGTGTAACACAGGTATTACATATCTGATTTAGAATATCTACGAGTGTATTTCACTGGTAAAATTTCTTGGCAGCAGATTCTGCGTTAGAGCGGCAGATTGAGGCAGCCACTGGCAGAAAGTGTTGGCCAACGGCACAGAGCATTAGTCAGCAGCTCGTCAGCAGACTGACGCTATTTAACACTAGCTGCGACCAAAATATAAATATGGTTAGGTATGTATGGCAAATTGAGTCAAAGGTACACTTTCTTTCTGTTTCTTTCTTAACTGCCAAAACCAGAACATATTAGTTTTTTTCTTGTCAGGAAAACCTTCCAACATGTGTTTTCGTACGCCTGGGTGCCCTCAGACGCTTGGCCGACAAGTGGCAAGACAAGGTTCATTTTTTACTCTTTTCATTTGTGATTTTGTTTTCTTCCGGGCCGATTGCTATGGGATCGTAAAATGTGAAGTGGATGTTGCTTGTCTTTCTCTCCATAAATATTTTTCACTCGGCAGTGTTTTTTATCAATTTAGTTTTCTAAATTACATAATGATCAGTAAGAATACATACTTGCTTGGTTACTATTGGGTTATATAATTACCATGCATGAGTATGTAACCTTATCCAATAGCAGTGGCCCGATCAACTAGAAACATAATTGAAGTATCTAGTGTTGGTACCTACCAAATATACAGGTCACATTCAGTTAACTGAGACTTGTTATGGAGGAGGCATTACAAATCGCCTTCACTTAAAATATCTGGCAGTTGCTTCAAAACTGCATAACACAACTTGTTGATAGCTGCAAGTCTTCATTGGTCCAGCAGTTATTGCTGTGATCGCCTGGTATTCTTTTTTTTCTCCCGCTGTTTCCCCCTCCTGTCCATCTCTTCTCCCTCATGTGCTCAAATGCCTACCTGATTCTTTTCAATATGGTGGAAATGAGACTTGATTTGGTCATCCGCGATAGTATATTAATTGGTAATACTGTATAATCATATAGATATTCATGCATATATTTGTATTTTTCACCCAATCTGTGATCCATAGCTTTAGTTTTGTGTTATTTGGAACTGCTCGTAGGAAAGCAACTAATTAAGGTGTATATCAGAAGAAGCAAGACGGTGTAACTTGCTTTAGGTGCACGTAAGGTAGCGACATACAAATGTGGTGCAAATCAGCATGGACAACTTTACGGCCCTTTCACTTTTAAGCTGTTCACATGAACACAGTAAAAGTATACATTTTTTTATTTTTCTAGCTCTGTACTATATGTAGGGAAAAATCGGGACAATACTGATTGTAATTGTTGAATAAACAACCCATGAAGAAGTGCATGTCTTTTATCTCAGACCCCAGCGCTCTTGGCTAATAAGTTGTTCAATGTATACAACAAACTTGTGACAAGTAGGTCATTTTATTGGCAGTATATCAAATTTCAAAGGTGGCCTTTTATTTGGCTGTATGTATTTTATTTGCGTAAGTGTAGGCATTCAAACACGGTGGCATCACTGAATCAGCTGAATGCATTGACCATTGACATTTTATACAAGGTCAAAAAGCACCTAGTAGGCGCAAAGAAAAATAAAAGGACGCTTTTATACTCCACTCAATTACCTTTCCAACCCCGTTTATTTGAAGGAAATCCGCCGGCAAGTTTTTGCGAAATAAAATTAACGAGTTCGAGTAGACAGCCTTTCATCTTTGCTCAGGAACGGCAATCAAAGGTTCACTCGTCAACATTGAACCGGATGTGAGAACAATAACTCGCGCAATTTTACTCAACCACTCATGGATTTTTGTATAGTAAGAGTTCAGAGTATGTTTAAACAAACATGATAACTGTCACTCGTGTTGTTTACTTCTGAAGAGCTTAATTGCGTTGTTTATTTGCTATTTGCGATTAGATCACAATACATGGTTTCCCTGTCAAGCGTACCGCTTTCCTACGCTTCATTTTGATTGGCCAATCGTGGTGACGCGAGATGCCAATCATCATCGTGTGGCCTCTGCTTGAAGATGGCGCGCTACTTTTGAATAGCATTGATATCACAGCTTGCTTGCCGCAGTTTGAAGGCTTTGTTGAAAAAAAAATCACAACTTTCCTTCAAAGTATGGCAAGTGTTTTATATGATGAGGGGCTCCATGAGTTTTTTGTAAGTGCTCTATGTAAGTGTACTGTTCAACATGGTAGCGTTTCATTAGGTAGGCTCCTACTACCTATATATATTACTTACTTCCAAAGGATCAAATAAAACGGGATGTTTTGTCGCAAGAAGTAAGCTGTACCTTTACTTACCCACAATAAATACAACGGTATCGAATTACAATGTATATTTGATCAAATTGCCACCCGATTAGTCAGGCTAATTGATAGATTTGGGACCGGGTTAGCGGGTTGGACCCCACTATAATATCTGAATTGTACATACCCAAGCTCAGTCATTCTGTTCACCAGAATCTTTTCTTGCGTCGGTCGTAGCATATGTTGCTGGCTGCATCGCTGATTTTTCCTTCCTAACTTAAGGTATTTTGAGATTGATTGTGCTAGTTTAGCGATACAACTCCCGACGAACGTACTAAGATAAGACCACCAATGCAATGACCAAGTTGCAAGTGCGGGTTCTGAGCTCGCAAGAACTTCAAATACAATTTAGACAAACGCTTAAATTTTTCTGTTAAATTTAAATGTAATGAGAACTTGTGCGTGAATTATTAAATCTGATTAGAACTGTTGGTTTCTTTGGGTGAGAAAACAATCGCTGCCACGTCGGTGACGAAAGAAGGCGTTGAAACAGCAATGCCTTTGAAGTAGGATTAGGACGTGCAGTCATGTCATGATCTCGATTGACTGTACTGCCTGTCTTCAACACTTTTCTTCGGATTAATTGTTAAAACCTCAAGGTAGCATAAAGAAGAAAACAAAGTACATGTAACAAGAGCGACCTAATGCATAAAATATATGACCATATGGTTTGGGAACCACGGCGCTAATGCGTCAGCGTCAGCGCTAGAGCGGACAGAGCGGTGGCCATTTTTTAAACGAGCTGTTGCCATGACCGGTCATGTGACCACTTTCTCAAGCCCATCCCCTTCACACTAACAACAAACACGGTCGGCGTGACTGTCAACGCTCAGCAAGAAGCTATACTAAATACCCCCGTTTTTCTTTGTTTTGCATTTTCAGCAGAATTTGATTTTTACATGACAGATACATAAGATATTCATCCATACAAAGATCAAAAAACATTTTTTGGCCGAAATTTCGGGTGATTTCTATCTCGCTACCTTAGTGTGGATTTTTGTCAGTTCAGTCGAACCACGCCCAAAAACATTCCTCAAACCTTTTCCAGAGAAGGCACGACAAAATTTCTGAGCACATAACAGAAAGGTTAAAAAAAAGTTTTGGTCGGCCGTAAATGAATAAATTTTAATGGTAAATATACTAGAAAAGGCTTAACTAGAGTTCTTGCGTATGTAGTGAAAGATTTCCTGTAACAGTAGTCTTATTCTTGTTCACAGGTGAACATGATGCTTGACAGTTTTGCATTTCTTGGTTTAAGTTTCTCCTTATATCTTTTATGTTCATTTTGCTACAAAGGGCATTCAATGGCTGCAGCTTGGGTAGCGTGGTTGCAACTAATGTCTAGCGACTAGGCCTGACGACTTGAAATTAGACAATGCCATTACCATATCCAAACCGTAGTCCTAATGAAACAAATCCAAGTCAATTCCGATCAAAGGCAATGTTCCTTGGTATGTATATCTGAAACACATAAGTTTATAGATCATATTTACCCAAAAGTGACCAAAAAGTAAATGTAAAGGTCCATTGGGTCGAAAAAGCCATGTCCAGTTTTAACATGGCAGAATGCAAAAAGTTTTGTTTGAAATTATAGGCCTATTTCAGTAAATTGGCTTGAACAGGTGCATCATTCATGTGCATACAGGCCCATACAATTTATGAAAAGGGACCAAAATTTGCAGCACATCAGAGAATTTGTAAGCGCAGGTTCTTAATTTGTTGAAAATGTCAATAAGATTCAGTATTTAAAAAGGTACTACTTGCAACCACCATCTCAACTAAACAATGATCATCATCCATTTAAGTCGGCAAAAATGACACTAACACCAACATCAATCCATCAGAAAAGCCCCGTGGGCCTAAAATGACCACCAACAAGAATCCAAACAACATGATTATATAATTCGATGTGTTTCAGGCATATAGTTAAAGACATGATTTTGTTTTAAAGGAGATAAACTAAGAGTATTTCAAAAAGAAAAGTATTTGAATGTGCAAATATAGTTAGTACATTGGTTCAAATGTTAAACATCAGCCAGAAGCAAGTGACATTAGGCCTCAAATCATTTAAACGTTGTCAAAATGCATTACAATAGTCAAAATTTGTCATGATAGCAGTCACAGTTCAAGTTGGTTTCCAGAAGTATTTTTGAAAGGAAATTTAAATGTTCAAGAAAGTATAGAATCCCACAAGTCATCTAATAAGCCAATTATTAGGGTAATTAGTTAGAATTCACAAAATGTAGTATGCCATTGTAAGTGATCTGCAAGTCAGCCAAGCATAATGTACATCTAACTCGTGGTTCTATAAAGTTCAAAAGGTCAAAATATAAACAGTCCTAATTATTGTAAAATTCTACTACCTTTATCAGAGAAAAAATTAGGTTTTTTGAAAAGAGAGAGAGGGGGGAAATCATGTTGAAATTCCGACAGGTAACTGTAAGTATAACTGTTTTCCTGTAAGAGTTTTAATTTTTTTCATTTATAATAAGACGTATTTCAACTTGTCAATCAGCTGATTTAGATGCTAATTATTTATACAAGAGAGAGACAGAGAGAGAGAGAGAGCGAGAGAGAGAGAGAGAGAGAGAGAGAGAGAGAGAGAGAGAGAGAGAGAGAGTACATTAAACACTTTGAGCCAACCTGACATGTCCTTAACAATAACAAACTATATTCATCAGACAATTATAAAAAACAATATCAGTTTCACTACAATTGTAACACTTACTGCACTACAATATGTGCAAAATATGCCTGAAATGTTCAAATTGTTACTGAATATATAAAAGTTCCATGAAAAGAGAAGCGGACAACAGTTTTCAACGATAGTGATGAGAGCAAACCGAATACCAGTTTAACATTGTCAGATCCAGTATTAAGGTTATATCATTGTATTTAGGCTGTAATTGCATTCGTGCTTGACTCTTGAAGTTGCGCTGCCCATGGGTAAAATTTACAGTAACAGAGTAACTATAAAAGAGCAAAGAAGTGCTTCAGGTTAAAATTTAGTATTGCATACAGTGATTACTCTGTATATTACTGTGGGTTGCAAACGTGTAAAGATGACAACTTGGTGAACTTAAGTTCTAAATAATAGCACTGGCATTATTTAGGCTTGACCAATATATTTAAAGACGCCATCTTTAATTTGCAATGGAACCCCAGGTCAATAGGATCCAGGTCAAATTTATCGACACTGAATGTTTTATTCAGCTGAGTTTGAGGGTTAGTATATATGCCATTTTCAGCTCATGTTAACATGCGTTTGCAACTGTCATGTTAAATACAAATATCATAGATTGATAAACACCTGCACAGAAACAGCATTTTGGTCGGTGTCAGTTAGCACCAAATTCGCCTGAACAAAAGATTGTAACAGTTCAGTTTTTATTGTTTATTACTATGATAGAATATATATATATATATATATATATATATATATATATATATATATATATATATATATATATATATATATATATATATATATATATATATATATATCAGATCTGGTGTTTATTGCTATGATGACTTAGGATGTTTGTTTTTTGAAATGCAAACATGGTGTCGCCAGTTAGAAGAATGACTTGTCCCGGGATAAATGGCACCGAAACAAGTCTTGCGCTGGTTTCCCGCTGATGACCCGATTTTCTAAAGGCCAATAAAGCCTAAGACTTTCTTCTAAATTTCCAATTTCATGAATATGATTTGTTCCTTTCACAAATTAATTTTGCCATAATGATTAAGAACTATACAGTTTTTCAGTGAATGGTACAGAATAGGACTTTGTTCTTAGAATACAGGACTTGATAGTTCCAACTGTACATAGGCTTACAGAATTAAGTTTGTTTCTCCTTGTATTCAATTAGTAATATTTTCCTCTGAATATTTACGCAGTAGTGTGGATAGCAGTCTGCTCCCATTGCTATCGTTGTAAATTTGATACAGCCTTTGATAGCGTGTCAATTTTCATTACTGATGCTTGCAATGTTACGTTGCTTTCAGTTTCTGAGGGATCAGTCCGTCTTTATGGCTCCAACAAATCTGATCAGGGTATTATACAAGTTTTTCACCGTGGATACTGGGCGAACGTTTGTTTATCTTCTGTACTCAGCATACAGGGATTCAAGGTCAGTTTCCTTGAAATGTGTGTATAAGGGTAATTGCTACTAATTGACAAGGGCTACCGAAATGGTGTATTGGCTACATTAAGTATAGTCATGAACCTTAATTAAACAATACAGTAGAAATAAATCAAAGGTTTACAAATGACTTTGTGTTGAGTATGTGCTGCACAGTAAGGGAATGAAATGGTATGTATGCAACAGTCGTATGGCCTAATCAGTTTTGATTTATGTCCTTTGTGAATTTTCAGTTTTGATTTATGTCCTTTGTGAATTTCATAAGTATGTGTCATCTCTTGACGCATCTCAGCAATTTTGAGACACAACCAATATATATATATATGTGTGTGTGTGTGTGTGTGTGTGTGTGTGTGTGTGTGTGTGTGTGTGTGAGTGTGTGTGTGTGTGTGTGTGTAGAGAGAGAGAGAGGGGGAGAGAGAGAGAAAGAGAGAGAAAAAGAGAGAAAGAAAGAGACCAGATGTTTCATCGCAGGCATCAAAAAATGGTCATGGACAGTCATTTTTAAGTCCATTTGCTAGAAAAAATAAGGAATGGGGGAACTTAGAACTTTCCCATAAACATTATTCTTTATCCAGTAAGCAAATTATAGTACTGAAACTGGCCATACCTAGAATACTATTCACCCCACTGAAAAAGTTCCCACGGCAGGTGCACTCCCAGTCAGCAGCCACTGGAACTCGTCCAGTCACGAAAATATATTATCGACGAAAGCAATAGGGGTGATCTGGTTTGGTTTAGTTTCTTGACAAACAAACTTTTGTTCCCATGCTGCATGTTTGTGACATCTAGCAACCCATGCCATTTGAGGTCAGGTAGTTCAGCAAGGCCCATTACATTACAGTGAACCTAAATGTTTTACCCTGCATATGAGGACGATTGTTGACAACATATAGAGAGGTTGTATTTATATCTGCTAATTCCCCATGTTAATCTATGGAGAAAAAGTGAGGGTCATGAAAGTGACCACAAGATGGGGGCGGTCAATCATGAACAGGATGAGCAGCACCGCCTTTAGGCGAATTTAGAACTAACTCAGATATAACTCCAACAGGCAAAGACTATCAACTTGACGTAGGAACATACTACGTCATGTCCCACTGGAGCATAAAAACAAATGTATCCTCTCGTATGTATTCTGTTGCTTTACTTGGTAATACAGCTTTTACTAATGGATAAATTAATGTTTTCCAGATTGAAAAGGACACTTTGGCCACAATCTCTTGTAAGCAGCTGGGACACCAATCAGGTGAACATACAGTTGTTGCATCACAACACGTATTACCGACATGGATAGGAGGTTTTCAATGTGATGAATCTGCTAAACATCTGTTAGAATGTGCAATTGAATGGGACACATATGGTTGCCGGGATACCTCAGTAATGGGTGTCTTGTGTCGAAATGGTATGTGGTGCATATTATTCAGAGTTTGCTCTTGTTGCAAAGTCACCATTTGTTTTAATTTCTTTCTTCTTCATTCGCACACTAGGTATTCCCTATTCAACGCATAGAAATCGAACTTGCTAGCAAATTGTGGTAACGTCTATCACTATAGATCACGATCATTGATAGTCAAGGAGCCCAATTACACTTCCCAGTGATCACGTGAAGCAAAATCCTGTAAAGCCATGGATTCTGCCTTTCAGTCTAGAACATTCATATTTATCCATTAGTGCGTTTTAGAAAGAAATATATAAAAAGATTTAATGAATTGGATTTTGGTTATAAAAATTGGCACTCCGGCTTTGACATGCATTCTTGCCATGAGGACTGAACTGGTGGCAATACTTGTTAATACCAAAGTATCAAATCCTGAGGACCATAATCCAGATGAAATCCATTTTGATAATAGTTAGGCTTCTTGACGGTATGTGCTTTGGTCTCATTGCATGCCAAGTTGCCCACACAGCCAGCAGATACATAAAGTCACTATGCTGAAAGGATCAGTTATGTCTGCAGAACAGTACATATGTAATGATAATAACTTTATTGCTTCAAACGCCCCCTAGGAGTCATAGCACATACAAACTGTTGGCGAAGTGCAGGCTCCAGCCATGGGATGTCATTTTGCATTAACAAATGAAGTCCATTTGGTTACTTTCTAAACCCTTTTAAAATGTTTAGTTTTTGTATATGAAAAAATAGGAGAATTTCTTGTGATTATGCATACTTGTTAAAATTCTGACAATCAACCTGAAGGGGGCTTTTATTAAAGTAAATATGGCATGGAGTGCACTGCAACAATCTGGTTGCTGCTGATTGACCAGATGATCCCAGGTTGTAGTAGTGCATCATGGGATCATCTAGTTAGCACAGATGCTCTTCGTCATACAATATCCATATTATACACACACACACATACATATATATATATATATATATATATATATATATATATATATATATATATATATATATATATATATATATATATATATATAATAATTTCAGTTTAATATTTTAATGATCCCTATTAAGACGACAGTTGCTGATGATAAGTAATCATGAAATATGGCTCAATTGTTTTGTTTCAGATCCACAGCCCAAACCTTATGCAGTGAGACTGGCGAATGGAAGTAGAAACTCATCAGGTACTATTGCGTCAAATATCATAATGCATTTGGAAAAAGTACAAAAAGGCTGCTAAGTTGAAATCACACATCAGTGGTACTACAGGTCAAAGAGAGTAATACCTTAGTTAGTATGCATATAGTACATTCAGACTATTTGTACTGCTGCATTTGTTATGCCTAACTACAGCTTTTACATAGCTCTTGTGACATTAATAGTACAGTGCAGCCAATCTTAGCCCACTCCCCGAAGTATGATCTATTGGCAGACTGTGCAATAACATTAATATTATTTAAGAAGCAGCAAAAACTGCTGCCCTGTAGTTTTCTTTATTGTCAGCCAGAAGCAGATTTATCCGGGTAAATTTTCTTTTTCTTCTTCTTGTCCTTTTCAAAATGAGTTATAATATGCTAGCTGTGGATTAGCCCTTCTTGTGTTTCAGTAGACCCATCTGCCAATACTAGGAAAAGATATTTATGATTAATTCACCTTGCAAAAAATGAACCTCGTATCTGCCAAATTTGCTAACTGTATTTTGTTTATTCCTTTTAAAGAAACTCTTCTAAGGGATTTTATCAACCCATTTCTTCTTAATTTAAAGCGAAATCATACCTTTGCACCTATCAACTGTTTTAAGATCGACCTGCCTAGTTTGTTTCTCAGAGTCAGATTATATATGACTTTGCATTTTGATAGCATGCTTTCATCCCACACCTTGTCTCCAACAGTGCCATTGTTATTTCAAACGCCCGCTTTATGTACTGTCTGTAACAGTTTGGCATTAGATCGGAATAAAGTTTGTTTGTTTGTTTGTTTGTTTGTTTGTTTGTTTGTTTGTTTGTTTGTTTGTTTGTTTGTTTGTTTGTTTGTTTGTTTGTTTGTTTGTTTGTTTGTTTGTTTGTTTGTTTGTTTGTTTGTTTGTTTGTTTGTTTGTTTGTTTGTTTGTTTGTTTGTTTGTTTGTTTGTTTGTTTGTTTGTTTGTTTGTTTGTTTGTTTGTTTGTTTGTTTGTTTGTTTGTTTGTTTGTTTGTTTGTTTGTTTGTTTGTTTGTTTGTTTGTTTGTTTGTTTGTTTGTTTGTTTGTTTGTTTGTTTGTTTGTTTGTTTGTTTGTTTGTTTGTTTGTTTGTTTGTTTGTTTGTTTGTTTGTTTGTTTGTTTGTTTGTTTGTTTGTTTGTTTGTTTGTTTGTTTGTTTGTTTGTTTGTTTGTTTGTTTGTTTGTTTGTTTGTTTGTTTGTTTGTTTGTTTGTTTGTTTGTTTGTTTGTTTGTTTGTTTGTTTGTTTGTTTGTTTGTTTGTTTGTTTGTTTGTACTTGTGTCCAGGACGGTAAACGTCAGGCAAACGTGGTGATTAAATTGTTATGGATGCTGGCTCTGTATTTTGACCATTCCACAAACAAAGTAGACACCATGAATTAAGTTTTTTGTTGTTGTTCTCAAAATAGCTCTTTACACTTTTGTTTCCCAGAGCAGTTGTTTACACTTTAGCCTTGCATAAGAGGTTCTTTTATTAGAAAATCCAGGGGCAGTAAAACGAGCCTGTTCACAATTCACAAAAATGATGATTGCATTTTGACAGATTGCCTCTTTGTGCCAAGGATCCATTTCAAATGAATTACAAAATTCTTAATCTTAAGATATGCATGGAAGAGACATTGATGAAGAAAGGAACACTGATGTTATTCGATAGTCGTGATACATACAAGACCAAACCTGTCCTCCACAATCCTAGTCGATGAGATGCCCAAAGGGTTAGATCTGCCATGTGGAGAGCACTTACTACGAAAACTTGGAGAACACGTGGTACCTTGAACATTTAAGATCCAAACTGTAAGACTTGCATGGTATTTAATAGCTTACTTTTGGAAAGGCAAAATGATGCAAAAAGTGTCACCTTTCCTAATTTCATACCAACATCGATTTGTTTTATCCCTTGGAACTTAACATTATACCAACCAGACAAACCACTCAAAAACTCCAATTCTATCTATCTCTTTCTGCAAGATTCGAACCAGTTGGGCACATACATAATAGCCACGGTTGTAATGATATGATAGTAAAGAAAATTAGGTGACTCGCTACAAGGGTTTATGGTGATATAACCTGTGGGTTGCAGCAGATCTTACATTCTTGATTAATTTATTAAAAACCATTGAAATTAATACGCCTAAAAAGTATTCCTTTGATAGAATCAAGAATGAAAATAGGACCAGCTTTAACACAAGAGTTCCAATCTGCTGTTAGAACATAATAAAAAAAATAATAGGCTGTGATCCATCTCAAGTTGTCCAATTCAGTCGCCAATATTATGTCCAAAAATAACAGTGTTATAGCTCACTTGGCCAATGGGCAATCTGATAAAATATCTTAACTGTAGGATAAATATCAACATTACTTCGGCATTTCTGTAAATGATATTTTCCCACCCATGATTCTTTCCGAAGATGGATACGAGTAGCAAGATTGTTGAAAATCCTGATAACTTCAAACTTTTGCTTTTGGCTTACCTGACTTGTCAGGCAGCTGATCTTATGGTCCTTTGTCTATACCGTCTTTTGGTCTATCAACATTTTACATTTTCAACTTCTCCAACACCGTTGATCATAGCTACTTCAAAAGCTAACAGAGTTGTACCTTGGATGGGTTTCTCCCTTTTGTTTGTTCAACTGGTCATACTCAGTTGATTTTTTTATGAATTGTTCGCTCCAAATTGGGCAAAATCTGAAAACATCTTCTCCAAAAATATTGAGCTCGTTGCTTTGAAAGTGCACAGGGCACTTATGGGGACCCCTAGTCCTTACTCTGTTTAACAGTTGGCATTACTACTTTTTTCCTACCTTTTACGAATTTTTGTCTGTTTTCTCTGTTTTAGACTTCTCCAAAACTGTGCCAGTTGATTCTGAAACTTGGTGGAAATGTAGTTTGTAGGAGGCCTTATCGAATGTGGTGATTACGTGGTGATATTCTTGATTCCCGATTTTTTATGCGTTTTTTTAATTCCGCTACCTGCTGCTTAATGCATGCATTGTTATTGATTGCTATGTAAGTCAAAGGGATTGCAATAGAAATTCACATTTTCGCCCCTTTCTCCAGAAACGTCAACAAGGTTTACTTCAAACTTGGTGGGAATGTACCTTGGTTTGGATCTCTAACAATTTATTATTCCAAAATGGTTATGCTCCAGGGATTTTTTTTTTTTTTTTTTTTTTTTTTTTTTTTTTTTGAGATTTGATAAATTTGGGGTTTTTTTGGGGGGGGGGGGCAAAATCCCAGATCTTTTGTTCCAAAGACGCTGAGTTAATTGCTGTGAAATTGCATAGATGTACTTCTGGGGACTTTTGGACCTCAATTTCTTCAACCGGTGGTGCTGTGACTTTTTAGAATCGATGAATTTTAGTACATTTTTGGCATTTTCATCTTCTTCAAAAAACATCACTGAGATTGTTCTGAAACTTGGTGGAAATGCAGTTTGAGGAAGGATTACACAAATGCTCTCCCTGGGGGTTGATACTCTGGAGCCCTGATTTTAATTTTAAATTTTTTATCATTTTTTTTCAAGGAAATTGATGGTTAATTTATGTATTCCTGTTGCATCGAAGTCAATGGCAATTGCAATGTAAATTCACCATTTTATTTTTTTTCTCCAAAGCTGTCAACCAGATTCAGTTCGAACTAGGTGGGGAAGTGTCTCGGGTGGTTCTCCACCAATTTTGTACTAATCATCACACCCCAAAGATTTGAAAGTTTTTTTGGCATATGTTGTTTATTCTGAATAATTCTGAATAATTCTGAATAATTTGACAGGAAAGACTAATTTTGTACTTTACAAAAGTCAGTCTGGTGAAACGCGAATTGGTGTATTTCTAAATCAGTAGAAAGCATTCGACACATTAAACCATTCTTCTAAAAAGTTGGATTAATATGGTATAACAGATAGTCCATAAAACTGGTTTCAAAGTTATCATTCTGAATGAACTTCATTTGTTGATCAGGATAGTATATGCTCTACAACATTACCTATCATTACCGGAGTACCGCAATGGTCCATCCGAAGACCCCTTTTGTTTCTCATCTACATGAATGATATTCAGTCAGCTTTTGATAACTTTGAGTCAATCCTCTATGCAGATGACACAACATTACTGAAGTCTCTCTCCCTCTTCTTTCAACTTCTCAACTGGGTCAACAGACCAAAATCTGTCCAAAAATACAAATTCCGAATTACGGAGGGTATATGAGTGGTTTGCAATAAACAGATTATCTTTAAATATCCGCAAAACTGAGTATATTATCTTCCATTTTCCTCAAAGGAAAGTTTTGCTAGATTTAAAATCAAAATCAAGAATACTAAAATTGAAATGATGGATGAATTAATTTTTTTAGGCCTGCAGATTCATAAACATATTTCATGGACACCACATATACGTAAAATTGTCAATAAACGCTCCGGAGTCATTGGTACTCTCAGGAGACTATGTTCCTATTTTCCAACTGTAGTGCTTCATCTTATATATAATCATGTCTTCATGCCACATCTCAATTTCTCTATTTCACCTTGGGGTTATTCTTCTGACAGAACTTTAACATAACAGAAAAGGGCAATTAGATTTCTATGCAACACCAATTTTCTTTCACATACCGAACCGCTGTTCAAAATCCTGAATACCCTTGAACTCAAAGATTAATTACTTATGGAAGCCCTTAAAATTTACTATAGGTATCTTAACAACCAACTTCGTGTCTACTTTGACATGTTTTGACTCAAACTGCTACACTCTCACTTACCACAACATGCAGAGATGTTTCTCGATCAGCTATCCCTGTCAGAAGTTTCACACAAAATTCAATGCGTTTCTATACCCGTAATTTGTTAAAAGGAACGTTTTCAAATGCAGCAGACCAAGTCTCTCCTTACTCAGACACTGGATTTCCAAAGTATGCAAAATTTTCAGTTTATCAATGAATACTCAGAAATATGTTTAGTTATAAATTGCTATATGTGTAAGAGAATTTAATCTAAAGTTTGATATGGGACATTTTTAATTCGATTTATGTTTTTGTTTTCCAGTCCCACCGTGGCCTGAATTTCTTTTCTTCATTAGTCCCAGATAACCAGTGTTTATATTATACACAACCAGGTGCTAATGTTGTAATCTTATGTTCTCTAGCTAGCTCCCCTGATACCGAAATTATATATTCCTTAACTGCAGTTATCCTGACAGTATCCGTATATATATTTGAATGTTATATTGTTATAGATGTATTTTTATTTAACTTGAATAACATTTTGTCTGATTTGTTCTATGTTATACAGTTGTCGAATAAAGCCATTTGAGGCCTCTGTGGCAACTTACCCTGTCGCCTTATTACTTCAGTGTTTAATGCAATGCACCTTGGGGGATCACTGGAGACACACTCTGCCAGCAGTTCAGACTCACAGTGGATTAATAGGGATACCTGAGATGCAGTGTTGACTCTTACTTACGTGTGATACACGTATTTTCAAGTTCCGATGAGAGAAACTTAGAAAATGTCAAACGTTAACTGTTGCATGCCAAAGTGCACAAGTTCTAAAAGGAAAACATCTGGACTCTGCTTTTACCAGTTGCCGTCCGACAAAACAAAGAGGAAAACCTGGATCAAACTGATCAGGAACGAAAACCTCAAGGTTGCACCGAAGTGAACCAGTGTGTGTTCGTTACACTTTAGAGGGGGCAGAAAATGTACATGAACAGGACACCATGCATATTTCCATGCACCAAGAAATGGGAAAGCACCATAGAGCTGTGCAATCAGAATTTTGCACGTTACACTGCAGCAAACTGCAATAAACAGCAGCACACCAGCCGCCAAAAGCCGAAGCCATTATCAGTGAAGTGTTGACTCTTGTCGGTGGGATACGCGAATGTTCAAGTTCCTGTCAGAGAAAGTTAGCGAAGCACAGCCACCGTTGCAGCTCTTCCTCAGAGTTTTCTTCTACCATTGCACAAGGTAGTTTTGCACCGGGGACGCTCTTTTCATCTAATATATGCGCTGCTTTGACCTTGTTCCCGGCGATCCCCCAAGATACAGTGCGGTAAGCACGCTGTGACGAATAAGTTTGCAACGTAATTTTGTCTTAAGAAGAATGTGTTAGCCCGCTCTGTCATTTTTGTCATAAAATCTATTAACAATGTAAAAGATAAATCTCGTTTATTTGACTTTCATCATGAATATTCGATTTTTGTTTGAAGAAAGTCGAATTTTAAAGATAAATCTTCATTCGACTTTCAGTCTAAGCATACTAATTTTATCTTGAATATTTGACTTTTTTTAGTCTCTGGCCTGGTAACATGCCTGAGGCTGAACGCGTTTTCTTGTGATGGTGTTGATGGGGGCGTCACATTTATACAGGCATGAGCTGGATTACTGCTAAGTAAGGCGTCTGAACGCTACAGAAACCTAAACATATGCTGTTAGTAGAAATGGGCTAGTTGATGATTCTGCCTCTCGTGGAGTGGGACGAGTTATGCCCCTTTCTTGTATGCCACACACCTGTGCCATGTTGGAAATGGACAGGGCATGGCCTTTCAAAGAGAGGGATCACGGCAGTTCACTGAGGGTAGGGAGGCATTTCAGTGAGGGAAGGCGCGGTTGTTTTGAGAGGAATGTTGCTGGTTTTGTCTAGATTTCAATGGGAGGACGAGAGTGTTAACATTATTAGATATTAATATAATAATTCAGAGTAATTATTCCGTCCATCTACAGAAATGGCAACACAGGCAAGCTTTTACAGTTTTGGCTTGTCACACAGAATAATTTATAACACCATTGAAAGTCAATATCTAGTGTGCACATGAGCAGTTTTCAATTTCTGAGCAAGATTCTCGCCCAAGATGGACTTTTGGTTATGGGTCCTATTGTGAAAATGTTTTGTATGATCATAATCTACATAACCTGGGTATTGCCCTCCTCCCCCCCCCCCCCCTTGATAAATACTTGAGGACAGACATTCATTTACATGTTTATGCAGTATCATTTCAGATACATTCTTGATGCTAATAACCTATGGTGTCAAAGTTATTTGAACAAATTGATAAATAAGGTGATTTTTTACATTGTAAACCTCAACGTTTTGTCTCTGTATTGTGAAATTGGAAAATAAATTAATATTTATATTCACAAAATAATGTTGCTTTAGTCGTCATTGTTTCGATAAACATCACAGATGCCAGGAATTTACCTGAATTCGGGTATTTTGCCCTTGCTGAAACAAATCAAAAAAACTTTCAATTTGGCAAAAGCAGCTTAACCTTGATGAGAAAAAGAGGGCGTACAAAGGTTTTAGGTTATTTTGTTCCCATTTTAGGCACAACGTGTTAAATTCAGTGGCATCTCTGAAACCTGATGAAAAATGAAAAGTCTAGGACTACCAAGCAAAAGTACATTTATGATTTTTATATATATATATATATATATATATATATATATATATATATATATATATATATATATATATATATATGTATATATGTATATATATATATATATATTACACACACAGCATCTGTATGCTTAATATATTATTGGAGTTTTTGAAAGTTTTTGTGAGGGAAAGTAGGAGTCAAACTGAATTTGGTGTAGAAAAATATATTGATACATATAGCATAAAATTAAACAACATGACACATACTGGAACTGTAACAAAAATATCGCCAAGTTATTTGTTTAAAATATATGTGTTTGGCCATACACTGCCCAGTTGCTGACAGAGTTTGTTCACCTTTTGAAATTAATTTGACACAGCGGCTTGTCACATGTTCCCATCGTCTGCAATACTAAGTGTATATACATGAGGAATTCAGTCTCGACTTAGTTTCATTTATAATGACTTAAATACTACTATTATACGAAAAGGATCCAGTTACTGATATGCCCTGTTGCACAGGAGGAAGAATGTACATCTTGATATTAGGTATTTACATGAATGAAACAATCACTAATTTAAACATTGCAAACATTGTGATTATTTGATATTTTCCATAAGCTCTGCGTCCTTTCATGGCACTTAGTGTGTTTAAAATCAGACTCAGCAAGCAATACAATAGCTTAAGGCCTGAGTCCTTTGATTCCCTCAACACATGTTCTTTGACTAGCAAATGCTACTGTGCGAAGTGCAGGGGATAACTATTTAACGACTCCTCTCTTGAACTGTGTAATCATTATTCTATTTGTTAATTGTATATCATTGCCGAATTAAGAATGGACACCCCTCTGACATGTATTGTTCTGTTTTAATATTATCAGCATCAATGTACAGCGTCAGCTGTGTTAATCTTTGTCAGCTTCTTTATCGGAAGGCCGACTCGTATAGGTATCTACCCTGTTTGACTCATCCCAGTCAGTAGATTTTTAGATTTTTTATCACCTGTACCTGTGTGCAAATATATATTCCTTTCAGTCATATCTCGATGCATTCACTGCTGATTACAGTTCAATAAATAAACAAATAGAAATAGAATCAAAATAAAGACCAGCTCTGATTTAAGACCAGATTTCTTTTTCAGAGTGCTCTTTGAAGACCCTTTGTGCTTTGATGTATATATACCTTTAATTTAAGACCACCTGCAGTATGAGACCACTTTTCGTTGGCCGAAGGGCAGTCATAAACAGCAGCTACAACTGTATAAGCTATTTGCCTGAATAAAACAATTACCATATTTATATTAACTAATAGATAACATATTCCGAGACAAAAACAGGTACATGTATACCTGCATTATTGCTCATGATTTAAACATGGCTAACAATGTCACTTCAATATTTCTCATACGGTATGGTTCCCGGCTTGTTTCATCTCATATTTTTCATTGTTGTCTGGCCCCCTACATGTTACTCCTCATGTTGCTGACATGTCCTGTTACCGACACACACAAGAGAAAGAATGCACATCTTGATAACTAAGCTATTTACGTGAATGAAACAATCACTATATATCCACATTAGACAGTGTCATTACCATATCCAAACCGTAGTCCTAACGAAACAAATCCAAGTCAATTCCGACCAAAGGCAATGTTCCTTGGTATGTATAGCTGAAACATATAAATTTATAGTTCGTATTTACTCAAAAGAGACCAAAACGTAAGTGCAAAGGTCCACACTATTAAAGTAATACATAACATTTTTCAATACACAAATAGGTACATCTTCACCAGTGCTCATGATTTAAACAAGGCAGTCATTCCCAGGTCGATAGCTGGTCACAGTACTAAACAAGCTCACGTGCCCAGTCTATTTTAAATTTAACATGGATAACACAATTCAGTGTGACCTTGACTTGCATGCAGATGCCTCAGCTCTTTAAGTTTCTGGAATAATGTCTGTCAGATTCAAGAAGCTGTGAGTGAAAATGTGAAATTTCTCAGCCTATGGTTGGCAATGAATAGATTATATCTACACTCGGGCAGAACTGAAAGCATACTCTTTGGCGCAAAATTGGACGTGATGATGTGAGGAAGATAAACAATGGTCTAAAATGTCTTTGCAGAAATGGGCATATTTTAAATAGAAATGAGAAAAAGTTGCTCTGTTCTAAACTCTTTCAGCCTTATATTGACTATGCCTGTAATTCCTGGTATTTGGGCATCAACAAGTATTAGAGACATAGACTTCAGACTGCAAGGTACAATATATCCAGATACACACTGGCACCTCCTCCAAGAGCACATGTGCGCTGACCACCTTGTTCTGCTCAAATGGCTAGATGTCTCATCTGGAGTAGATTTTTCGGCTTTGAATCTAATATACAAATTCAGTAGATCTCGTGACTCTTTTCATGATTTACAATCGGCCAGAAGCTTGCATACATACAATACAAGGCAGAGTCAATTGTCATAGGTTCTTCCTCAAGAGGGACGTCAAAGTAGACAAATGTTTAACTTAAATGTTGTTAAACTTTGGAACCAATTTCCATAAGATATCAAAAGATTAGTATCTAAATGCACTTTTAAATGCAAGTGTAAACAGTTCCTGACTGATAAGATAGTAGAAAGGAATATATCTGTCTTTGTTTCTCATTGGGAAATAAACAAATATAATCTGGGCAATCGTTATCAGTTGCCTGATCACATTCATGAGGGCAACCTTTTTCTTTTTCTTTGAGTAACTGTGATAAAGTTAGATACCCTGGTATTGTATTACAAATTTTATTTATGTATATGGTGTGTCTTAGGACACAAAATTTTTACTGTACTGCCAAGTGGTGTATAATAGGACCGCTATAGATATTAGTCAGTGTATGCTGACCTTTTAGCCCTATCCTTTCATATGGTCAGGTGTGTCAATGTTAAGATTATGGGTGTATCTGTATATATTTATTTGTCTGTGTGCTCATGTATATTATGTTTTAGATGTTACCCTGGCTTTATAAGAAAAATTTTCAGTCAATATTTTCTTTGTTTCCTGCATGTTTCATATTATTTCCTGCACCAGTTTCATGATAAGTTGATCATTATAGATAGGCTATCAGCATTTTAAAGGAAAACAATACAATACAATGGTCAATTACTTTAGCACCAATGCAATATATCTTTTATCATCACAGACACTGTCATGACAGATGTATGTGTAAATACAAGTCAAAAGTTCACCATTTCAAGAATTTAATATTGCTGAATAAAGATGGTAGACAGCACATTTTAAAATACCTGTATCTCCACCATAACTATCTGGTTCTAGCTCGGAGTAGGTCGCGGTGTGTTGAGTCAGAATCTGCCTCACCCAGTGTATATATCACACAGAAATGTGGCATAACTGATACGTTTGCATACGTCCCATAAAGTATCCAACAAACTTCTTTAAACAGTGGTGTTACTGAGGATGAATATGACTGAAAAGTCAAAAGCTAACTCCAAGACGATATAGTTGTTCAAATTTTTTATTCATCCCTGTGATGATGTTGTCTAACTGGTAGCATACGCCTTACCGGTGCACCCGGATGTAACACATCATTAGGTTTTTTTCTCTCTTGGTTTTAGTCGTCTTCTAGCGGCAGAATAAAAGAAATGATCCCTGTAAATGAATAAAAATGAAGCAAGAGATTAATTCAAGGCAAATTAACATGAGAAATGATTTCTTTCAAGATAAAAAAACATCTGGATCTGACCACTTAGCATCCCAATTTAAAAACCTATTCACTTCTGTTAACCCTGAAAGCGCTGATTTAAGATTGAGTCAACAGCTTTCCTGGGGGCACTTTGCGCGCAATGCGCGCAAAGTGCCCCCCAGGAAAGCTGTTGACTAAGACTACTTTTTGCTTTAGACTAGGCTTGCTGGTATTTGAATGAAAAGTATCTTCATGAGGAATTTGAATCTTTTCATCATTCTATGTTTAACAGTAATGAGAAAACGACTTTAGCAGTGATTAGCACTTTAAGGGTTAATATACATGTGCCTTTTTCACAGGAACAGTATTTCCATCCCTTGATACTACGATATGTTACAAACTGTGAATATTTTTACTGGCATAATAACTAGTTCTGTTTGCTGTCAGCAGTTCAGCGACATTCAGTTGCCTATTTTGTTTATTCGTAACAGTAAAATGGTATTAAATATGCACATGATGTCTTTAAATTTCTTCAGATCATTCCTAGTTTCTTAAATGTTCCATGCAAATAAGAATTTGGTCACTTACCTGCTTAACTGTGTATTATTTGTGGTAGTACCAGGATCATCTGCCGTTCGGTTTGATCTGTGCCCCATTTTAACTTCTGGTACGCACGTTTCCTCCCACTCAGATCGGAGATTTTCACATAGTCATTCTCATACACGCGATCATGTACTATGCCCTTCATCTTTGGAAACGTGCCGGTAGTTCAACCAAGTAAATACATTAACAGCAAGACTCTTGCATGTAAATGTAGATATAATGTATGAATGACAAAGAGTTTCGAATCTGCTGTTTAAAGTTAAGTTGGAAATATTATCTCCATTTCTTTATAATCATAATCAAAAAATGCAGAGAGTGAATGGTTTCACTCAATAATTCTCATTTATGATAATTTAAGATATGGAATCGCTAAACATCTGCAGCTATGCAAGACCCGACTGACATTATTAGAAATAAAAACATAAGGCCGAATTATATACCCATCCCTCCCAGAAAAAAAAAAACGTAGAACACTCAAGATAAACCTCTTTTTATAGTCTACTACCCGGCATTTCGACTTTTGCTAATTCTCGGCAGAGGGCACAATAAGTCGAATATTCAAGACAATTCCCGTTTATTCGACCTTTATCTTGAATATTCGACTAGTTGATGATTGCGCTACTCATGGAGTAAAGTCAAAAACACTGGCACGCGATTCAGGTTATGCCCCATTCTTGTATACATCATGTCTGTGCTGTGGTATCAACGTTAGTGAGTAGCATGCATTTATATGTATATATTTACAGACAATGATGATGATGATGATAATGAAAAATGATAATGGAAATATATATATATATATATATATATATATATATATATGTAAATATAAATATATATAATTTTTTGTAAATACCTCTGAAAACATTTATGATTATATTATAACGTTCATTGAGGTTGCCTTGGTCAACAGTGTCGCATATCTTTGTTAGATTTTAGGCAAATACAAAGTCAAATATATCAGTGCTGATGTAATCATGTTTGTATGAAAAATCACCGGGAAAGTTTAAATTTCCAGTAATATCTGTCTTATTATATACACGTATATATATATATATATATATATATATATATATATATATATATATATATATATATATATATATATATATATATATATATATATATATATATGTATATATATAATATATATATATATAGTATATATATATATATATATGTACACACACACACACATTACCAAGACAGGTAATAACCCTACAAGTTACAGGTAAATAAAGGCAATAATCCCTGCACGGGTACAAGAAAACAACAACAAATTTGCCTTTGAAACTGATGGGGTGGTGGTTGTTATTCCTGAGGCCGTTTGCAAACTAAGACACATTTTTCGGGTTAAACTGGTACACGTATATCAAAATAGTAACCCTAAAAAGGTACAGAGTTGTTAAAACAATACCCCCCCCCCCCTTACAGGCCACAAAACAAAACTTTCCTTTTAAAATGACAGGTTGAAGGCATTGTGATATTGTGTTACAAAAGGCAGCTTCTAAACTGAAACAAGTTTTTGATCTTTTTAAATTGTCATATTTTCGTCAGAATTTTTTATTGAATTGAATTGGAATGAATTGAATTTTATTGACTCCATATACAGGTACAATTTATACAGTAATATACAACTGGGGATAGAAAGTCGCAAGAGCTTATGAAAATCCCCTACGTATACTCTGCATCAAAAATTAATTTACATGATGGCATACATTGGTAATAGTAAAAACGATATATTGCACAATTCATCGCATGCTAGATCACCATCATTAAAAAGCATGGAAATACATGAAAAAACTATTGAGTATAAAAAAATGACTTGAAACAGATGTTCTTTCAGCTTCTTTTTAAAAGAATGTAAAGAAGGTGTTTTTGCGCCGATTGAGGAATCCTGTTCCATATGATAGGAGCATGGACCTTTATAGAAGATTTATAAACATTAGTTTAATAGTGAGGTACAAATAGATTATCCTTTTGTCTGGTAGGATAAGAGTCAACATTGTGGATACAAATTGACATAATGACTGAAAAAACAGTTAATAAGTTATGGACCATTTTAAACATGAATACACTAGTTAAATAAACAGTTATGAACTCAAATCTCACAATTTTGAGATCTCTAAAGATAGAGTCTGTGTGTGCATTAAACGTAGAAAATATCAAATCTGTCTAGCTTAAAAGACTGTACCTTAAAGACATTCATTGGTCAAAAGTCTTAAAACACGTAACACGTGCACGACTACGCCATCGACCAAAGATGGAAAGAGTCAAATAATCAACTGAAAAGTCTAATAAATGAGATCTATCTTAAATATTCCAATTTTGTTGCCATCCAGCGAGAGATTGCAAAAGTCGAATATTCAAGATACAACTCGAATAAACGAGATTGACCTTGAATATTCGACTTTTGGGGTCATCAAGCAAAGTTCAAATATTCAAGATGAAAGTCGAATAAATGAAACTTATCTTGAACATTCAACTTTTTATGCAATCTATCCAGAGATTTGAAAAAGTCGAATATTCAAGAGAAAGTCGAATAAACGAGTTTTATCTTGAATATTCGACTTTGTGATCCATGAGGCAAAGGATTAAAAAGTTGAATGTTAAAGATATAAATGGAATAAACGAGATTTATCTTGAATATTCGACTTTTGATGGTATGGAAAATCAAATATCCAATCGGCTTTAGAAAAAAGTCTTTCTTGATGTCCGTTTTATGGCTTACGTAGTTTTTGTTTTGATTGTGTACTTGGTTTTGGGGGTGGGTGAATTTGCTGGGCCAATTGTTTTGAAATTCCACTGGAAACATTTAGGCCAGACAACGTCCTGGTGGTTTTTAAAGATAGTGTTGCATTTTTTGCCTTCTTGGAATGACTTATTTGTGTCTTCTTAGTGCTTAACTCTCTTGAAAACTACAAAATACAGCAATGCCAAAATTGAGCGGAGAACAAAGAATATACCATTTATAAACCCCTTGTCAATAAAGTCCACGCTTTATTAAATCATTAGTCATGTAAAACACTTGATAATCCTGAACATAATACATTATTTTAACTTTGGTGTTGCACAGGGCGAGTGGAGGTATTTCTTCACAAATCTTGGGGAACCATTTGTGATGCTCTTTGGGACGATTATGATGCCTCAGTGGTATGTAGATCATTGGGGTTTAAAAGTGGAAAAGCGAGACATGCAGCATCCTTTGGACGTAATATTTGGAAGGATATTCATATGACGATGGTAGACTGTGCAGGTAATGAGACCACTATAGCACAGTGTCCTTATGAGGATCCCACTACTAAATTATGTAGCCATTCTGACGATGCAGGAGTGGAATGCAGTTCCAATCTGACAACACAAGGTATTGGTCCCACATGACAATTCCCTATCATTTTATCTTAGTCTATGCACATGAAAAAGATGTATTGATACATTGATATAATTTTGTTAATACCACAACTCAAATTACGCCATTGCATTATTGCATTTTAATCAAGATAAAGTTTGAAAGATTTTAATCGGCAATAGCTGTGCAAAAAGCACACTTCGGCATAGATACGGGTTCTGTTGTGGAAGCATACAATATGAAACATTATAAAAGTTTGGTTTTTAATCATTGTTTTAATTCATCGTATTTTGTACTTCTCAATTCGGATCCTAATTTCATAAAGTGTTATACTTCTCCACAATCTTGTGCTTCTGGTTCTGCCAACCCATTTATAAGGAAAGTTTAGACGAGCATAACGGTTTATAGTTGGTTGAATTCATAAGGTGAACAGACTATGACATATTCCCATCCATATTCAAATGCAACCGTCAAAACTAGTTGTTCTTTTGCTTTTAACCAGGTTAACCAATTCAATAAAAATATATTTTCATTTTGTAAGTGCAGTCAATCTGTGTCCAGCCCAGTGGATCTCTTACCGGAACAGTTGCTACATGTTGTTAAACAGGGAGAGGAGAACTTTGGTATCTTGGATTCAAGCTGAATCGAGCTGCAAAACTTACGGAGGTCATTTGCTTTCACTTGAGGATCTACAGGAACATTCTTTTATTCAGGAGCATCTTACGTCATCATGGAGCATAGATCCTACATATTTGCAAGCAGTAAATATATATATTGGTACGCATTGTATTATATTATATCGCATTCATGTAAATTAAGTATGCCTCAGCCAGAAAAACAAAACCCATATTCAGCAATTTAACCCAACAATAAAAGCAAGGTTAAATACGACAAAAGGCAGAGATTCAAAGATTACCGAAACATCAACTTCGTCTTCTGATACGGATGTGAAGAAATAAATTTCAATCCTGACTTGAGGCGGCAGTCACCCATAAAAGGCAACGAGTGGTTTTAAATCAGTTTCCTCAACCTTTGAAATGTTCTCCATTAACTATAGACTTTATTTGTTCAAAACCAAAGGCGTGAAGATGGTAAACATTTACACTATTGTTCAGGCAGAAAATCTGTGGAAACGATTTTTCCTGAACACAGATATTTTTAGAGTATGTGTCTGTTGTGTGGGATGGAAGTTCAACAACTGACTATCAGGAACTAAACAAAGTCAATCCGGCAACTGCAAGAGTCGTTACTGGGAGCACAGCTGGAACGACTGGTGATCTAATTTATAAAAAGTCTGATTTTGAAAAATTACCAGCTGGAAGAAGTAAAAGTAAACTTATTATGTTTCGGAAAATTATCAAGTGTGAAGGACTCCAGTATTTGACAAACTTATTGTCAACTTCTGCCAGGCAACGATACTGGCGTAATATGAGATCTGGATACAATTTTTATTCCATTTGGCACAAACGTACAGAACCACAGAGGGGACTTGAGAGAAAAATAATCATTTCGTTCTCAGGCAATAATTATTTCGTTCGACCGCAATATTATTGTTTTGGAACGAAATAAAACAAGTCCGCACAACACAGGTAACTCTGGAGCCCAGAGGGGACATAGAAAAAATTTTGTTACGTCATTCCTTGAAATAATGATTTCGTTCCCTCGAAATAATTCTTTCGTTCCCTCGCAATATTTTTTCGTTCCCTCGAAATAATTGTTTCTGGGGAACGGCGAGGGAGCGTATTTTTTTTCCTCTGTTTGGGGCTTTGTGCAAACTATCTCATTCAATCCATCATTTTTTTTCCTTCAGTTGTTTGTCTCTGGAATCTGAAAGTGGGGTTTTACTGTTTTACCCAGTTTCCCGTTCTCTTTCCCTTTGTTTGTGTAAAACGGATTTATGTAAGGACTTGCCCTTTTTCTCATTCGCTTTTTTGTACAAAAAAAATTTGTACACCAAGTTCACCTTTAGAGGCAATTATGCTGACCAGTTTCAAATGCCTGGCTTAAACAGTTCTCCAGTCATAGCGAAGTATGAAAATCATTAAAATAACTCTAAAAACTTGCAAATCAGGTCAAACTTACTACTATCAACAACTAAAGGAGGGTCTCTATAATGCAACTCTCTGAATGTTCCAAACTATTGGTCAACTGCTGCCTTTCATCGCACCATAAACATCAAAGTTCGAGTGTCCAGCACTTGTTCCTATGGAAGTTAAAGTAATTTAGTAAGGAATTGCAGAGTAAAACAGTTTTCACAATGCAGCCACACTGAAGCAAAAGACAGACCAACCTTCAAATTATGGCTGTAACATGACTTGACGAAACCTTAGAAAAAAAACAACAATAGAGACCCTAAAACCCTCCTCCCATTTGCAAAAGTTGTATGCATCAGTTTCCCCCCCCCCCCCCATTTTATTTTGTGGATTGTTTACATGCAATGGATTGAAGACAGATAACATCCTTAGTAGTTTAGTCAATTGCAGTAGATGACATAAATTGTGCACATAGTAATAATCTGAAAATATATATTTGTGTATGGGTATATATATATATATATATATATATATATATATATATATATATATATATATATATATATATATATATATATATATATATATATATATATATATATATATATAAAACTTGAGGAGTAAAGGAAATTCTATTGAACACATGTAATTATGTCAGACAACGTGTATTTCATTTACCCTAGGTCTAACTGACACAGACAGAGAAGGACTATTCCGTTGGGTAGATGGAAAGCCTTTGTCGTTCTCAAAGTGGGAAATCATGAAGATGGAACCATTTACAAAGACCATTCTTCGATCACCCAGTGGTAGCAGGCTTTGCAATTGTGTGCTTTGGACTATGCAAGGGTGGGAAGACATAATGTGTATGGAGCCTAATAAATATACTTATATATGTGAAATTGACCAGATAATGGGTGAGTTTTTTGGGAACCTTTACCAATACAAAAATCCAGTTTTGAAATGTGCCTTTTCAGACACATGCTTCAATTTAAGTCTTAATTCATATTGTCTTTGTTGGATAATTGGCGTGCAAATATCCTTAAAAAGTAGCGTTTATATTGCACTGATTGCGGGGGTTCTGCTTCATTGTCTTTACATGATACTTGATGTCAAAAGTGAGACGCTTATTCTGGGCATTGATATGGGGCACAAGTAAATCTACTAAATATGGTTTGATTGTTGAAAATTAAAAATGAATGTAAATAGCCTAATTCAGTGACTTGCAGTGGCTTGTCAGTGCTTTTTGTCCTGTCCAGTAACCAAGCCCGCATGTATCTTTGTATGTATGTATGTTTTATATGTTTATGTATTAGGCAAAAGACAGTTTACAAATGACAACCTGTCTCCAGATGGTAGCAAAGTAAGATGCCCTAGGTTCATGTATACGTGCTCTTCCGGTGACTGTATTTGGACCACATCCGTTTGCAATTATAAACAAGACTGCTTAGACGGATCAGATGAACACACTTGCCACAATTCAGGTAGGCAGCCCCATATTGTACCTTGCCACTCCATGCACCAAAACGTGCGGACTTCACTGTTAATGCTTATGCCGCAATTGCTCATTAATTTAAAACATTTAGACAGCGCAGTATGTTAAGGTTAATGGCATCATGTTAAAGTGTTCAACATTTCACACAGCTCATCAAGTGACGCCGTGTATTTATGGAGAAGGATTTATAAAAGCTTTACAGCTTATTTCCTAATCCATGTTTCTTTGAAATAAAATATGTTTAAACCAACCTTTCACAGAAGACGCTGATAGCTCAATCTAAGAGTCAGCTGCATACTAATGTTGTTACACTTTAGCTAATGTTGTGTACTGAAGCACCGTTTAAGTGACACCCTTCTTCGAATCCATAAAAGTAAATATTGAAATCAGATTTGCTTACCAAATAGAGATACGATCAAAGGGTAGGTAGTGAATCCAATCCAGTTATTCACAACATCCTTTGAGTTCATAATTGCCAATTCTAGGTTCATGTCAAATTGGCGTAATCACCAGTGATATTCTGAGCTCAATTTGATCAACCTAAAAATGTCGGGACATTTAAAGCATGAAAAGGAAAAAGGTAACTCTGTGTGTAGTGTTTGGGTTACTTAATTCAATTGTAAACAGTTCCACAGCTTAATCAATATTACCCTGAAATTTTACCAGAAGAGGTTTATTAATACAAAGGCGGGTCAACATGATGGATGTAATCACATTGTGATACGTATGAAGTTTTTTCCTCATTTTACCAATACAGAGGAATAATTTTTTACTGAAGATACATTTGGTAAAATCATTGCTACTTGTGCTGTGTAATTAGAATTATTACAGTTGCACGATGTTGTGCAGACTTCTATACCAATTGGTATGATATTAAACCAGCATTATTTTGTTTTGTGTTCTGACAGAAGACACAGATTACCCCTGTGGGGATGGATCCAGTGTTCATATTGCTCTGTATTGCGACTTCTTTTCTGATTGTTTCAATGGTGCGGATGAGATTGGCTGTGGTAAGACTTTCCAAAAACTAATAATAAAGAGTGACAAGAATAAATATAAAACACTACGATCTCCATTTTACTCACATCTGCTAATTTACAGTTTTGTCTGCCAAGACAAGACAGACACAAGTCAATGCGACATTTTATAATTTTTAAACAAAAATTTTGGTGCATTTTATATATTAAGTATTCTGTTACTGTTCTGAAGTAAAAGTACTCTGTAAACATATGGCAGGCTAGTATATCACCCAGTGGAGAGACCTCATGTAGAGCAAATTAAATTATTTCAACACACAAAAGGTTAAATTAATATTAGCATCACATAACATCCGATATGAGGCGATAGAGTGAAGAATCGTCCAGCCATCAAACTCTCTGGCAACATACCCAAGAGTCACCTGTGTTCGACTATTGATATCTATGTGAATGAAACATATACGACCTTGATATACATTTTGGGATATGAATTACATTGACCTAGTTTCTTAGTCACATGCATAAAAATAGGCTCATGTTCTTGTGTCTTAACATTTCAAGACTCAGTGGAAATTATGTATTGATATTTCACCTACAGAAAGACGTCGCACACCATGAGAAGTGGCACAACGGTAATATGCAGGAATTCATGACAGAGGGCTATCTTTGCTTGTTTCTACATGTCCATGTATGCATGAAGATGCTACATTATACCAAACAGCATATCGCAGATACATTATTTCATATTGTGGTGGTTGATATTAGTCATGTATGGTAGAATATTCATATCTGGGTGAGAAAAAAAAGCATATTAAATTCGGAATATTGGTGACCTTGGCCTAGCGCTAACGACATATCTGAGATAATAATCATTGCAGTTCATTGGCATCAATTGTGCCTTTGATAATATTTAATGTGAAAATATAATTTTCGATTGAAGCATATCCAGTGTGCTTTGCAACACAGTTCCGGTGCAACAATGGACAATGCATACCTCTAGAAAACAGATGTGACTTTGAAAAAAACTGCCTTGATAAATCAGACGAACAGAACTGTGGTAAGTGCATTTATGAAACAGAAATGCCGAGGATCGAGTGAGATACAATAGTTAATTTTCCACAGTATGGCAGAAGGCTTTTAATTGTAAGAATTGAGCAACAATGGTGAAAGTGCTTCAATTTGGACATACCAATGACTATACTTGTGGATCATTTCACATGTGCATGATAATATTTCCTGCAGCGTATGTGCAGGTTGACATGCGATGAATTTACCACCAGGTATGCTGTATTTTATGGCCTGTGCCTTTTGTTATAGCTTAGGTGCAATTAGTGATCATTTTTGACAGTTTTAGAAAATGAGATTGAACAACTCATAGAATGATGACGTAGAACATATGTTGCGTTATTGTGAATTCTCTGTGGCGCTATATATGCAAAAATTTAAGTTTTCAAATTCTGATTTTATGAAAGTCTTACGTGGGCATTGGCTGAACTTCTGTTTTAAATACAGATGGGTTATTATTTTCGTAAACTATTACATTCCTTGCGCCAGAGTAAGTTTTATATATAATAGACGTTTTCACGTATCACTGAATGTGTAGGTTGGGTATTTACGTACCACAGAATGTGTAAGTTGTTGACCTGCTAGAATCCTACTGTGCTTAAATGATAATTACTTTGTAAAGTAAATGGGCAACATATTGTTCACTTAGCATTAAGCATTGAAGCAGAGGCAGTTGGTTAGCTCACAGATAATTTTTAAGTAGACATACAAACGTGCACGGTTTCATTTCAGAAAATAATGTTTCCTGTTTTTTTCATTTCAGAAAATAATGTTTCCTGTTTTTTTTGGGGGGGTGGCAAAAAACAGGCAAAGTATTTTGATGGAGCAATCAAAATTAAATTTCCTAACGGGTTTTATTTCTTTATAGCTTAATTCAAATGTATGTTTTTAGAAAATATATAATTTATATGATCTCAAATGAGACGTTAGTATATTTAAGGGCATGTTTCTAGGAAAGTCACACTTTTCTAAAAAGTACTGTTAAAGTGCATGAACTAAGACCATTACTTCGAGATCCATTCAGGATCTAACATTCTACATAGTTTTTAAAGTGATCGTAACTGGTATATTTTTTCCAGCTGGGTGTGACCGACATAGAGATTTTATGTGCCATGACCAAACATGTATACCCAAGAAATACTTATGTGATGGTTTTGCGGACTGTCCTAGCAAAGGGGGGGAGGATGAACCATTGGTGGAATGTAAGTGGCAAATAAATTAACCTGGATACTTGTGGTGCGATGTTATCAAATAATATAAATGTGAATATCAGATTAGTACGTAAAGCTCAAACAAATTCCGAATAATTTCACAAAATCAATGGTATGTACCAACAATCACATACCTTACAGAAACAAAACTCATTGCTTCAAACCATTGATGAAAAGTCTTTTTTTCTGAGAAAAAATAATGCAGCTCTGTACATTAAATTCCCCTTAAATTACTGTGACAATATATGCTTCGATATACCAAGTTTGCGTTTGTTTTCCTCGCTGGCTAAAAGTTAAAACGATAGGTATCTAAGTTCAAAGTGAGTTGTATTTTTGTTCCAGGCTTGAACATGAAGACTGGTGCAGGGGGACACTGCAAGTCAGCTTCTTATACACTGATGAATGGCTCTGTCAAATGTTTGTATGAAGTTGATTCCCGTGGATATTACAAAGGTTGCAGGGATGGATCACATTTGGAGAACTGTCGTACGTATTGCCATTTCTGAATGAATAATCTGAATTGGAAAAACTATGGCAACGTTAAAAAAACATGTGTATGTATTGAACCCTGAGGACTAAAATGATACGAATTATCAATTAACGTCCCATGCATATATTGAAATTTTGATCTGTGACCTCCAGCACTAATGCCATGTCTGAAGGACGCCAATTTATTCTATGTTTGGCAGTGAGTTATCATTTTCTGGAGTGAAATCCAGAAATAGTAACTCACGGTAGGTCACATGTCATGACCATTGTCAATTGCCCAATCACATCATTTCCCGCCCGAACTACTTTTTCTTGAAAAAAAATCGTCTGTTTGTTTGTCAACATTTACACGTGTACCGGTACCTCACTCCGAGCACGACAGAATGGCCGCTAACTTTGATCTTCGCTTTGCGGACTATAATGATGATGAATTGGATGATTTTTTGTGCGGTCAGGAGAATGAGAGAACTAAACGGAAGACTGGAGTCGATGTTGGGCTGTTCAGAAGCTTTTTAGAGAAGAAACGGGGGATCTCTACACCTATACATGAGTTGCCGGTGAATGAGTTGGATCGTCACCTCGCAAGTTTTGTGGTTTCGGTCCGCAAAAAAAATGGAGAGGATTATGAACCTACAAGTCTGAGGGGTTTGTTTTCCTCCATTGACAGACATTTGCGGAGACACCAGTATGGCTGTTCAATTGTCAATGATCTTGCCTTTGATCATGCCCGCAATGCGTTGAAATCAGAGCAAAAGCAACTTAAGTCACAAGGCCGTGGAAGCAAACCAAACAAGGCCGATGCACTGACGGATGATGACATTGAACTCTTGTTTCAGCGTGGTCAGTGTGGAATGGATACACCAACAGCCATTATTAATACCCTGTGGTTGTTCAACAGCATCGTGTTTGGTATGAGGGGTGGACAGGAACATAGGGATATGTGCTGGAGTGATGTTGTCTTGAAGTGCCCGGAGGGAGGTCGGCGATACCTGCAGTACACGGAGCGGCAAACCAAGACCAGATCTGGCGCTAATCCCGGGGATGTACGACCAGTGGCCCCCAAAATGTACGAAAATGTTGACAATCCTGAACGATGTCCAGTGAAACTTTATGAAATCTACCGTGATGCCAGGCCAGAATCAATGTGCCATCCGGATTCACCTTTCTATCTCGCCATCAACCATAATGCAACGGCCTATGGATGCATGTTTAAGTGCAATGCACTGGGACAAAATACTCTGTATGGTATCCTTAAAACAATGGTAAAGAAGGCAGGCATCGACGGCGATCGGAAGCTTGTTAATCATTCAGCCCGTAAATATCTGGTTCAAAAACTGTCTGATAATTGTCTTGCACCCACCCAAATAGCCCAAGTATCTGGACATCGAAACCTTCAAAGCATAAACAACTATTCTCATCTGAATGTCCGCCAACAAGAAGCCATAAGTGATCTTCTGCTGACGACAAAAGGCCCCGCACCATTCACTGCTTGCCTCACCGGTAGCGCCGCTTCGGCACCCGTCCCCTTGCCGCTGATGCCTACCAGTACCAGACCTGTTCCCGGTAGCCTGCCTTTGATGCCCGCCGAACATCTGCCACTTTCCGTTCCTGAACCCTGTATTGATGGGACTCAAGCTAGTCAAGGCGTTGCTCTTTCTCAAACAAGCACTCGTAGTTTAGCCGAAAGTTACATGTCATCAATGTTTGCGGGAGCAACTATTCAAGGAGACATAAATATGACAATAAACATTAATCGGCAACAACATCTGCAAAGAAGGAGAGTTGTCCCGATTATTGATAGTGATACCGAGAGCTCCCAGGATTAAATGTTTATGGCGAATGTTTATAGCCATGCCACTTGCAAAGCATCTGTGATATTTTAGCAATGTCACGATGTCTATTTTATTCCCTATCTTTAAATTGTTGACACGTTCTTGTTCAAAACAAACCCAATGTTTCTCAGCGAAATTGAAACGTTGCAGCGGGTGATAAGTTTACGCCCTTTTCATGGTTGTCATGGACTCGCAAGATGAATATGCATGAACGCTGGCTCCCCTGGGAACGATATTTTTATAACTTCTGTCCCTAGAAGTGTACCCTTGTGATGTATCATCACTTAGATATATTACAAATGTTAAGAGATTGTTAATTGTCTTTTTATTTTCATTTTGAGTGTCTTACATTTCGAACATGCGGATCTATTTAAAGCGCGCAATGGTATATTGTGTTTACACCCGCGGTGCATGTATATGTGATTTGACATTTCCAACTGAAAAGTCTCCGCTTCAAAATGGCGACACCTAAGCAACAAGAGCGACAATTTTTGCGGTAAATACTCGATTAAACATAGAATAAATGAATTCTTACACGGCAGTGAGTGAGTGACGATTTTTCTCTCACGAGGGATCGTTGTTGGTGGGGAAAATCACTCGTGACCTGCGGTCACTCGTGATTTTCCCCACCAACAACGATCCCTCGTGAGAGAAAAATCGTAACTCACTCACTGCCATGTAAGATTCTATATTTATTTCTGTGTCTAATGTATTAGTTTCGTTCACAAGTGTGCCCTGACATTTTCATATTGATGGAGCTCCTGTTATATTTTTTGTAAATCATAAAGTTTGTAATGATAAATTGCAACGGGTTGATCTTTGCAAAATGTTGATAACCTCAGAATTGCCAGTTTTTGTTATGGGATTCAAGGGTTACACCTTTAGTATGAAATACTTTTGGGTTCACAAATTCTTCATTGTTTTGTACCTGTCTGTAATGTCGTCTACATTCAAGGCATATTACAAACGTTCGCGTTATGTATCACAATGTTTTCAGCACAAGTGATTGTTGTCTAGAGGTATGTGCCAACCTATAGTGAGGCCGTCGCTATCATATTTGCAAAAATGCATTACTTGAACATTTCTTTCTTGCAGGAAATTTCACATGTCCTTATGGATTCGTAAAATGTGCAGATAGCTACTGCGTTCCATTACACAAAGTATGTGATGGAAAATGGGACTGTCCAGCCCGGGATGATGAAAATGCTTGTGGTAGGTACCTCCCTTTGGCCTTGGTGAATACTGGTGATCTAAAGTACTTAAAACCGTGTATTAATAAATAACCTCATCCAAAGACTATGTTTGTATAATATTGAGTGTGGTTGCAATGAACCAAATGGTAATCGATCCATGAAAACAAAAGCGACTTGACACCTTACCTAGTAAACAGTACACTAATTACATTGAGCAGGATTAGTTTATATCTCTCTGGTATTTTATCTCAGCTGAATGACAATTGAGCTGATAATGTGATCTGTTATCCCTCATCTACAATCCTTCGGCCATTAATTTCACTGTTCTCTTTACAACATGAAAACTATTTCCCAGGTCTTATTTTATTTTTGCCACAAGTGATAAAATTTGGGTCCTGAGTGGTGAGGCCCAAATTAAAACACTATTACACAGAGCGTAAAAACATACAAGATCATAATTGGGAAAATAAATTGGAAGGTCGATCAACTGTTTTGTAGTCTTCAATATGCCTTTATCCAAAAAAATGCAAGCTTGCTAAAAGTTGAAACTGTTTACAGATTTTCATGCTGCCACCTAGGCGGGGACATACAAATTTGCCCTTGCCCATCCGTCCGACATGAAAATTGTCAGAGTAATTTGTTACACATATCTAAAAAAATCAGTTGAGGTACAACCATAAAGCTTTGTGGGAACATTTGTCAATGTATGAAGGTTTGATCCTGGGGTGTTTTGCTTATCTCTTTGATTAATTAATTACCCCGTGTTAATTAATCATTAACTAACTAACTTACGGAAAATGTTGATTCGACGTTAGACTTGTCATATTTGTGTCGCATGTATCCAAGAAAGTATTTGAGGTACACCTACGAAATTTGGCGAGAACATTAATCATTATATGAAGATGTGCACCTAGGGTTTTCTTTGCCTCTTGGCGTAATTATCTTCTAATAATTTATCATTAATTAGTGAAAATGTTGGTTCGACCTTGGACTGGTCAGATTTGTGTCTCGCATATCTCAAGAAGTTCTTCATATACGGCTATGAAACCTCATAGAATAATTTATCAATGTGTGAAGATGTGCATCTGTGGTTTTATCTGTCTCTTGGGTAAATTAACCTCTGTTCTCTTTTCATTTATTAGGCTAGTGAAAATGTCTAGTCAGTGGAAATGGTGGCTCATGTCAAGCTCGTGTCAGGTGTATTTCACAAAGTATTTGAGGTACAGCCATGAAACATTAATTTATATGTGCAGATGCACACCTGATGTTTTGTTTGTCTATTGGGTTAGTTATCCTCTGTTGATAATTATCAATTAATTTAGCAAAAATGACAATTTCAGGAAAATGGGGTATCGGTTATTGTCAAATTTGTGGCATGTGTAGCTGATGGAGTATTTCAGCTATAGCCATGGAATTTGATAGCAGTATCAATCAAAATATGAAAAGTTATGTGTATAATTGTTATCCATGTGAACATCTCACAATATGTCTGAAGTCTTACACCAATTACATGCTACTCTTTCCAATACTAATGGGGGCAATGAGAGCCGAGGGCATCCGTGTCCTTTGAACAATTTTCTGGTTAAATCAAGGTCACGTTAAGTAGTTATATAACTTGAAGCGTTGCATTTTTCTGCCACCCTTATAAAAATAAGCATAAAACTGCTAGTAATTTTATATCATCATTCACTCATTCTATGCAATGAGTGCTTGATCTTAAGCAAACAAATTTTTGTGCTCTTTTCTTGACAAAGACAGACAAGCCGCCTTCTTATTTTCACTCATCAAATGTAATATGGCCTATAGAAAACAGCATTCGCTTCCCTATCTCTAGATTAATAATCCATTTATGTGACCTTGTTAAGCTGTTAGTGCGAATGATATTGGCCAATGGTTAACAGGGTTTGCATGAAAGAATCCTGGTATTCGTTTTTGTAACATGGCATTACGACTCAATTGGATCTGAATTCTACATGATAAAGATGTTGACTTCCAATTGAGTACACCAAATCACACAAATAATGCATTATTGGCTTCTTCTTCTTCTTTATTTTGGGGGTGGTGGTTTTGTTTTGTCAACAGATTGGTACGTGTGTCGCGGCCAGTACCGATGCAAAGGAGCAAAAAGCTGTGTATTGTTAAGTCAAGTTTGTGATGGTGACAAACACTGTGCTTTTGGAGACGACGAGCAGTTTTGTGGTATGACATGTCCAGCAGGGTGTTCTTGTGACATTAATTATTTTAACTGCACACTGGCAGGCATACTTCAAATTCCATTTACCATTAACAGAAATGCAAGAAGGATCATCTTGAACAAAAATCGAATTCACTGCTTAAATACCACTTTAAACTTTCTGTTTCTTCTGGAAATGTACTTATCCTGCAACAACATCAATTACATTAAAGAGAAAGCATTTGAAGGCATGCATAACTTGAAGAAACTTGATCTCTCTTTCAATCATCTTACACTGTTGTCAAAATGTGCATTTATCGGCTTATGCAGAATGAAGTCTTTGTTCTTATTTGGTAACAGACTTAAATCAATTGAACCTGGTGCTTTCACTGGTGTCAACAATTTGCAATATCTGGGGCTCACTGGTCATTCTATCCATCGTATACAACCAGCACAGTTCTCTGGCTATATATGTTGCGACACATACAGCTTTTTGACTTGTATCAAATCTTATATTATCCACAACCACATTTCCTGTATGCGTGGCTTATATTAATTGCAGGTGCTGCAGCCACCACTTCATCTTTGGCATCCATATTGATCATGCTATTGATGACCGCAGACACATTTCAATGTATAGTATATCCATTTAGCAAGTATCATCTTGACAAAATGACGGCTGCTTTTATGGTATCCTTTGTCTGGGTTTGTACAGCAATACTGGCAACTGTACCTATATTTCACCATTCGTTCTTCAAGGGGAAGTATTATGGGCGCTCATCAGTATGTTTAGCTCTTCATATTACCTCACAGCATTATGTTGGATGGCAGTACTCCTTTGGCTCTCTCACCTTACCAATGTGCGTTTCATTTATATTCATCGCCACCATGTATGTCAGAATGTATTTCTCAGTCAAAAGATCAGCAAAATCAACAGGCGTGATAGCAAAAAATCGTGAAATGAAACTTCTTCGAAAATTAGCACTCATCGTTGGTTCTGATATCTGTTGTTGGATACCCATATGTGTACTGAGTTAGTATCATTGCGTTTCAAAACGAAATACATATTTTGTCACTAGCAGACTTAGCGCTGAGGAACCAGAGATAATATCATTTTTGAACCTTCTTTTGCTTTTGTGGCAGCCCTAGCGTTCAGCGCCGTGCATTGTTATTTTCCTTTTAGGTATTATGTCGAATAGATCCCTAGGAAAAACTACTGCATTATAAATCGTAAATGCATCGTTTGGCATCACATACATGTATGTATCTTTCAATATCACACAATATTGAATTTTGTATGCTTGTGTTACTTGTCAAGGCAGTTTAATTTCGAAGGGCGCTGATTAAAATACCACTGCTCACTACATTGCTGGATATTCTACTGTTTATGGTGAAATATAGGCAGCAATATAATTGTATTCGTAAATGTTTGCATTGGATACTTTTATTTCAGATGATTGCTTTATAACATGTTAACATATTTGTACACGCTTGTAAACTATCCGCCATTAATTGCAACCGTTGGTCAGTTTCACTTTAAATATTTGCGTATTTTCTACATGCAGGCATCCTGGCTTTAGGTATGAATTTTCCTGTACCAGGGGACGTCTATGCTTGGTTTGTGGTGTTTGTATTGCCAGTCAACGCTGTCCTTAACCCCTTCATTTATACTGCTTCCACAGTAGATTTACGAGGGTATGGAAGAATAATATTGATTTTTATAAAAGGCGTAATGTTTGCAGTTAGACATGTGCATATCCAACCAAATATCTTATATTTTGGTGTCCCAAAACCTCTAAATTTCAAACCAAATATCTTATAATTAGAGCTACCAATTACAAAAATACGGGATGTCCATAGTCAGCCTAACCTATCAATTTACATCTTATATTTCAGGCCCTTTCGGTGAATATAAGCGCCAATTGTCGTCCCAAATGTCTTACTTAGCGTTAATAATTAATATGTTAGTATGTGTTTATCAGCATATATACCCTAATGCCAGACAAGGAATGCTGTAAAAAGGATTTACAAAATAATGTAACAAGGTAACAAGACAACCATTTAAAAAGTGCATGTTTTGTACAAAGTTGATACATGTTTATTTACGTCAGCTTACGCAAAAAGAATTTAAGGGGTTCTGAACTTTTCGTGTACATTTTTCTGCAATTTTCAAGATTGTATCATCTCACATGCTTCTTGTGCTTTTGTTTTCAAAACAATTCCTGCTTAACTTTTGTGCAAATGGTCTGCTCTTAAAAGAGGCTCTTCAATATCCTTGTGTCGGAAAGGAATTTAGAATTAGCTGAAATAGAAGGTTTGTTGGATACTAGCACATTTCAAGCAGATCAACCTGTTGCATAGTGAAAATTATCTTTCTGATCATTAAACGGTTTTTGAACGAAGTGATTTATACCCACCTACATTATCTTGAGGGTATTGTGATAAATCTAAGGAAATATAAGCATTTTGTTTGAACATAAACGGCTTTATATTTTGAAACTACAATTTTGTTTTGTTCCCAGGCTGTCTTTTAGAATCAGCAAGCAGGAAACAACCACACAGACTTCAAAGTACGGGATCTTTCATGTTAGCAAAGCTGGCAGTGTCACGTTTGAAGGTATAACTTGTTGTATGCAGCTGTTTCTGATATACCTTTTTTGCTAATCCCATGCTGTAGGTTAGTCATATTACCTTGTTGCCTGAAAAGTTGATTTCATGATTAAGTAATGTTGGTTTGTTAAATGGAACAATATGGGTGATGAAAGATAAAAAAAGCTTTAATTCTTGACGTCCAACCAGCTGCTTTTTTTGTGGGCTAGGACTGTTTTAGTGTTTTCCCTTGTGTGCCATGAAAGTAATAACACCAAAGATCAACTAATATACATATAAATATACATATAGATGTGTGTGTGTGTGTGTGTGTGTGTGTGTGTGTGTGTGTGTGTGTGTGTGTGTGTGTGTGTGTGTGTGTGTGTGTGTGTGTGTGTGCTTCCTCAAAATCTTTGATCAGAGAACATAAAATATTCAGCATAAATACCAACCTTCCTCGTCCTGTATATTTTATGTTCTTGGGTTACTTTCGCTTTTGCTGACCATGCATTGCTTGGGTCATGATGATGCTATATGTCGTAATCTCTAAATATGAAAGAAATGTAAGTACAAGCCAATCAATTCTTCGTCAACTCGACCAATATTCTTCATGCATAAACCGCATGTGTCGCTGTTTGACGTTTGGGTGTAAACATATTATAAACCGTTTGGCTGACTTCACACATGTGGCTTCCATACTCAATCTGAACATGTGATGCTATAAAACGCCAAATAATTGTTATTTTTCATGAGATATATTTTTCAGAAAGGTGATTAACGAACAGTAATTTGCTACTCGTTTAAGACTATATCCTTCCTCTGCAGAGTATACATCCAATATGTCCGCACTTGCTTCCATCATCACCTCCCAAGTGCATACAAAGATGTTTATAGTGCCCCTTGATGTCCATGTCAGGCAAATGAACATCCTTCCACCTGGTGAAATCCTTCACATTTCAAAATGTGTGACGTTGCTGTTGACGCAGCTCGAGTCATTAGGCGTTGGGCCTGTTATAAACGACACCAGCATCCTGCTTACCATAAACACCGAGGTACATATTCTCCTTATGGACACCTCAATTATAGTATATTGAAATGCATATTTAGCAACACACAGTTTGTCCATAATGATGATGAACTGAACGTGAATAGATGGTTGTAAACCGAAAAGTCCATTTTTCCTTGAAAATTATACACGTGCAATGGAACGTCAGCAACAAGAGAACCATTTTGTCATCAACACACAGACTTGTGCATGGTTGAAAAGGAGTGGTGTCTTGTGAAAAAAATGTGTCCAAACCCATCACATAGGAATATTTGCCCATATTGATATAGGAGACAAGTATTTTAGCTATACTGTGTTGCAAAATAAAGAAAGAGCTTTACATTTTTGCTCGCGTGCAGCTCTATTAGTAAGTCACATGCCCATAAACGTTTATAGACACAAAACATTTCAAATGTGTGCAATATTTCATGCAAGAATTGCTATAAAGTACTCTGTATGAGAGTAGAAACAGGTTGCCCAGTGAACATATGTTGCGACACATACAGCTTTTTGACTTGTATCAAATCTTATATTATCCACAACCACATTTCCTGTATGCGTGGCTTATATTAATTCCTTCAAGCATTACCAAACATTCCTTAACCTTGAATTGTGTATCGTTTGTAGGGAACCATATTGGCTGCCAATCCGGCAAAGGATGCAGGCTGGTGTACGTCTTTAGAATCCAAAGAGGGTGTACTGTCATTTGGGCATCTGCTGTCACATTTATTACATATTCACCAACAAAGGTTGTTGGAACGCGTGAATTCATAAAGTGACCAGGATCGCAATGCATTGTTTATTCATGGTGACTTAACTGGACCATATTGAGTTAACCCTGTATCAATTTAATTTCATTGAATAAATTTGATCACACCTTCGACTGGAATTATATTTTTATACAGTCAAATGCCATCACCACCTGTAGTGCACTGAGGAGGACAGATCAAAACAGTAGGGTGGTCTAAGAAAGATAACTCACTCAGACGAACTTAAAAGCAACTAGTTTCAGCAGTTGTGGAAAATCTGACGAAATGCAAAAAATATGCTCGAATGGATAATATAGCAATAAAAAGGGAAAGAGACAGCCAGATAATATGAAGGTGTTCGACATGTTCGAGAATATTAAGGTCATATATTATTTCAAAAACAGATTTTTAAAAATAATGTTTTGGATAGCTTGTTTTTTTAATACAAAAACAAGTTCTGCATCATGCAACAACAATTGGAAGTTCTAATCCTAAAACAACTCAAAGAAATAACTGAAAGCCTCATATATGAATGTACTGCGGATGTGCATCGGCTCCAAGCAACAAATGAAGTAAAATGACACTCCGTCATACTTTCGTTTTAAATACTCTACATGCATGTATTTGTGCCATTCAGATGTATGCTGTTTCTCTAGCATATGGACACAATATAGTGCACGTATATGACTTAACATACATTGATCTCTGATTGTTTTAAAAGATCATCCCAGTATCTATTACATAACAAACGGTTAGTTCTAACGATAAATGGAGAAATATATTTAGTTTTCGTATTTAAGCCTGTGATCTTTCTGGAGAAAGTTAAATGTGATCAAGACAGTATCCACATTTTCTATTTATAAAGATTAATAAGGAATGTCAGACCAGGTGTAACTGTCATTATATTTACGTTTCATTGATTTTTTACTCAGACTAAAATGCCGATCAGGATATATGCATGACTTTGAAAATATTATTAAAACATGGCAAAGGAAAGTAAAAATGTAGCCATGAAGGTTTCGAAGTTTGTCATATTTATAAAGATTAATATTGAATGCCAGAACAGGAGAAACTGTCATTATATTTACCTGTTATTTCTTCTGGTTTCAGACATAAATGCTGACAAAATTGAATCAATCTAATTATCATATATATATATATATATATATATATATATATATATATATATATATATATATATATATATATATATATATATATATATATACATACATACACATATATACCCCTTATATGATGCCATTTCATGTTACATAGGTGCTGATTATAAGTCTGCCTGGTACACATTATGGAAAATGGATTTTCTCTTAGTATGGCACTCTCTCTCTCTCTCTCTCTCTCTCTCTCTCTCTCTCTCTCTCTCTCTCTCTCCTCTCTCTCTCTCTCTCCTTCTCTCTCACACACACACACACCGTTGGAGAGAGAGAGTGGCATACTAAGAGCAAATCCTGCAAAATTACAAACAAAATTGTGTCCTACTTGATAGGTTTTTATTATTTGAGACAGGGCCATATCTCAACTTTGAAAGTAACAAAGATATGTAAATGTTCTTGTTAAATCTTGACATTGTAAACTAAGACAAACATACCACTATCTAACAATTTCGTCCGTCACATCACTGTTTTTCAAGCTTATACACTAAACACATGCAATTCTGATTTTTTTAATAAAATAATCACTGTTAAAAGTAAAGAAAAGTCATTTATATGTTGTTCAGTAGGGCTTATAAAAAATAGAGACTTTAAAAGTAGCGAATTCCCTCCATCGCAGAAACGACTATTTTGGATTTGGCCCTCCATAATTTGTTATGATCCCCTCCAATGAAGCAGAAATATGCTAACACCACTTCACATATGATTCTCCTGAAACTCCCCTTCACTGCAAACTGTTACCATATGATTTAGAAGAATATTAAATCGTTACTCTTCTGGTTCACCTGGCTCTGTACGTATCTGGTACATTTTTGTTCTCTTTAATCCCTTTAGATGCTTGGGCTTTAAAGAAATTTAGATGACGTTTTAGCAATCAAATTGATATCGATATTGGTACGTACAGCTTTACATTTCTGTTGATCTGATTTGTATTGCAGCCTATGGAACCCACAGTGTTACAGCCCTGGCTTCTAAGCCAAGTGACACACCTCCACAAAGAACCCTCATCCCACAATCTTTGTCGCATGAATGGATTTTCAATCCTGATGGCATTGTGTGTGGCTTATATATCACATATTTACATATGCTAATTCTGTGGCTTTTTCATTATTTTTTGCAACATTGATTTTCATGACGAATCATAAAAGTTTCCCAGAGGAAATCAATTAAAACCCAATGAAAATAATACCCATAAGATAATTCAACCCATAATAAGTCCTACTTTAGTCTAGGGGATAAGGATTTTGGAAAAGAAGTAAAAATGTGAACTTCCATTGCAATATACACTGACTTACACACTATTCAATAGAAATGCATGCATGCATAAACTGACAGGTATCCAAATCAAAACTTTGTGAAGGACAGGTCAGACACTGACAATAAATCCCACTTTAGTCAATCCTAGTTCAAAATGTGATTGCGTTAGGATAACATATCATATATGTGTGTAATCGTCATACTCCAAAGAATTTATATGTCCAGTATTTGGGTGTCTGTGATGTTAATTGTTGAATAAACAATTGAAAGTTGACTGCAAAGCATCCACCCCATAATTGTCGATATAAGTCACTAATCATTTGTGATAAAATCATAATTATACTTGCATCTTGATTCTGAGATATTGGCACCAAAAAAAAAAAAAAAACGATCGTGCGCTTTTTTATGTTTTGGTTTCGTTTTTCTGTTACCTATCCTGAAAGTGTGACGTTTCAATTTTTCCCTTTGGTTTTCAGGATGTTCATTTTCTTCATTTCATAGAAAAAAACAAAGCAAAATTAAGAAAATCGCTGAAAAGTTTTTGCACTTCAGGCATTACAGAATCAAAAGCCGTTAACGGGATTAAATTCAGCTGCTTTCTTAGAAAAGCCATTCTTATGTGGGATTCTATTATCCTCTCTGAGAAAAGAAGCTTCAAAGGCCTTTGATGTTGATCATTTGGCTCTGAAACAATACCATTTGCTCAAGCGGAGCTTATATTTGTACAAGACCTAGTCAACATCGTCCCTTAACATTTGGGGAGGTTGTCAATCAATTTTTGGCCAATCACATGAATAAAAGAGTGTTTGAAGTACGGAAAACATTATTCAGCAATCTGTCAAACGGAGACAGCGACAGTCTGGTTTCAAAGTGTGACGTCATGGAGGCGGCTCTTCGGGCCCCGTGACCTCAAGCCTGGCAATGAAAGTTGTGTTGCCTTGCTTCGGTGGGGCAGTTTACGGCCGCTTGTGGTCAGTGGTCAGATGGCGGGTATGGTCTTCCACCCCCTACCTCTTCATCCCGTTTTTAGGGATAGTGTTTTATTGTATTTACTCGTCTCCTATCTGTATACTTTATGTACTTAGCTTGTTACACTTGTCTGTACACTTTACTTAGTAAGCTTGTCATTATTTTGTAGTTATTTTCTCAAAGAGTTTCATTTCTCTTTCCAACCTGAGTTTTGTAACGCTATTTTGTGTGTTTTATCTGCTGTTCACGTTTATGCTTATATCGCTGTGTTTATTTGTACTTTTATTTCCTCATCCCTGGGTTTCGATAAAATATTATTATGAAGGTGGGTATTGCTGATTTAAGTGCCATTTTTTTTCCCGCCTGTCTTTGGTGTGCAGGACCACTGGGGTAATCCATCGCAGCATGGCCTTCGAAGGGACATTGTCTGACAATTCCCGCTCCTCCTGAACATTTAAAGTCTCCCTTCATTAGAATGCAAAACAAGCAAGATAACTATAAAGTAAACCACTAAGGCTATGATATGTTAGCATGTTTGCATCTTTTCCCTGCCCACAAACAAACTTTCGGCATGCCACCTGATTTCACATTGCCGCTGTGATACCACTCCCCTTTTGCCATTGGCCATTGCTACCTGCAGCCATGTGACATGCTGTTAAGTATGATTGACGGGTCGCATTGTTCTGTTTGGTACCGGAAAAAAAAGAAGACACAAGTACGTTAAGATGTCCACATGCCTGTGTGGTTTTTGGCGTTTTTCTCATATTTCTACTTTAGTTAAAAGCTTGAAATTTTGACAACCAATAGAAAGGACATTCATCTTGTAAAAACCGTTATCATCTCAAAATTGACCATGCAAAGGTTTTTGGTGTCTTACCTGTCCTTAAAAATCAGGGATACAGATTGACCAGCTTTGTATACTTTACTTTTAAAATGCACTATATGTCCTCTAATAGCAAGACTCTTTTTGAACATGGATATAAATCAGCATAGTGTGGGGCAATACAATATCAAAATGTTTCCGGATATGAGATACCATCTATTCAAAACCCACTGCCTGTCTATTTATAGATGCCAACTTTGCATCTTTTCTGTAAAAGAAGAAGTCCCGGAGTTTTATAATGCATGGCATAAGGCTGTAAGATTTGTGTGGAAAATTCTTCATATAACTCACAATGATCTATTGCCCCATATCCGTGCCATCTACATATAGAGGTACAACTTCATAGTAGGTTTATATATTTTTTTAACAAATTCGTCTCCAGTGATAATTATGTATTGTTTACCTGCAGCATCATTCCCCTTTAAGGAAGCTGCTTGCCAGTATGTAATTCTCTTAATTTTATGATGTATTCATATCACTAGAGCAAATATAATTTCTTCCATTATAATTTATATCAATGTTTGGAAACAATTAGATGTTTGGCTGTCCATAGTTGGGAATAGTTAACAGGCACTGCTATATTCATGAGTTATGCCATGCACATGTGGGAAACTCAACACCAATTTGACCACAAATGCGATTCTGAACTGTATTAAAGAACTATGTGTATTTTAATTTTCGTATGCACAAGTTGCTACTGTCATGATCTATTACACGTATAGATGTAATCTTCTCTCTTTTATAATCAACACTTTATTAATTTTACTGCCTTCTTTCCCATGTAATCTGAGTGACACTTTTGAAGGAAAAGTCAAAGAATGTATGCATTTAGTTAGAAGTACACAAAATGAAAATTGGTTCAAATTCAATGGATCCAAAGTGTCACTCCCTGCTAAATACTTTGTTTAGATAACCCACAAGATACATTTCCACCAAGTTTCAGAACTTTCTGAGTGACAGTTTGGAACAGCTGAAAATGGACTTAATACACAAATATTCATTATAAAAATAGAAAAAAAAATCGCAGCACCATTCTTGCACAAATTAAGGTCCAATGTGCCCCAGAGGTGTCCCTATGCAATTTCAAAAAAATTGGCTGAGTGGGTTGAGAGAGAGGATTTTTGAAAATTTTGCCACAAAGTCAACCAACGTTCATATAAAGTGCTAAATCCTAACATCATTGGAGCATGGCAAATTGAACATATTTGGTACAGTTAGTGGAGACCCACCACAGGTACATCCTCACCAAGTTTCAAGTGTATCTTCCTGATGGTGTTTGAGAATTTAAAAATGTGAATTGCTGAGGAACAGATGCTGATGCCTACACCGATGACGGCCGATGACGGACAAAGGAGCATGATAACGTCTGACAAGTCCGCTGAGGTGTAAACTTCATTCTTGAAACATACTTATTAATGTATATTAAACTTAAATGACGTTTCTGCAATTTTTATTTAATACCTCCATTCGCCTGTGACAAGGGAGCAAGATTCATGATCAATATGGCCACCCTGGGTATACTTCAAATCCAGAATCTTCTTTTTAAGCTGTTTTAAGCAAGTCTGGAGATTCTTTTTCCTGTTCTGTCTTTACATCTGTATTTATTTTATCTGCTTCCAATGTTATTCTTTTGATGCCATCCTTATCTTTGAATGCATTAGGATCAATCCATCTATCTCTGTTTATTGTATTTATTTCTGGCTTAGCTGGCAATCTGGACATATAGTCGGCCCTTATATTCCTGCTATTTTTATATATTCAATTTCAGCTCCAAACTCAGCCAATAATACTCCCATGTTTCGCATCTCTATGGTAAAGAGGGATCTGAGGGGTTAATGGTTTTTGCACGCCAAGAACTCTGCTCCCCATAGGCATGGTCAAAGTTTTGACACTCAATGCACCACCGTGTATACATCCTTCTCTATGGCAGCCCATTTTAATTGATTGCCCAAGAGTTGGTGTGAAACCAACTGTATGACTTTCTCTGTTCCTATCTCATCATCTTGTACCCCCAACTGCATGCCGCCAAACATCTGTATAGAGCTTGTAAGGTTTATTTCTAAAGGGTACGCCATGACATTATTTGATTGAAGAAGGTCTTTAAGCTTTTGAAACGTTTCTTTTTCTTCTCTCTCACACTCAAATGATTGATCTCTTTTAGTCAACCGGTACAATGGATCTGCTATTTTAGCACACGATGCTAAGATCTTGAGTTTGTGTCTGGAGATACTATACACATCTCCAGTGGGTTGTAGAACTCTGGCACATCTAGTTGATCTGCATAGATTATCAAACATGGCTTTCTGCAGGATTGCCGTGCAGGCTATGGTATCAACTGAAGCTCTCACTCATAGACCATGTAATGTCAGTGTGGTAATCCAAGGTTGATCTGACAGCCCCCTTGCATAGTTCAGTTTAACTGTTGTCCTTCCTGTGGTTTGGTGCTGATGCTGGCTTTCTTGTAGCAATCCCCAATTCTATGTCCTAGTTTCCAACAATAGAAACACCAGATTTTTTCATCTCCTCTTGGTCTGGGGAATCCATGGGGTTGGGGTCTGTTTTCCTGTTTGGCCTCCAGTCTAGCTAGTCTTGCAGTGAGCTTTTCTTGCACCTTCGTACAGTGTTTCAAAATTATCATGATTTCTTTGGCTTCCAACATCATTTAGACTTGATTCACTTCCATGGGTTCTTCTTTCCTGTCCAGTCTCTCCATTCTTTGGAACAGTTCCAGTATAACCTCTTGTTTTTCTGCATACTCAATGGCCTTATTAAGTTTTGCTAGTCTCCCCTCCAGAAGAGTTTCTTGGCTAGTCAGTGCTGTACAAGCCTCTGGTGTATGCTCTGACGATCATTCTCTTGGTGTCTGGCATCCTGTGTCTGGGATAAGCGTTCACAGTGGCCTCTCTGAATTATCTGTTAAAGGTGCCCAAGTTTTCATAAGATGACTGTTGTATTTTCTCCAATTTACTCTTGAGTCGTCCATTTTCATTTGCCGATTGAAATGCTTTTCTGTTGTGTTCCCTCAGTTCGAACCATGGGGTGGTGGGTCTCTTGTCTTTTTTGTCAGGTTTCTATGTGCTTCCTTGTCCAGTGATCCCAAAATGGTCCATGTGATGATTTAAATCGTGGCTGTGGCAGGCGGGGTAGTCTCCGGACTGTGTGTAAATGCTCATCTCAATTTCCTCAATCCATTTTCTCACCTCCACTGGAATGGCTCCATTGCAGGTCCTAATAGATTTGGCTAGGGTGTAGATCTTCTCTCATTGTTTGTACTCTAAATAACGTTTCTCTAGTCCTGTTTTCATTTGTTGAACATGGTACTCACCCCTTGGCTACGGCCTTTGAATTGTTTGGTGTCCATCATCTATTGGTTCTGTGTGGCATTCTTGGAATGGTCTTAGTTTTGAGGGTTTGTTCTCCTACTTTTTTCCACGTGTCTTCACAGTTATGTGGGTCTGTTTCCTGCCCTTGCTTTAGTGCTCTGGCTTCTTCCTTTGTTCTCTGTCTCATTGTTGATTTCAACCAGGACTCCATGATCTGGATCTTGGCACTTATCTGTTTTGTTTTGGCCTCTCGTTCGTCTGGTGTTTTAGATTCATCGTCTGAGTCACTGCTGCTGGCCATGCTACTAGCTCTTCCTCCATCTCCGATTCACTGCTTATGACGATAGAGTCCATCTGCTATCTTAGGATTTTTTCTTGTGCCACTGAAGTCTTCTGGTTGTCTCAAGATGATCCTGGGAAGTTTGCCATTTGCAAAGGTGCCTGGGGTTTCTGCGCTATTTCTTCAGGTCCATCTGACTTCTTACAGGTTCCCCAAACACAATTTACAAAAAGGGTATGTAGGGCTTGCGGTGTACATCTGGCTGAGCATTTGGTATCTCGTTTTTTGGTCAAGACAGCAAAACTGGAGACTTTCTCCAAGTGTAAGCAGTTATTAGTACAGTGTCTTGGTTCAGCAATACAATGGCTGGTACATGGAGATGGGCAGCCAACTCTCCTCTCCTTGCTCTCTCTCTCTCTCTCTCTCTCTCTCTCTCTCTCTCTCTAAGTTAGGGATCATGTACAATTAAAACCATTCCAAAACTCGAACTATCAGTTGGAATGAAATTTACCCCCTCCCCATCCTTAGTCCACAATCACCTATTTCCTGGAATTCAGATACCAAATCCCAGTGTAACTGCTCGCTACTCTTTTTGTCCTTTGCAAACAGCACTATCTGTACTGGGTACTTATGTCATTATGGACATTCACAAACAGTTTAAAACTCTTAAACTTTAATGTGATATAATCACAGCCATCACCGTAGTGATCGTTAGGCCACCCAGCACTGGTCACTGCTTTACATGCCCTACATCCCCAGAATGATAATACCTCATTTTGTTCCAGTACTGGGGGAATGAGTGTTGCTACATATGATGGAGTTCCTATGCTTCGAATTTTATTATGGGAATATTTGGGAAAGACAAATCTTTTACTGTGCTTGTGTTCGCCAACTACATAGACATGGCTTCTATTATCACCAGCACCCAACCTGCAGCTAATTTCATTCCATAACTTTCGTCACCATTTCAAATTTGTTCATAGGACCTTCCACATCTTAACCTAATTTTCAATTTTTTAATGTCATTGTTGGGTTTGGAATTTATGGGTATGGGTCATGGTTTTCTGTACTATTTAAACATGTCACAGTTTCATGTTGTAGTCGCACAGAAATGACCAATTTTGCTGTCCTTTTGCATAGACAGTTGTAGAATTGATGAATGGAGCTATTGTGTAAGCACATAAGAATCCCACTTAGTCAGTGATAACATCCCAGCTGCATCAACAATTAGTGCTGGGTTTCCTACTGCCTCAAATGTAAAGTTCCTTGCAGATGTTTCAATGATACAAGCTACTAGGTGTTCCAGACATGAACACAGTTTTCTCTGCATGAGAGGGCACACGGACCCAGTTCATGCACTCTGAACTATGCCATATCAAGAGTTACACACACTCAAGGGAGACCACATATAATTTCCCTGATAACTGATGGTGATAGTAACAGAAATTCATTGGTTCAGGGAACTTATTTTGGGCTGCACGAGGTTCACTTCTCTGCACGTGAAGAAATGAATTTAGTACAGATAGCGGTAAGCATGCAGGAATTGCGATAATCTTGTGACGCAATCACGATCTCCGGCCATACCAGCAAGAGAACATAGGTAGTCCCCCATTATTTCAGACAACTTGCACCTATAGAGCTCATTCCCAGCATGGTCCTGTGTCCCAATGGCAAGTGAAGGGATGAAGTCCCCACATTTTGGACATCTTCCCGGGCCTGAATCCCGATATCCCTATATATTTTATAGAGTTCCACCTGAAGCACATCCTACCACCTCTGCATTAAATTTAAGCAAAAGCATCCTCCTCTTCTCCAATGGTTGTGAATAAAATATAATCCATGAAATGAAAGGAAAAATGAATAGGAATAGGAATACAGATATGAATTACAACTTTGATAGCTTGGGATACCTTAAAGAAAAAGTGTGTGACCCTTTCATGATTCACATAATGTATTCATCTTAGTTTACAGAAATTAAATTTGCTGCTCTGAGAAAATCTCTCTGATATCTAATTACACCGTTGTGAAGTGCCAATATTCAAAAGCTTTAATTTCAAAATAAAAAAAACACCATGTTATCATACATGTGCCATAATTTGGAGAATAAGTGTATCTTGCATGTTTATGTTAATTCTCATAATAAATCAAAAATAGAATGTAATATATAGAATACATTTCTATGACTCTTTGTTCACACAAACCTTTCACGTATGTATAAGATTCAATACATCAGTATAATGCAGTGAGCTGTCAAAATTGGCATGTTGGTACATTATAGATATGGAATTTCGGATGTTAGGGACGTATTTTGGGATCTGCATTTCCAAACATTTACATACATTGCATTTTTACATGCAGGTACATAATAATATTGTCAAAATGATTTTGTGGAAAGTTTTAAGCTGGCATGGGCAAAGCTATATTTGCACTGAAGCCATCAAATTTTGATCCACGTTTTCTCAAAAACTAATGAATCGATTTTCACAAAATGATAAGAAGCCCATGGGCCTTGTCCTCTGCTGATATATAATTTGATTAGCATCATCACCAAGAATTCATTTCCTGAAATGCATTCATTCCATGACCCTGAACAATAAGTCTGAGTCATCCATATGATGCAACATCAAACTTTAACATTTGTGATCATTTGGAATCCGTTCCCTTATTCTTTATGACCATACTGGATTTAGTGTCCATTTTTAAGTGCTTAATGACCCTGGAAAATACGTTAAGGTCATACAACAAATTAAAATAGGTGAACATTGTTTACATGACATAAATTATGTGTTTGGCACATATGGCTCGAATGTGAAATGTGCAGTGCCCCTAGTGACAAAAATTGGCAGCGGGCAACAGTAATTTTCTTGCGGTTAACAGTCAAAACTGTTACACGCCCACTTAGCCAATCAGAACACTAGATTAATGCCTGAGGTATAATAATTGGTATGGTTAGCCTTGTAATTTCTCAACATGTCAAATTTAGCGTCCTTTATTTCATCCTAAATGACCATGAAAAATCAGTCAAAGTCATCCAAAATTTTACAAAATTTGATTATTGGCCTAACATCTTTGGTGTAAGTTTAGTAGTTCCATCTCACTGCACAAGCAAAATAATGAATTGAATGTACTTTTTACACCTATTATGCTAGTTCCACTTATTACTTATACATCAGCCTCCTGCATAATATTCCTGTAATGATGTATTGATATGTGTGCACACGTTCAGATGTAATGACCATAACTAAACAAGACGGCTGTGTGAACAACCCGTGCTTAGCTGACTCAAGAAATTCATCACACTAGTGGCACTGTGACCTTGAGAATGGGGTCAAAGTCATCCATGTAGTTTGCAAGTCTGGCCTTAACAGAGGACTACCACCATAAACAACATCAAGGTAATAACTCAAAAGATCCTCAAACTATTAGGTGAACAATAAAATTCAGAAAAGTGACCCTGTGACTTTGAAAATGAGGTCAAGGTAATTCATGTACTGCGTAATTCTGGCGCCCATACAGGACAACCGCCATAGTCAATATTAAAGTCATACATTCAGTTAAGATGCTAACAGTAAAATTCACGTGAGTACACCTGTCACCTTGAAGACGAAGTCAAGGTCAGTGATGCACCATGTAAGTCTTGCGCTTATAAACACTAGCGTCCCTGGCAATTTCAAAGCAATTCACCAAATGCTTTTGGAGAAGGTTTTTGATTTTGTCAAAGAAAAATGAGGAAAATAAATAGAAGAAACAAAAATCACTTGACCGTCACCACTTGAACAAACTTAGTAAAGACTCACCCACTATATTTCCTCACCAAGTTTCAAGTGAATCTGGCACACAGTGTTGAAGAAGTAAAAAATGTGAGATACCATCGTATCCACAATGATGCTAAAAATTGAACAAAGAAACTCATAGGAAACGTAGAATTCACTAGGCTGTAACCTATTGAAAATACTTGGTGGATACCCGTCCAAGGTAAATACCGAGCAGGTTTGAAGTGAATCTGGCTATCAGTGTTGGAGAAGAGGTCAAAAATGTGAATTACCATTGCATTCACCATCCACTTCGAGAGTTATTAATAGGAATGCATGCATTGACCGGTAAGTACTCAAATTGAAAACTTCACTAAAAATCAGGGATCTACAGCAATGCCACCTAATTGACACATTTGTGTGACCCTTCAACAGGGTACATTGACACCAAGTTTCAGCATTTTCCCTTTGACATACTTAGAGATGAAGCCGAAAATTTTGAAAACACAAAAACTTACCCAAAAAAAAATTTTAAAAAAGAAAAGAAAAAGAAAAAATGCAGCACAACCTGTTGAACAAATTAAGGTGTAGGGATCCCAACAAGTATCCCTATACAATTTTGAAGCAATTGGCCAAGCAGTTACAGAGAATAATATATTTTTTTAAATTTTCCACATAATTAACAAAACAATTGATAGAAAATCCTTATATCAGTTGAGCATGATCCTTTGAACAGAGGTGATACAGACCCATCCAAGGTATATCCCCATCAAGTTTGAAGAGAATGTAGCTAACGGTTTTGGAGGAGTCAAAAATGTGAATTGCATTCCTATTGACCTACATAGTAATCAATAGGAATGTATGCACTGACCGATAAGTACCCAAATTGAAAATTTTTTTAAAAATCAGGGACAAATAGCAACGCCACCTAGTGGACACGCTCATACGACCCTTCCATAAGGAACATCAAGTTTCAGCACAATCTGAGTGACAGGTTTGGAGGGAAGTCAAAAATAACTAAAACACACAAACTTATAAAATTTTAGAAAAATAACATCACCACCTGGTGAGCAAACTGAGCTCAAATGTCCCCAGCAGGGAACGTATAAAATGTCAAAGCAATATGGCAATCAGTTTTGGAGAAGTTTTTTTAGGAATTAGCAAAAAAAAAATAAGAAAACCATTCCTACAAAATTAAAACGTCACTGGACCATGACTATTGAAACCAGTTGGTAGAGATCCACCCAAGGTACATCTCCACCGAGTTTATAGTGAATCTGGGCAATGGTTTTGGAGAACACATTAAAAATGTGAATGCCACAACAACCCTCACACTAAGAGCCCACTAAACATCTTAAAGCAAACTTTCTTCCTTACTTTAGTCTTATGGTATCTTATTTAAAGCTCATTAGATGGTCTAAGATTTTTTTTAAGGTCTGAAAATTGACTGACTGACTCTGCTCCTTTCCCTCATGGTCACAGCAAGACTTGATTTCCTCTAACTGGGTCTCACCCACTTTCTCTTTTTCTGACTGGGCAGGAAAAAGATCTTAGACCATCTTAAGAGCCTTAAATAAGATACCATAAGACTAAAGTAAGGAAGAAAGTTTGCTTTAAGATGTTTTCTGGGTTCTTAGTGTCATTCACTTACATAGTAGTCAACAGGAATGTATGCATTAATTGATAAGTGTCCAAATTGAGAAAACTCCATAGCATAGAGATCCATAGCAATGCCATCAGGTGAACAAATTTTTGTGACCCTTCTACAAGGAACATTTACACTATCTTTTCAGCATAATCTGAGTGACAGTTTTGGAGAAGTTTAGGATGGCCAAAACACACACAAATTCGTAAAAAAAAAAAAAAGAAAAAAATCGCAGTGCCACATTTTAACAAATTGAGGTCTAGGGTTACCCAGAGGTGTCCCTAATACAATTCTTAAACAATTGACCAAGTTGTTTCTGAGGAGACAGTTTTTTTTTCAAGATTTGACCAAAACATTAACCCCCAAAATCCTAAAAAATTCGAAAATTACTGGAGCTTGACCACTTCAACCAACTTGGTAGAGACCCATCCAAGGTACATTCCCACCAAATTTGAAGTGAATCTGAAGTGAATATATTTCCTCTGTGACCTTGAGAAAGTAGATCAAAGTCACCCATATTATGCAATATCAAACTTCCATATACGATACACATGTGTGGTACATTTGGTATTGTTAACCTTGTAATTTCTCAACATGTCAAATATAGTATCCTTTACTATATTTTAAATGCCCTTGAACAAGATGGCTCTGATGAGCCCATGCTCAGCTGGCCTATGATGAACATAGCAATGTGAAGTAGGCCCACTTGATTGGAAATGAGATTGGAACAGTCTCCATTAAGTTCCAAGGTCATCAATAGGAATTCATACAGTAACTGAAAGGTACCAGAATAGAAAAAAAATTATTCACGCTAGTACTGCTGAGGCTATTTATTTATTTATTTATTTATTTATTTATTTATTTATTTATTTATTTATTTATTTATTTTATTTTATTTTATTTATTTTTTTTTGAACTTGCACTTTGAAGCATATAAACACGGGCCCAACAGCACTAGGGTTAAACAGAGAACTGTGACGCCTCTCCATCGCCCCTGTTCACCCCACCCTTAAACTACCAACACCTTGCTCTTCAACAGCAGACAAAAGGGTATATACACCCAGGCATTTTGCAGATATCAGGATTAAAAAGCTCACATGTACAATAAAAGGGTCATAGGTGCATGTAAATATATCACAGTGACCTTAAATTTTAATCGCCAATTCTATCCCAAGCAAAACATTTCTGTACCAAATTTGAGAAAAAAACATTCAACCAGGTTTTTTGAAGATATCATGGTAACAAAGATGGACAGCAATAGGTCACAGTATGCTTTAATTACATCACAGTGACCTCGAATTCTAATCAGCTAAAAGGGGTCTGGGTATGCATCTATGTATAAAATTGTATAATTGCATTTTGAAGATATGACCCTGACAAAGCTTATTTGAATGTAAATAGGTCACACTAATCTGTAACTATGTCACAGTGACTTCATTATCTAAACACCTATTGGGGGTCAGGAAAAGCATACGTGTATCAATTAAAAAAAATCCATCTGGGCATTTTGGATATGTTGTGCTAACAATGCTCAGATAGACAGTAAATGGGTCACAGTAAGTGGGAATTCAGTAACATTGACCTCAAATTCCAAACAGCTAGTAGGAGTCCAGGAATACATCTGTGTACCCAATTTACTACATATGGGTCAAGTTGACAGGCAGATCACAATTCCTTGGGTGCACTCTTCAGGGGTGGGTCTAGGTTTTCATTGGGGGGGGGGGGTCAATGAGTTCCAGCACTGACCACCGAAGGTGCTCAGCACTGCTTGGGGAGTCCAGGAGCATGCCCCCTGGATATTTTTTAAATATAGGTTTAAATTGGTGCATTCTGGGCGAATTTAGGCACACTTAAATCAATTTGAATTGACAAGTTCTCATGATTTTTTGACATAACACATGATTACTAGGCAGCTGGGGGGGGGGGGTAAACCCCCTAACCCAACCCAACCCCCCAACCCCCGGCCTTAAATCCACTACTGCTCTTCTCCACGGACTGCATCAGTGCCTGTTTTCCTAAATCTGTATGAGCTCCAGTAAAGGTGGAATGATATTCTGGTAAGATTTCAACGTATACACACAAGGCCCTTTCAAATGCATTTTGGGGCAGTGATGGGGGATCATGGAGGTTTCTCTGTACTTCCTTCATCGGCTGTTAGCAGGGGTGTTACACAGAACAAGATATGAACTCATTCATCCCACATGGTAATGAACCAGGGTATCACATAACATGTAACTGCAGTTCGCAATCACCTTACAGTGGATTGCATCAGTGCTCACTGACAATATTCCCAAACTTTGACATTCCACAGCTTCATCAAAGATTAATGTATCATCGTTTTTACAAATCTATATGTACTTAAGCTAAGTAATTGATACTGTGACAAAGTTTCACATGATTCTGTGTGAGCTTTCTGGGTAGAAAGTTGAAAATAGTCTTAACAAACAGAAATTGATACAAAAGTAGGAAAAATTGTAGCGCCACCTGCCTGCCAAAATGATAATTGAGTGACCCCTGGAGACCTTCATGCAATTTCAAACTAATTGGGCCAGAAGTTCTTGAGAAAGTGAAGTTTTGATAACCCCCCCCCCCCAAAAAAAATAATAATAAAAAAATAAAAATCATGAAAAATAGAAAAAAAAATGGATCCACATCTCCTTTGCAAAATTGGTAGAGGCTAACCTGGGGAACACCCATGAGTAAAATCAAAACTTTCCATGCAACTGGTTTGGATAAGTTGAAAATGTAAAAAGAGTCAACAGACAGACACAAACAGATCGCATAAGCTTTGCTGACAAGTCAGCAGAGCTAAAAGCAGGGGAAAAAATCAAAGTGCCTCCTCTTGAACAAATTAAGGTCTGGAGGTTCACAAAAAGTGTTAATGTGTTGTTTCTTAACAACTGCCTTAATTGGTGGTTTCTGAGATTGTTTTTAGATAAGTTTCATCTCAATTTACAAGCAAAGTAGTAAATTTTACACTTTCTCTTCTGGGCTTTTTCAATAGGTTTTCAGCATGTGTCTGGTGATTTTTGTTATTTTCGTGTAAAATACTAAATATTGAAGTCATATATATTTTTCTTTATGATACAGAAATCTGTAAGTGTCAAACACCAAAATAATTATTGAATTTTAAAAAATGAATATTGATATCTCTGTTTTGTACTGATATGAAATACTAGATTTTTACATGACAAAGCATAAACATACAAACTAACTTTTTTGGGAATATTAACCAAAATTATATAATAATTATAATATTTTCCAACTTAAGTGCTGAAAACTTTATAATATGCTGATGTTACATTCTTGGAACATATTATTGCTTGTTTGTAGCTTATTATTGTCTGAACCAACTTTTGTGACCTGTAAACCTTTATCAAAACATAACTTGCTCCTTGCAATGGTAACGTGGAAGAGGTCTACATAAAATGCAGACTCTGATGTCAAAGTATAATTTTGGAACCCCAACGGGAAGGTGTTAATATACTTTCAATACCTCTGATGCTCGAGGCATGAACAGGTGTGACGTCATGAGATAGCGCCATTGCGGCAAGATTGGGAACTATTCTTTACAAATCAACTTGAGAAACGTGGAAGCGATAAATGCTTCCTTTATCTATTAGTAATACTTACCTCTCAATCACTCATGCTTATACCCCTGCTTATCAGGTTCCCAGCCAGGTTTTTCAACCTGAAACTTTTTATGGCTGACCTGTGGTTACATGCACAAACCCCAAAAGGGGCCTCCGGTACAACTTCCGGTGTTTGTGCATGCTCACCAGTTTCTCTCCTCTAGAATTTCACTGGCGGGGACGGCTTGGGTGGGCTTCTGAGTGATTGAGAGGTAAGTATTACTAATAGATAAAGGAAGCATTTATCGCTTCCACGTATCTATGGTGTAATACTACCCTCTCAATCACTCATGCTGATATACCAGCAGAATGGAGGAGGGCGTAATTCACCTTTTAACACGTCTACAGTAATACCCCATAGGTCAGCTACGTACGTTAGTACGGTACCCTAATCACTCTGAACTCTACCTGAGCAATCTTATTGCAAGAAGGAGCAGGAGAATTCAGGGAAAAAAGCAGAACGGCATATAGAATGAGCAGCTGCTCTGTTCCCTCAACCCAGCCTACCACAGTAGAAGTAAAGCAGACTACTTGCCTGGTCATATGAATCTGCGACTCCGGACATACTACTTGAGCCTCTTTGGGGCCGTCTGGTAGTCACCACGGAGCTACTTCCCATCGCCAAAGGAGGCTGTGCGAGTATTGCGCATCGCCATCAAACCACCCTGAATCTCGGTCAGGTCCCGCAGGTAAAAGGATGTGAATGTTGTGTGAGCCTTCCACCTGCATGCCCGCATAATGTCGGCAAGGGCAACATTGCGGATCAGAGACCACGACGCAGAGAAAGCCCTGACATCATGTGCTCTTACCCCTTGGACCCTAAGAATATCCTCTGACCCGGAGGCTACCTGGTAGGCCTTACAGACCGCCGCCTTCAGCCATGCGGACACGGTATTAGCAGCTATCCTGCCCGACTCGGTTTTCCTCAACGGAAGAAAGAGGGCTCTCCGACCCTGACGAATCTCTTTCCTTCGGTCCAAATACCACTTTAGCGCCCTCACAGGACACAGTGTCCTATCAGGTTCCGATCTTGATAACGTGTCGGAAAGCGCTTTGATTGTAAAGCCCGTAAAGGCAGTGGTGGGGTCTGTGGCAACATGGTTCTTGGCTAAAAAGCCCATGTGTGGTTTCGATGTGACGGAGGTTTTATCCTCCGACCACCGAATCTCGTTAACATCCAATGCATGGATTTCACTCCTTCTGGCCCCTGAGGCCAGTGCGAGCAAGAAGACAGTCTTGTAAGTCAGCCATTTTAATTGGATCGTTTTGGGATCCTTTTCTTCAAATGGAGGTCTCGTCATGGCCAAAAGGACGAGGCTCAAATCCCAGGTGGGCATTATATTTGTGCCGACTGGTTTGTCCGTATAAAAACTTTGAATCAAGGCTGACAAATGTGGGTCTGCTCCTAATGATTGACCCAATTTCTTGCTCAGGGAGGAAGAAATCGCTGTTCGATATCCTTCGATAGTCCTTGGACTTAGCTCTTTTTCCTCAAACAAATACAAGAGGAAATCGGCAACATCCGAGGATCTTGCTGACCAAGGTTCCAACTGCTTCCCGGCACACCATTCAGTGAACAGTCTCCACCTCGAGTCGTATGTCTTCAAAGAAGACTTTCGAAGTTTACCTCGTGTGATTCTGGAGGAAACGAGATTCGAGAACCCAGCCTCTTGGACGTGTCGTGCGACAACCTCCATGCGTGAAGGTTGAGCACTGCCGGATTCCGATGGAACCGGGACGTCCGAGGCTGCACGAGCAGTCTGTCCCAGACTGGTAGACGTAACGGAGCCTCGCGACTCAACTCCAGTAGGTCGAGAGACCAATCCCGTTTTGGCCACCAGGGAGCCACCAGGATGATCTCCGCCTTCTCTTCCCGGATCTTTCTCAGAACTTGAGGGATCAACGGGAGCGGAGGAAAGGCGTAGCCCCATATTCCGTCCCAGCACATCGCCAGGGCGTCCACCGCAAAAGCTAGAGGATCTGGGACTGGAGCCACGAACACTGGCAATTTGTGGTTCCATCTGGTGGCGAACAAGTCCACATGGGGTGTCCCCCATCGGTCCCATAACGCCTGAACTACTCATGGGTGTAGGGACCATTCTGTCCCTATCACTTGTCCCTTTCGAGACAATTGGTCGGCCATTACATTTAGATGGCCGCTGATGTGACGGGCCAGAATCCTTACTCCTTTGCTGCCGCACCAGAGAAGTATTTTCTTTGTTAGTTCGAACAACAGTTTGGACCGGGTGCCCCCTTGTTTGTTCAGGTATGCCACCACAGTCCTGTTGTCCGACATCAACGTCACATCTTTGTTTTTCACCAACTGTTCGAACTTCTGCAGGGCTAAATATACTGCCTCCAGTTCTAGCCAATTGATGTGAAAATGTCTCAAGTGCAGAGGCCAGATGCCTGAGACCATGTTGGAGTCCGTGTGGGCTCCCCAGCCCTGTTTTGACGCGTCCGTGTAAACAACCAGTCTGGAATTGAACGGCCTCATCGTCTGTCCACCCATGACGTTCCTTCTCACTCAGTCCACCAACGGATGAGGTACTTGTCGTGCGGACCTACTTCGACCATTTGCCGCAAACTGGTCCTGTTCCACTTGGCGTTCAGAGCTATGTTGAGTGGCTTCCTGTGTAGGCGTCCTAACGGAACTTGCGAGTCCATCGAGGACATCATGCCCAACAGCGACAGCCATTGCCGAGCTGTTTGCTGTGTCGATCTCATGAACCTCTTGATAAGGCTCTGTAGTCTGTCCCATCTGTCCTCGGAAGGACGGCACTCGAATCGGACTAGATCGAAATGAATGCCTAGGAAGACAAACACCTGTTTGGGTGTGAGATTTGATTTGGGGATGTTTACTTCTAGCCCTAAGTCCCCGCACAGCTTCAACAGATATTCTCTGTTCTTGATTAGTTCCTGATGAACTAAAGCTCGGACAAGCCAGTCGTCCAGGTACACGTGCATTCATATGCCCCTCTTGTGAACACATGCTGCCACGGATTGCACTATCCGGGTGAACACCTGAGGTGCCGTGGCCACGCCGAAAGGAAGAGCCCGAAACTGGAATACCTGGTCTGCGTAAGCGAACCGTAGGTACTTCCGACTGCCCTGAGACATAGGCACGTGCAGATACGCCTCCTTCGAGTCCAGGGAGAAGGTCCAGTCCCCGGGTCGGAGAGCCTTCGTTATGGATTCCGGCGTTTCCATGTGGAAGTGTGGAACTTCCAAATATGTGTTCAGATGAGACAGATCTATGACCGGTCTCCAGCCGCCGTCCCTCTTTGCGACCAAGAATAGTCGGCTGTAGAATCCCGGAGAAGAGTGATCCCTCACCCTCTCTATGGCTCCCTTCGCCAACAACTTCTCGACCGCCTCGTGGAAGAATGACCTCTTCGGCTCTTGGGCCGGCGGTTCGAACTTCCAGGGGACGCGGGACAAGGGCGGTCGCTCTTTGAGCGGTAGCACATATCCCTTTTCTAGGACACTTAACACGAACGAGTCGTCCGTGACGGAAAGCCAGTGACTGCGAAGTCGGCTAACCGACCGCCGAGACGCTGACACATCGCCCCAGACCCGTCGTAAAAGCTCCTGAGGGGTGTGGATGACTGGCACACACCTTCAGTCCCTTTTCCCTTTACCGAAGCCGGGCTTCCGAAAGGGTCGGTTCTGCTTGCCACTGCCGGAGGACGGTGCGTCAGCTGAACCCTGCTTCTGAGGCTTCTTGTTCCTAGGTCGCCTAGGTTTCCTCCTCTTTGCAAAGGAGTCCTTGGCGCCAGAAACTTTGGCTCCCTGTCCACGAGCCTTGGTGGCTGCTCTAGCTAGGTCGAGGATGGCTTGGTTAGCCTCATCGGCCTGTTCCCGCTTTCGCTGCTTGACCACTTGGTCCCTGATGGGAGCGAGAGCACCTCCGAACAAGTAGTTCGAGAACAAAGGCTGAGTTCGGATGGCTCGCTGTTCACCTTCCGAGAGGTTGGTGACTTGCAAGCACGAATCTCGCCTTGTTAACCTTAGGTTGGCTTCCATTGTAATGGCCTGCCTGAGAAGGTGCTCTATCGTCATACCCCGGGACGCCTGAAGCCGGGTATTCAGACTTATCCAGTCCCTGACTGGTTCCGGGACCTGCTGCGACACGAAGAGTCGCTGCATGATCTCGGCAGACGCGGCCGAGGACACGTCCAAGAAGGAGGCGATGATTACCATCGCTCTTGCATCCTCCTCTAATCTACTAAGGACCTCCTGGGGGACTTTAGGAGATGGGGGGATCCATTTACAGATACTCTCCCATTCCACGTCTACCTCCGTGGCCCTATTATCGTAGATTTCATTAGGTACACAGTACCTAGCAACGTTAGCTCTCGGCCTCCTCAACAGCTTCCCACACTTCAGCGCTTGCTGAGTCGGGACGCCGGAGGGCGACCTAGATCCCCGGAGCTCTTTATCCAGGCTCTGGTACACTTCATCCACGTAAGCAGAGAAGGGGAACCCGGACCCGACTTGTTCCGACACAGACGGCGACTCAAGTGGGTACACTGACATCGCTCGTCTCTTCGTGGTCGGTGGCAAGGGAGGAGCCTTCAAGGTGTCTCCGAGGAGAGCCAAGATCGACTCCTTAGTCGAGTAAAAGAGCCCTGCAGGTTCACTAACCTCGGCTGGCGCTGAGCTGTCCTCAAAGGACAACTGTCGTTGAGCGGAATGGGCCGGCTCGTCGGCCAACACCTCATCGCTCTCTGACCCCATCCCTTGGACAGGTCGGGACTCACGCTCCAGATTACGCCTAAGGCGCTCCTCGCGTTCGTCCTCGCCTTCGTCGAGAAGAGACTCGTGTAACGAGCCCTCTCCATCAGACAAAGGCTCTCCCCGCTCATCTAAACCACTATGCAGTGGAAAAAGTGGCGTGGGGAGAGAGGGAAGGGCAGCTTCTATTTGACTGGTCCTCTCCGGTTGCTCATCGGAGTGGTCCAGTCCGGTCCCGGTCACGGCCGGCACGGATTCGGCAAGCACCGGATCTAACGTACCGGACCGGTCCGGACCGGCCAGGGAAGTATCATGTACTTCCTGGCGTGCTCCGGGCAAGGGTTCATGACCCACCTCCGTGAGCACTGGGGCATCTCCTACCAGAGAACTTGTGGCTCCTTCCACAGTGCCAGTCACGTCGGTCCCCTCCGTAGAGCGAACCGGCAAACCGGGCTGTTCCGGTGCCTCCCCCGTGTCCATGCTGGTCTCCTCTGCAGGAGGGCCAGTTGCACCTGGACCTTGAATTTCCCTTGGGAAACCCGGGTCTTGGGTCTGCTGACCCACAGGTGCCACAGACACAGCTGGTGTGGGAAAAGGGACTCTCATCTGTGCAGATTGCACAAAAGACTGCATGGTGGTGGCCATCAGCATCTGTGTTCTCTGCATAGTGTCCAGTATAGCCTTGAGTCCCGGATCCAAGGCGGGTGCCCTCTTTTCAGAAGGCTCCTCGGCCCTGTCCCCCTTTCTCTTGCGAGAGCGCCTCCTCTTCTTTGGGGTCGCCCCCGCCGAATCCGAGGCACTATCCACCGCCTCAACTCTCCGAAAAGAGGAGGAGGTGGTGACTCGCAGGCTTGCCGGAGAGTCTTGAACGGATGGAGCTCTACGGTGAGACCGTTTAGCCCGCCGACGTTCTGCCAACTCAAAGAGGTCCCACCTCTCACTTGACCAGCTTTTACAGTGCTGACAAGGTCGTAACCTTGAGCACTGCAGTCGCTCCAGCTCCCATCTGCACTTTCTACAGTGCGGATGGTTGTCCCACTTCCCCATCAGATGGCCGGCCACATCCTGCTTCTGAGAAGCAGGGATGCCCGCCACTGAACTGGCAGGGACAGCTGGAGCTGTTCCAGCACTCACTTGGGGTGAGAGGCTGCGCCCCTGCCTCCCCCGGAGCTGCTGGATAAGGAGGCGAGATCGTTCTTGACGTCTCTCACGCTCCTTGCGGTCCACATCCTTGTCCGCCATGTTGGTTTTCAAGGGAAAAGACCACGTGTTCCTGAAACCAAATAGATAAAAAAAACAGGTAGGAATCAAGGCTTCTCGCTCAAAGAACGGTCCAACGACTCACTACCCCACACTTATCTCGATCCTTGGGCGACGAGTTGCTCCGGCAGTGAAAACTGCAAAAACAAGCCGATCTTGGGGCACTCCTGTGATCACCACAACAACGTGGGCGGAAGCCAGGAGAGAAACTGGTGAGCATGCGCAAACACCGGAAGTTGTACCGCAGGCCCCTTTTGGGGTTTGTGCATGTAACCACAGGTCAGCCATAAAAAGTTTCAGGTTGAAAAACCTGGCTGGGAACCTGATAAGCAGGGGTATAAGCATGAGTGATTGAGAGGGTAGTATTACACCATAGATGTACAGCTCAATAAAGGCCGTTTTTATCACACAAACGGAGAAAAAAATTTTATTTTCTCGTCAGGAACAACATCATATGATAGTTTGAAGGGCATCTAAGGCAAATTTAATCAAATTAAGCGCATCCTTGGAATTTCACCTTTAATACCAGCAGTGGCACCACCATATTATATAATTATATATGATACAATATTCTTATGGTATATTGATATATGTGCACAAGTTCAGATGTAAGAACCATAAAAAAAATTTTCCTGAAATGTATCGCTCTGTGACCTTCAGAAAGTAGGTCAAGATCACCCATAGTATGCAATATCAAACTTCCATATATGATACATGTTTATATTACATTTGGTATTGCTGGCCTTCTTATATCTCAAAATATAGAATTAAGTGTCCTTTAATACCTCCTTAATGACCTTATAAATTAGCTCAAGGTCATTCAAAATTTGATAAAATTTAACCATTGACCCAATGCATAATTGGTAAAATTTGAAAGTTCCATCTCAATTCATGAGCAAAATAAAGATTAATAATTGACTTTTAATACCTATGATGCTGGTTCCACTTTATACCACCAGTGGTGCCACTATGCCTTCACGTCATAGACTTTTGTTTATATAATATTCCTGTACTTTTATTGATTCATATGCAGAATTTCAGATGCAATGGCCATAACAAAAAATCATTTCCTGATATATATTTCCTCTTTGACCTTGGGAAAGTATGCAAGGTCATGAAAGTGATAAGGGGCTAACATCAAAACTGTTGACCATATCACATTCACAAGCAAGTTTACGGACAAATGGCTGGACTAACAGTGATGGACAGACATAACCGACTGCATAAGCTCTGCAACCTGTGGTCAGCAGAGCTAAAGGGTATTGTGTAGCTTAAAGCATATCTTAGGTTTAGTTTTCAGTTTTTGTGATATGTTATTTGTGTAGGTTTGGGTCCCAGAAAGATGAAGTGGGGACTGCCTTCGTGAGAGTTGCAAGCAACCTTTGATTAAAATTTTTCAATTGCTTTTGTACAGAAAGTGAAGATACCAAACCTAGACGTTACTATGTAGTTTCATATGACAAATGTTCAGGCTTGTAAGCCAAGTGTTAAAGGAAATCTGTGCAAAATGTATAAATTAGACCCTTACACCAAAGGCCCATTTTCCCAACAAAAAAAACAAAAAAAAAAATACAATAAAAAATTGTCCCCTTTTTTTGATACAAGTAAGAATATACATAGTTTTATGGGTCAGAAAATAAAACTCCATCCAGGATGGAACACTGGCTGAAGACAGAGCTCACTACAGCACTGGGCTTTGCTCATGCCACCTTAATTTTACAGACACTCTATGCAATATCCAAGCAATTGGCAAAGTGGTTCTTGACAGAAGAAATTTTGATTTTTTAAAAATGAAAACTTCACAAGAACAGAAAATTATTATATCAACTTCTCTGCAACCCTGACAGAGGACCACAAGGCACATTGGGGAACATCCATGTGCAATATCAAAACACTCCATGTAACCGTTTTTAAGAAGTCAAAAATATAAAAAGCTAAGACAGACTGATATAGGATGAATGAAGATTTTATAAGCGCTGCTGACAAGTCAGCAGAGCTAAAAAATCGCAAAGCCATCTGTTGAACAAAGCAAAGTCCAGAGGTCCCCAGCAGTGTTCCTACATGTATGCAACTTCAAAGCAACTGACCGAGCGATTCAGTCAGTTTTTAAAGATTTTCCCCAAAAATGAACACAGAAACTCATAAAAAATCTTTAAAACTTGAAACAATCGGACCATGATCATTTTGACAGAGTTGGTAGAGGCCAGCTGAGGAACATTGCCACGAAGTTTCAAGTGAAAATGGCTGACAGTTTTGGGGATGTTGAAAAAAGAATTGTTGACAGACAGATTGTTAGACTAATGCATGAGCCAAGCTGACAGACAAGTCTGCCTTGCTCAAGTTGAAACATCAGCAATTGCTGGTCTTAACCTGTCAGGACACCAGGGTTATAATTTAAAACAATAAAACATCCTCTACCTTTAGTGTAGGCACACACAATCCTCTAACAATGCATTGTATTTAATTTTTTCAAGTCCAGCACTGGCAGGCTCGGTTTCAGTGGAATAGCTGCAGCTTGGCAATGGATCAACTTTGGACTGAAGCCTTTACCAGTATAGCACACAATGCCCCATCATCAATTTGCTTGGTCCTAGAGAATGGGTGTTGAAGAGGTAACTGGCAGTTATACAACATATTTTTGATGAAATAAAACAGTACAGTTTATACTTATGCTTGTTTTTATTCTGTACAACTTTTGCCATATACAAAATAAACTGTACAATGTGCATGTATAGGACACTCACTTATGCAGACAACCCTTTGGTACCTTGCCGGTATACCTGCACAATACTGATCCTGAATTCAACACATTAACACAATTGTTGACACAAACCCATTCATCACAAGCAAGCTGAAAAGTGTGCAGCACACAAATTGAAGCAGAAATGTTGTCCAGTGTTAGCCTATCACCTGCCACTGTGTGCTCTGGTTTGCATGCAATATCTCCCACCTGCACTGTGCCAATGACTCACTTCTAGGTTGCTACAATTCTCAAATGCATCGCTCTCATACAGAACAAGTTATCTCTCAATATTTTAATGATTTGCTTAAACAGGTGCAAATCAAAAGCTCATAACTTTCTTTTGTTTCAAAACTCATTATGCTTAAAGAACAACAGTCAATTTGCTGTTTCTTTTTCACAACACTTCTTTGCATTCCAAGGAGCTTTTCTGGGGTTGCTACTCAAAAGACACTCAGAAACACTGCAAAAAAATCCTTTCATCTGTATCAAAATCTATATATGAAAGATATAGGTTCAGTTTAATAGCATCTCGTTAGTGGACATTTCTAATTCTATATTAAAATATATAAATATACATACACATGTGTGTATATAATTATACATACATATATATGTATATATACATACATATATGCATATATACATATCTATATATACATATATATATATATATATATATATATATATATATATATATATACACACACACATGTGTATGAACCAGTATGCTTACATAATACAGATGCTGAATGTCTGAAGTCCTGTACTGCACAATTATACCTTAGTCATGTAGCCCTGCATACTTCACACTGTGATGTACACATACGAATTTACTTTGCTAAAAAGTCATACGCATATGTGCTGAGATGTGTGACCTCTCTGTTCTGGGTGCATTGGAACTAATCGTCTGCGAGGGAACGAAGTGAATTTGTGATGCATTTCACAGCAAATCCTATGAAAACACCAGCACCTAATAACAGAAATGTTCACCTAAGATTTTTTGGGAGAGGTCCAGGCCAACTTGCCAGCTTTGCTCCCAGCTCCCCTGCTTTCCGCCCCAACCACAGAGGGTAGAACCATCAATTCTGGGAACCAGCTGTTCTACACACATTTCTTATTAACATCATGTACCCTCATAAACTTAATTTTTGTCAATAATGCACCAACCACAGAAATAAAGGTGCATGGGTATTAATTAAAAGAAATACAGTACCACAGTGTCAAATTCAAGTTGTTGAAATGAATCGAACAGGAATCAAGTGTTTTGTGTTTTAAACCTAAATGACCAGAAAAATCATATGCTGCTTTGACACCAGGGCACTGCCAGTGTGCAAGCACTTAGAACAGAATCCACTTTCTCCCACAAGATGGAACCAGAACACTATGAATCAGCTCCTTGGAAGAAAAACAAACAAACAAACAAACAAACAAACAAACAAACAAACATCCCCCCCCCCCCAAAAAAAAAAATTAAATGAAAAGCATGGAGCAGGTAAGGCCTTGTCTTAACCAGCTGAAGCAGCTTTGGTGTCATGTTTTCATGCATGTACAAGATATGTTGACCACTGTGATTGGATATACCTGTACTCAGAACCAACAGAACTGTTAACATCAGCAAACACACACACAACATGATGGCTCCAGTATGCTTAAAACTTGTACAAGATTATGATCCCAGGCGCTTAAAGACTAGCCTGGGAGTTGATAACATTTCTGTTCCATTCTGGTGTTGACTCATCCCAATTAGTCTAATAAGGTCATGGTGTTCCCTGTTGGGGGCTTCATGGTTGCTATCACACATCTCTGGTATCCAATCAAAAGGCTTTGTTATAACTGTGTGCCAACACAGGCATTCTGTTTTTGTTGTGATTCTGATTTCCTTTCTCCCGCTTTACCAGCACTTTTGTCGGACAATTTCCTCAGACAAGATTACACTTTAAACTCCAAACTTGGTACGATTATAGATCCACACACAAAGTTGAGCCTTTTTACAACAGTGGTCAAGTGCATTTAAAATAATGAAAATTACAGGCATTTGAAATATTAAATCTTGAATATCTTCAAAACTATTTTTGGTGGAAGTGTCTTTCCAACTTCTACTCATAGGATTGTGCCCTAGATGCATCCGAGGTACCACAAGCAAATTTGCAGAATTTAAATTTGTACCATTTAGGGCACTTGAAATGTTAAATCTTGAATACCTTCAAAACTATTTTAGGTAGATACATGTATGTCATTCCAACAAAAAAAAAGAAATATGCATGTACATTCCAACGCGAGGTTTGTCCATGTGCCCTGACCCAGTCACCATCACAACACTCTCGACTTTGCCTCTGTTGTTGTACATTCAGCTGGGTCACAACCTGCACAAACCACAGCTGAAGATATTAATCACATTTCTATGATGATGAAAATCTTGCATAAATAAATTGAAGGATAAAGATGCACAAGTTAGGATTACTGAATTTGACTGAACCTTCAGGTCTTGCCAATTTTCGCAATGTTCAACTGTTTGGACTTTAACTTTGGACCATAAAATGTTTAGCCACCTTTCCAAGAAAGCAAATAATCCAAGATACAGTTTCCAATATAACAAAAACCACAATGATCACTTCTATTTGAGCGTCGGTAACACTCTCAAAGCTCCTATATCGCATTTTGCACAAGGCATACTTGCGCTCACTGTCTCTCTGCTACTACATGTTCACTGTCACCTTGGTGCACTGTGCAGCCTGCCCAAATCTGTGGCTCTTCCAACATCAACCAAAATGACAACAGACAAAACCTCACTTCTTGCCTTTTAACATGTCAGCTCCTTAGTAATTGATAGTATCACGATAGAAATATATAATAACCATGCTAACATGTACTTGTCCATCACTAACCAAATTTCAACTGTTTTAAAAATCAACAAATGAAACTACATTTGCCCAGCAAACAACTTCCGTGGATATTGAGTCAAACTATATTTCTATCAATTTTGAAGAGAATGCAACTGGAAGTTTGGGAGATGATCTGGACCACAGTTTCAGAAAAGAAATAAAAAATGTAAATTGTGGATGACAGATGGATGAGAGACCATCCTGACACATGAGCTGAAGTAAAATTCCACATAACCAAATTTTAGGTTAATATTAATATGACGTATGCACATTAATTTCCCGCCACAAAGCACGGGTTTGACGCCAGGTGATCAAAGGGGGACGTGCAGGTAGCATCACTGTCACAGACAGAGCCATATGTTCATTTCTCACAAAATTAGCATTTTTTGTCAAAAAATTAGCATTCTTTGAGAAATGTAAGTTCACAAATTTTGCAAAACTGGTATTCATTTAGTACCTCCCGAGCCATATATCAAGAAAAATTTTCATCTGCCTTCAATGAGTATTCTTTATTTCCAAAATAATAGTAATATCCCGCTTGTCCCCACAGGTACTGACCCGTATCTCGCCATATCCCACCAAGCGAGACCAGGCAATCAGGTATGCAGTTGTGATGGGAAATTAATATGCATATCTCCTATTAGCTATTGTTTTCAGAACTATGAAAAAATGATCATGTCTGTTTGTTTTTTTTTTCAGTGTGAAAACTTGAGGAAAACATTAAAAAATTCCCCTCCATGATAATGTGCAAACACAGGCATATTTATCAGCTAACAGAGGAATCACCATCATGCTACAATAACATGCTTTCAACCTCTGTCTGGCTAATGTTCAGATCCATCTGTAAATTCTTTGGTATCTTTGTAAGATACCACACATTCCAAAGGTAGTTCCAAATCCTACACATATTTCTTTACTCTCTCCTATGTATATTGTACAAACATCAATCTTCCTGACCATTACTCTTCCAAAACTGACTTAAAATGTTAATTTCTCAAATATGATATTTTCGAATTGCCAATCTTGGTAAAAACAAAACATGAATTTTTTATTTTTTCCTGAATAACGGTGGTCAAGAAAATTCCACACCTAGAGATTTGTACATGTACAGATACATCAACACGACAAGCGTGGCTTCTTGATCACAGACATGTACATGTAATATGTAGTTGTGGCTCCGATTCACTTGCTCAACAGTACAGTGGTTCCCTTTTGTTAAGTCCCTATCATCAAAGACTACCTGCCTTGAAAGGCCAGCACTTTCACGCAGAACTTGCAGTATTCTTAGAATGGTGTGTAAAGCGTCTCACTCCAATGATGCATCTCACTCCAATGATAACACTGCTCCAGTTCCAGCCAACAGTCACCATTCAAGGTTGTCAGAAAATACAAAAGGTACACTTTTGTGTCCCCCCCCCCCCCCCCCCCCACATTTGAATGCTTATTTTGACCTTGATATTTGAACAATTTTTTACATTTCAGGGGAATGGAAACACAATTGCCCTCATTTGAGAGACCACCCTTTAGCCAGGTCCAAAGTGGTCGCATAAAGGAGGTGGTCTCTCAACTGAAATCATAAAACATGAATACAACAGCACTAGGGACCTCGTATATATGTGGTCTTCAAAGATAGGTGGTGTTTCAATGGAGCAGTGTATGAATAGAGAGACTAGACTACTGTAGTATATACCCAAGTGTGGCGCCACCTCCTCCCGACATGCTGCGTGTATATGCTTGTGAAAATGACTGTTCCTGAGGGATGGTCAGCAATACGACCATTGCACTTGTACTTCTATCGGTCATACACTCTTGAAATTTTCAGCATCAAGAATATGTATTGTTTATGTTGCTACTAATATAGAGTACAAATACTGATTTATCAGCTGCCACAGTCTGTGTCCTGGCTCAATACACAGATTTCCATCAGCAATGATATTTAGTATAAACTGGTACATATTATGCTTGAAAAACTAGCTCTTCTAACTTGTAACTAGAGTCCTTTTATTAGAACTTCAAATATCTACCTTATGCAAAGTATTGAGTTGCTCAAAGTAGTTCACACCAATTTTGTTCATGCGTGGCAAGACATCTGAAGTAGTTGTACAAAGTTTTAAATCTTTAAGTCAGTCTATATATGGCAAAGTCTTGATATGAAACAGTGATGGAAATATATTACCTGGTACCAGGTGGTTCCAAGTTTTTCTTCTTGCTCCCCCCCCCCCCTCCCCTTCCCAGACACACCACACACACATACAACAGAAAGTATCATATCTAGCAGATAAGACCAAATATATATATATATATATATATGTATATATATATATATATATATATATGTATATATATATATATATATATATATATATATATATATATATATATATATATATATATACATATATACACACACATATATATATATATATATATATATATATATATATATATATATATATATATATATATATATATATATATATAAAATAATAGTGAGTTTCTCAAGTATCACCAGCATGAGTTTTAGAGCTCCACTTGAACCCATTTGATTTCTTTAACATGTCTGATGAAAAAGAAAAAGTTATTTTTGGGTAATTAAGGTCTTATTTTGCCCCTTTCCTGACAAATGTACAATAAGACAACATCTGGTCAGCCAAATTTTGTAAAAATGCACCTGACAAACCATAATCTAATTAGCATGACCCAAGCCATAAACACTGAAAGCCACTTCATCCCTCTCGCTTTGATTCATCATTATTTTTCTTCCAGTGTTGCCAACCTAGTGGAGATTTAAAATACACAGTGATGAGGCAAGTCTGAAACCTCACTAGGTGAGTCCAAGGGCATGCTCCCCCAAGGAAATTTTGTGTGTGTATATATTATATATATATATATATATATATATATATATATATATATATATACGTAAGTATATATATATATGTATATACACACACACACACACACACACACACACATACATATATATATATATATATATATATATATATATATATATATATATATATATATATATTATAATAATAATGATAATAATACTATACAATACCCCTCCCCACCTCCCTTTTTTGGTACCCGACCTATATTTAACTGATCACATGGCAGCCTCTGTAAAGAGCCTAAAGCTGTGTTTCAGTTGGGGTTTTCCTGAAAATCATGACATTATAGGTGGCATTTGCAAGTTTCAAGAAGGCCAACCTGTAAAATTTGGGAGACATGTAGACAATCCAGGAGTACTGGCAACACTGTTACATTCAGGACTCAGGAGAACTGGCAACACTGTTACATTCAGGACTCAGGAGTACTGGCAACAGTGTTACATGCAGGACTCTGGAGCACTGGCAACACTGTTACATGCAGGACTCCGGAGCACTGGCAACACTGTTACATGCAGGACTCAGGGGTACTGGCAACATTGTTACATTCAGGACTCTGGGGTACTGGCAACACTTACATTCAGGACTCAGGAGCACAGTGGTACCTGCTCTAAAGACCACCTCTCGTGAAAGACTGCACTAGTTTTTATAACTGCCACTTCAAGACACTGGCCTTTAATTTCTTTCCTAGCTTACCTGCAGTGAAAGACCACCTGCCATAAGTGACCCCTTTTATCGGGCATTAAGGGTGGTCTTAAATAACAGATACCAATGTACTGGCAACACCATTACATTCAGGAGTACTGTCAACACTGTTCTTTTCAATTCAAAGCTGTCAGAATTATATTTGTAAGCTTCTAGCATTTAGTAATGTGACAGGGAAGAATTCTACAATGCATATGAAGTCCTCAAACTTTGATGTACATGCATATGTGTTTGGTGCAAAGAATATATGTCAACGTCTCCAATAAATAAGGACTGGGCACGAATGCCTATTCCTATAAAGCTCAAAACACATAATATATAGTCTCTTATCTAATAATATTTCAAACTTTCTCCATTTCATGCAAATACATAATTTTCTTACACTCTTTAAACTTTTCATGTCAAATTCATTCCAGGAACTAGATCTACACACATATCAAACTGTGGGTTCCATGAAAACAGGTGATAACATGTTTGTTATGCAAGGTCTCATTTATATACAAATATTACTTTGTACGACTCAGCATTTGAAAGTGCATGCAAAAAGCTTAAATTTTTATCAAGAACAAATATTTTAGTTTATACCGCACATTACACAAAAACTCCAGGTATCTCAAAAGTTATGTACTGAACTGCCACTGTGGTATTCTCGTGCACAGTAATCAATGTTCCGTATATTTGACATTCGCTTGAATTTTGACATTTGAATGAAAAATTCTGAGTAAATAGGTAATATCTTTTTGTTGCAGCTACACAAATACTCAAATACATGTGTTTTTACACCTACATACACATGTTCTAAATTTAACATTTTCATTTAAAACCAGTTTCACATGTGTATTTGAAACATTCGTGCCAGGTACTTTCTTTGTAACCCGAGATTCCATTAGGAGTGGAATTCTGACCTGTTTGTACTTCTGTTTGCATAACTGGAGGCACTTTAACGCAAAGCATTGATACAAGGGTCCATCTTTGCAAATACATGGGTCATGTCACCTTGAACATGAGGTCTAGGTCACAGTGACCACAATCAAATGAAGTCAAGAAATGCTGTGAACATACAAATGATGCAAATTGAGTTTGAGCTGGCCAGTATGTCTTGCGATATCGTGGAGAGATGGAACCAAGGTTGGGCAGGCAACCATAGAATTTAATGGGTACCCGCTAAGCACGGATCCATTAAAAAAATGACAGTACGTCTCTACTTCCATGCATGTTTAATTCATTCCATACTGTGGTCAAAAGCCTTGGTCAGTGGTTCTGGCACTGCCTGGCAAGTCATGCTGCAGCTGCCCTTGCGGCAGCTGCAGCATAACGTGCCAGGCAGTGCCAGAACCACTGACTTAAGACTATAGTCATGTTGGTACTTGAATGAAAGTTCCATTCATGGAGAATTTAAATGCGCAATTGTGGTCTTAAATCTAGGTAAATATACATAAAATCAGGGACTGGTATGGCATGAGTTAAAATGATCAGAATGTTGCAGCTTTGATTTGACCATTGCTTATGGACCACATCTTCTACATGTTTTGGCCTCAGTTTTCGACAGTGATATGTTTGGAACCTTGCAATTAAATTTAGATGTGCAAGTCAAATCATATATGCTATATCTGGATATGGGCCTCTAGTCAATCACGACATTGTTCCCAGCAATGAATCCTAATAAACCAATGTATAAAGGCTAATCCATACATCTCTCTGGGCCACTCAATATTCATATCTACAGTGTTACCTCCATTGGTGGCATTTTCTCTACAGATCACATCCTCCTCTAATTTTTCAAAACAATATTTAACCTGAAATATCAAGTCCAAAGAACTTTTGGATCAATTTGTGTTTGATGTTTTATCATTTCATTCCTTTTGATTCAGAAGCTGTTAACACAACAGCAGCAAAGGAGAAGGGGTCAATATCACAAAGTATCCTACATACAGTATTCAAGTTGCCCACATGTTGCATTCTTAGTCCTCTAGCATACAGGGTATTCAGACGCATGTAACCACATCAAAATGAGGGAGTGTACTAAAACTGCCCGATTAGAATTCTGAAAAAATGTTACCCTGGCAACATTCAGTATTTACCAAAGGAAGATACAGTCTCCTCACTGAAATTTCACTGAAAGTCGGTATATCCCTCATTTTTTCATAAGCCAATGAAAACGCTCCTTTGTTATCCTCACAGCCAGCCACTCTAGCCTTCACAGACCCGCAATGGCTGCTGGGGGGAAAAAGCAGCAGAACATTCTGGCTGACAAAATTCTGCATGCAAAGACATTGCATTTACTTTTGTTGAAGTAATTTTTCTGGTAGAACCACAACTTGGATACTGGTATTTAGGACACATAGATCACCCTATCCCTGATTCAGTATCCTCCTGTGTGCATCCCCCTCGAGCCTGTATCCTCCCTCAACCCTTTGGGCCTCGGGAGGATACAGTCTCTCGGGGGACCCATGCTGGCAAGAATATTGAATTTGGCATAGGATAACCTCTAATTAATCATCACTTTCACACACCTGCAGAGTAAAAGTACTGCATGAGCATAAATTTTCCTCAATTGGCAAAGTTGGCTGATTCGTTGTCATGCATTTGCCGGGAAAAAAATCCCATTTTTTGAAACCGAACAACTCTGGAAAATAAGCCTCGTTGCTTTCTCAGCACAGGCTGCCATATACAGACCTTGTCAGAGGTCATCCAACACAGGAAGTGACCTTTCTCCATGCAACCTGTTGAATTACTCTGGTTAGCATAATAAAGCTTCTTATTTACATCAATGTTTTTTGCCCATTTCTGGAAAGATGACAAACTGCAACCCAATTATAACAGTAAACAGGAGTTAATGTGCTAGTAAGCCATGCTGTCACATAATTTGAAACTGTGCACTTCTATTGTATTTGTTTCTTTTTGTCCAGAACCACTTCCTAGTCATCATTACCCTATTCCCCAGTTCGAACACTGGACTCTCCATAAGCTAACCGGTCACTGTCTAAGCTATGTACATATGAGAGTACTATTGTCCATATTGCACACGTTCTGCTGTAGAATTCTGACATAGGCTGTATTAGCCCAAATAAATTGAAGCGTCTTTAGCAGGTAACTACTCAGAACATGTTTCAGAGCCTGTATTGGTATATGTATTTCGGAGTAGTGGCTCCTTGTCTAAGCTAAATATTCAACGAAGACAAGCTATGTGAGAGAAAACATGACCTGGATATAGGAGAAACCTCACTGAGCATTCTCAGCTGAAATGCCGCCTTGACACTTGGGATAATAAATACCGAAAAAAATTTTTGCCGAGACAGTTCCTTTGGTTTCATTCTTTTTTTTTTTTTTTGGTAAAAAGTTGATTTGACAAACTAGAGATGTGTGGATAAGCCCCCATTAATGCAAGCAAAGGCAAGCAAGACTTTTCAAGTAACTTCATGGTTTACAATCAGAATTATCACTTGAAATTCAGCCAAAGCCAGGGAGGGAAGCTCATTTCCATCAGGAGAGCCAGGGTTACGTCTTCCCATTACTTTTCATGGTAATTAATAACTTAACAATGGCTCACTGCATGCAGAAATGTTACAGCGGTCAAGATCTGGTAGTTTTGTTTCAAAGTACCTACAAATTTTACTGCCTTAGCTGCAAAAGTAAGCTGTTTATTTGAGGTTACTTTAGCATTCAATCCAATAGGAAAACTCCTCTAGCCTGCAAGAATTTATGTATTGGGTCAGGTATTCAGCTGAACAAATTGTGTTTTTGTGACCTCTCATATTTTCCTGTGGAATTAATAAGTTACCTGTACAGTGTGTTTTACTTACATGCATATATTTACCACATCTTTGAGTGCTACCCATCACTCCAGTGATAGCTTAACAACAGATCATGCTGTACAGACAAAATGTGATTCCATACACCTATATCCTTCTGAACTCTATACCACGCAGCACAATTAAACATAGTTATGCTTGAAGAAAATTTTACTTCGTTCATAAAATGACAGGCCATTTCTGCCCTTGTGACCCATCCACTGTCATACAGACTGAAAACACTAACTGCATTCCTCTGCAAACTTAATTATACATGATATATTGGTTTTTCTACATCTACAACCAAAACACGGGATTCATATCTCAGCTGCAAAGAAACCATTTGCGCAAAATGAACAACTCATCGTGTTCCAGAATAAACAGACTAGATCCCAAATCTCCATCATTTGTTTGTCCTTCAAGTCATGTCATTTAATTTTGTTGTTTATATGCCTTCCAAAATTTTTGCAAAAAAACCCCCGGTATTATGGAAAGCTATCTTTATTGCCGTTGAAAGCAAACAGAACACCACTTGTGATATGTCTGCACTTGTTTTAAGCTGCTGCCAAATTTAAAGTGCCACTGCATCAACGACACATTTCATCATGAATCACAACAGCTCTAATATATTCTGATTAAAAGATCTGACACAAAATAACACTGATTTTAAAATGATCAGGAATAGCAAGAGAATTTTTCTCTAATCCAAATCTGTTTATTTGACTTTTTAGGCTGTGCATATCAAACACAGAGGAAAAAATACACAACACAGCAACCATATGTCTTTCATAGATCTCTGCTTCAAAGCTCATCACATAGAAAAATAATTAATATCATCAACCATACATCGCAATAACTTACATTTACCCCACCTTTGCAATCCAACCAGAAAGCTTGGCCACACCCAGATACAAACTATTTACAATTGGTCAACAGTAGAATGGAAGAGCAACACAAGGGTTAACATTGAGTTAGACAAGGTCATGGAGATCAGTCAATATGTACACGCAATCTGACAACAATATATTGTCAATGTAGTCACTTTACACATTGAGTTGGACCTTGTACTACAGGTATATGTCCATAGAAACCTCGACTTCCAAATTAGCCTTCAGTAGTTTGCAAAGAGTTCACAAAGTCGTCAAAATCTGTGAGATTGGCTTCAAAGATGGCCAGCTGATCGGTAATGTTTTCTAACTGTTCATGTACACTGGAATCCTCTTCAAACATCACCAGCGGTGGAGCCCCCTGGCAATCACGATAAAACTTGCCAAGATCTGTATTAGCATCTGTGCCAGCAAATGGAGTTTTCTGTAAGAAAAGAGAATGTGGTATCGTAAGTATCTTTACAAGTATATCTTTTAAAGGATGACATAATATAAGCTATTGTAATGATAATGCATCATCGTTAGTTGCTTTTCACACTGTAAGCTGAAATTTCATGTGTCTGCAGTCAATAGATGATTCCCAATTACAACTTGAAGTATTGTCCATGTTGAAGTTAACAAACGCGGAAAAACAGCAACACACAAGCAATGAATCTGCAACCCATGCCGAGAAACGGAAACACTTTCAAATTTTTTTAAAGTATTTCAAAATGTTTTTGAAATGCTTTGCCTACACACAGTTTGTTCTCTAAAAGTATTTCATATAAATAATTTTGTAAACAGGGCTTCAGTGGAAAGCCTTCAAGCAGGTTTTGGAGCCTTAAAGTCCTGGACATGGCTACTTGCCTTTACCTTGTATTTGGTCAAGATAACCCAAAGGAATTTAAAGAAATATCAGCAAATACATAAATACACACTATATCATTTCTGTTTCCTTCTCTCTAAACTGTTGTGCAGCTGTGCACTTTTAACAGGAGGCACTAAGCTAGAAGCTGATCAGTGACTGACAAAACCCCTTGCAAAGACAGACGACGCGTAGGTGACGACAATGCCCTTGGGCAGGTCAAGGTTACTTCTGTTTGACCTAATGACAAAGCTTTGGTGCAAATGCAATGAGCAGAGATATCATGACAAGGCCATTTTTCTTCAATGCAGCACTGTGACCTAAATATGTGACCCATTGACCTAGTTTTTACCAGGTGTCTGAGGCATCCTTAGGACCAACTGTCATAAATAATTGATGAAGCTACATTTAATATTTTTTTAGATATTGTGGTAACTCCATTTTTCCTTTAATGTAGTACTGTGACCTAAATATGTGACCTAGTAACCTACCTTTCAATAGGCACCTGAAGCACCTTAATGGCCCCCTGTGACAAAAATTTGGTCTTTGTAAAGTGAGTATTTTTGGAGTTATGGCATTAACAAGGCATGGACGGACACGTAGATGACAACAATACCCCTACGGCCTAGAAGGCCGAGGGGTAAAAACTGCTCTTATTATTGCGATTATTTATGTACAGGTATTGAGGAATAAGGAACTACATGTAACTTGAATAGGATACCGTATTCATCTGAATAAGTGCACATGCCTCCCCTTTTTTTCACAGAAAGAACCCCCAAAATATACCATGGTTTTCAAATGAGTGGTAGAACTCATTATTACCCTTAGGATCTACATTTTTTTCAGCTATTGTGGATGAAATTTTTCATAGTGCACTGTGCACTTAGTAAGATGAATACAGTAGTGTGCATTTTCCATTATTGGGAGTATTTATCATAGTATCCAAGTCTCTTACCAGCTCAACCATGACAAAGTCCTCTGGCCCAGAATGGCTGCTGTTACTTTTATTGGACCCACTCCCTGATGAACGGGCCATGCCATCCACTTGCTCCTCTGAATCTTGTGTGTCTGAATCATGTGACAAATTCTGACTATCCTGATTGGTCACTTCTCCTGGTTGCAGAAGGGCAATGAATGGGACATCGTCATAGCTGGGCTTGTGCTCGGTTTCTCTCACGGGGGCGAAAGCTCCCATTTTCTGAACTTCAGAAAAACTTGGAACCCTGTCTGGGACGCTACAATAACAAGTTGCTCAAAATGAAAATACACATTAAACTTCATCATTCATGATCCATCTTGTTTTGATACCAAGTTATATCTGTGTATGAACACAGACCTACTTTTTTCATATACCTTCTTTTTTATTTCTTTGTACATGTATTTGGTATGGATGAAGTCTGATCAGCCTAGTTGATACACTGATATTGATTAAGTCAGTTTCTGCAAAAAGTTGACGGTCCTAGGCCTTTACCCAGTAAAATAACACAAGGAGTAGTGCATTTTTCAATAAGCAAACCCAAATGATTAAACAATAATAATTTAATAACAATAATTTAACATTGTTTCAATTGCTCTGCCCTATACACTGTGGTCCTAAAAGCTTAGCATTGTACTTGCAGCAATGTGCAAACTTAACATAGTACAGACTCACCAAAGGTACATCCCTATCAAGTCTAAGGTGGATCTGGCAAATGGTTCCGGAGAAGCAAAAAAATTCAAACCGTGGACCGATGGATGGAAAACAAAGTACTGACCATCCAATTAACTTTACTGAATGACAGAACTAAACTCACCCAGGATGACAGTATTGAACTCGCACAGAATTTGCAGATCATATACATAGAACACCACATTCTGTACAAATTATCATCTAGTTGCATCTGGATGGTATGTTTAAACATCACCAAAATTATATATATATATATATATATATATATATATATATATATATATATATATATATATATATATATATACATACATATATATATACATACATACATACATACATACATACATACATACATATATATATATATATATATATATAATGAAATCTCCAATTAAGACACCCCGCTTGAGACACCATTTTTATATTAGGACTATCAATTTACAGACCGTTTTTGTTTATCATTGATCAAATTATATCCTGCATTGAGATCACTACCCTATAAAACCTATTTTGTCAGTCCCTTCTGGGGCCCTAATAGGGAGATCCCACTGTGTGTGGATATATATATATTTATGCCCATATATGTGTGTATATATATATATATATACATATATATATACATACATACATACATACATACATACATACATATATATATATATATATATATATATACATATATATATATCTCCATCAAATGACACATTCATGAGTGAAGCCTCATACCCAATTTGCATATTTCCCAATGACGCCTCTGTATCTGAGTCCATTTGTGCCCTCAATGATCAAACTGATACAAGATCTCAGTACGGCATTTTGTTCCACCCACAACAGAAATGAAGATAATAAAATGGCCAGAGTGTAATTAATGGATCAAAATGGAAAGTATTCTCATGTATATGGCCTACTACGTACTCATAAAACTGCAAAACATGATTTGCATGTACACTGTATGTGTATTGCTGGTAGCTGCAGGACTGGAGGCTACCAAATTCACAATATGTATACGTACCAACCACAGTGTCATCTATATCCCTCATGGAAACTCAATTCAAAGCAAAAACATCCGCCATTTGTACTTTATATCACTGACATGTAATGAATAGCTCAAACACATCAGAAACCTTTTTTTTTCACTTTTGGGCAATGAAACCAATAAATTGGTGGTGAACTGCTTTAAGCAGCTGTTTTAGAGAAACAGATAATTATTTTTAGATAGCCTTCTGACTAATATTTAACGGTCACATATGGACTTTGAAAATCTTTAGCCAAAATTGAATATATATAAAAGCAAAATTCATGGTAATTCCAGCCATGGTCCTGTATTAACTCATTCCATACTATGGTCACAGGCCTTGATCAGTGGTTCTGGCACTGCCTGGCAAGTCATGCTGCAGCTGCCGCAAGGCCAGCTGCAGCATGACTTGCCAGAGAGTGCCAAAACCACTGACTTAAGACGATAGGCATGTTGGTACTTGAACGAAAGCTCTTTTCATGAAAAATTTAAATATGCAATTGTCATCTTAATTCTTGGTAAATATACGTAAATATCAGGGACTGGTATGGAATGAGTTAATTCATTAAAAAAAAAACAGCCTGTCAGAAATTTCTTCAGCCAAATTGAAAAAATAGTAATAATTGGCTATTCACACAAGTTTCCATTTTGGTCTAAAAGCAATACATCTCCCCATACCCCACCCCCCATCCCGCAAAAAAAAAAAAAAAAAAAAGGTTGATTGATGCACTTTCAAGAACTATTTTTGTTACTTACATGGGTTTGTAATTTTAAGTTTACAAGGTGACTGTTGCATCTGGATAGTATGACCAAGAAAGAATAAAACACCAAAAGTGTGCTCTTCACACTACTGCTGGACTTTCACGGATGTATATATATTATGAAAAATGACTACCTGTGTGGCCTAAATTCTTCTGGCTTCTCTATTTTATTTTCTAGAGACATTCGTCGGTGGAATCTCATAGGTGGGGAGTTGCCGTGTGTATTATAGAGGTTTGGATACAGGCATGGATCTGGTGGGCTGGTGGAGAATGACGTTGTACACACTTCTGACTCAACACATGCGGCTGCTATCTCATCCACCACACTTGTCCTGAAAAACACCATAAAAATATACACAATTATTTGTGTGCATCTGAATGCTATATCTATACATATATTATAAACAAAGCAAAACAAAAAAAAAACAAAAAAAAGCAAGAAAAAACCCACAAATTTTAACATGTGCAACATCAAGCTCCTAACTCAAGATAGATCTCAAGTCATCAAGAGAACAGTAAATTTCGTGTCCGTTGTCCTGTTACCTTGGGAATAAGGTCAAAGGCCAAATATTACTGGAGCGGACCTTTTGCACAAAATAGGTAAACATTCATAAAATGTACATTCTTACCACCTTTGGCACAGATCTGGCAAAAATTATTTAAGTTATAACCGTTGCAAGAAATTCCCATGTTAAACTTTCCCATTAAAATTTTTTTAAAGATTTTTGAAAAAATCATAAAAAATCCAAAAAAAAAAAAAAAGGGGAGCATAAGCATTTGTATACACTTGGTAGAGACCCATCCAAGGTACATTGCCATCAAGTTTGAAGTAAATGTGACAGGCAGTTCTTTCAGAGAAGTTCAAAATGTGAATTACCATTAGAATGCCCATTGACTTGCATATTAGCAACAGAAAAGGTGCATTTACTGGTAAGTACCCTAACTGAAAAAAATAGTTAAAAATCTAAAATCCACAGCAGTGCTACCTGCTGAAGACCTTTGCTTGACCCTTCCACAAGGAACATATCCACCAAGTTTCAGCTTAATCTGAGTGACGGTTCTGGAGAAGAAGTCAAAAATAACAAAACACACAAAAAAAATATTCAAAAAGATAGAAAAAAAAAAAAACGGACTGCCACCTGGTGAACAAATTCAGAACTAAGAGTCCCCAGGAGTGTCCCTGTCCAATATCAAAGCAATTGGCTGAGCGGTTTCAAGGCAGATTTTTAAAGATTTGCCCCAAAAAAGAACAAAAAAATTCATAAAAAATCCCCAAATCATTGCAGCACGACCATTTGAGCTTGGTATCTAGAGATCCACCTAAGCCACATCCCCATCAAGTTTGAAGTGAATCTGGCAGATGGTTTTGGAGAAGAAGTTAAAAATGTGAATTGTGGATGACGGACGTCTCTGGTATGATACACTTACATGTATGTAGAAAAACATGACCCACATTCATAAATATCAAACCCCACAATGACAGCAAAGAGATTCCAGAGCTACCAAAGCATCAACATTCATCTTCCAATACAAATGTGAAGAAACAAATTTCACTCCTGACATGAAACAGGCAGTCACCCCCAAAAGGTAACTGGTGGTTTTAAACCCATCCTCTCAACCTTTGAAATATTCTTCATTAAATACAGACTATAGTGTTTCCAATATGTATAGGCCCAACTACTCAAAATCCCTATTTTATCACTTCTGCCAAAAAAAAAAGAATTGGAAGGCCTATCACATTTTATGGTTCTTCTGACTAGTTTGTTAGCTGAGTCTATAGCAAAAGTAGAAAGTAGACCTATATTGTTTTTGTGATATCTGTGAGTCTGAAACACTATCTAATCAATAAGTTAAGAGATTGAATCATTGTTATAGAGTATCAAATGCAAGGAGAAGACTTCTACAAGACCCTCAGTACAACTGAAGTTCTACAGACGGACGTCTGTGGTATGATACACTTATGTAGAAAAACATGACCCATATTCATAAATATCAAACCCAACAATGACAGGACAGATGATGGATAGCTAGTCATAACATAAGCTCAGCTGACTGACAAGTCAGCTGAGCTAGAAATAAGCACCACCTGTGGAACAAATTTAGGTCTGGGGGTCCTCAGATGTGTGTATATACAAATTCAAAGCAATTGGCTCACGGTTTCAGAGAATATTTTGCCAAAAGAGTGAACCAAAAAATTCATAAAATATCTTAATATCACTGGAGCATGACCATTTGTGTAAAGTTAGTAGAACCCCACCTGAGGTATATATCTCCACCAAGTTTGAAGTGAATCTGCTTGAAGGTTTTGGAGAAATCAACAATGTGAGTTTCCATTGCAATCGCCATTGACTTCCATGGTCATCAATATGAATGTATGGCTAACTGGCTAATGGCTAATGCCTAGTGCCAGCCAATAACCCTCCCACAAGCTACAATTCCATCCAAGTTTCAGAACAATCAGAGTTTCAGAGAAAAAGTAAAAAAAAAAGCCTAAACATATAAAAATTCATTAGATAAAATGCAGCACCACCTGTTCAACAGCTTGAGGCCTGCAGGTAAGTAAGTAACTGGGCTCGCGCTAGCCATTCGCCACTAGCGAAAAAATAGTTGATCTGGCGAAAGAAAATTCATATATAATATTATGTCTATTTGCTTTGCTCATGCATAAATAAATCGATGTTCTTCTCTGTCAATCCCAAAATGGCTTTTTGACTCGGCACGCGTAAACAAGCTGTGCAAAATACATACTTGATCAAGTTCATATCATGACTTCCAGCTCCCCGTTTAGGTCTTCATATTATAGGATTCCTTGTCAAAACATTGTATCTATCCACTAATGACCACAGACAGAGTTGTCATGATTCATAAATGCCTTGTAGTGAAGAAATTCATTGAAATAAACAAGTGAAAAATTCGCGGGTGCCATGCTCTTTTTGATTGACCTTGACATTGGCACATCTGTAGTAGTCCTGCCATCTATTGACCAAAATGAAAAATGCTTGTGTTCCTTCAGATATGGGCAGCAACTTTGGTACGTGTATTTTCATTTTTTACAGATTTTTAATTAACGAGCATTTGTTTGTTTTTGTTTTTTATTTTAATCAGAAGTTTGATACTTGGAAGTTTATTTCTGTTAACATTGACTTAAAGGAAGTAATAATATTGATTCAAGCAGCCAAGATTTTTAAAACTGTACAATATCTGCAGATTCTCAATAGATATTAGGCCAACCCATTGACAGGCCTGTTTAATGGTTTAGTACACCTACAGGTACACAGTATTTTGTCTGTTGTCAAGGTGAACATAATGCAATATACACATATTTTCTTACTTTTTTTTAATCTGTGAAACTTTGTTCCCATTTTAATAGCTCTTTACTACAAGCATTATTTACCACTGTCAACTCCAGTTATTTAAAAAAAGAAAGAAAAAAGAAAAGAAAAAGAAAAGAAAAAACTATTCTGGAATGAGCTCATATGTTTCTTCCTAAAGAAAAATTATTAAAAGTTATCTTGAAAATTAATGTTTCCTTTTAATATTTTATCTCTAAATTTAGCTATGATAAATATACCAGCAGTGATTTAAACATCTTTCTGTTGATTTAATTACTGATGATAATCAAAGTATCATAACCATTATCTGAACAAATTTTCATAAAATTGGCTCAAAAAGTGCAATTTTTCAAAACTAGGATTATAAATTAAAATCATAATATAATTAAGTTCTAATATGGCTTGGTCACTTACCTTATCATATGTCAAAGTTTCATAACTTAAAACTTTATTTTAGAAAAAAAAATGTAAATGAAGAAAAGAAAAGAAAATTTACTTATTTTAATAACAATGTAAGTATATATGGTTGTGTGTTTGACAAAATATTTTTAAGGTCGTTTAGGAAGGCGGGCTGGCGGGCGGTGGAGGGTGCGTTTTGACTTTGTATGTGTCAGATTTATTGGACTAAAATTTGGCTAAAAGAAATTTGTAGTTTTAGCCAAATTGGCTAAGGGGTAAAAATTCCTGGCACCAGCCCAGAGTGGGTAAGTAAAAGCTTTATTTTTCAAAAAGGAGGGTGGGCCTTACAACACGAAATTGATTTTCAAAAGGCCCTCCATGTAAAAAAGGTACAAATAAGTAGTGGAATGATATACTTAAAAACATCATATAGATTCACACCTGTAACTTACCATAAAATATAAATTATATAGAAAAATTCAATCGCACACATCCATCATGGTTCACATTTTAGTTGGTAATCATATTATGTATCAGCCAAAAATGGGGGTTCTCATAAATGTGACTTGATATATGTTTAATATACCGCCTTTTAAAAGAATCGGCTAGGGAGAAATTTCTAATATGGGGGTCGGGTGCATTCCACAGGTCTTCTCCTTGAATTTTGAAAGCTCTGGATCCCTGTACAGCTTTTGGTGTGATCTGTTGCAGGCCTGCGGAAGCACTCAGACGTGTATGATATTGATGGGATGATGTCAGAGACTTAAAGTATGAGCTCAGGTAGCCAGGGACCAAACCAGTGATGCATTTGAAAACCAAAAGACATTGCATGTACTTGATCTGCTCGTTAACAGGCAGCTAGCTCAACTGACTGAAAAGATTAATAGTAGATATATCCCTTGGGCGTTTGACATTTAGCATAGAACAACCACAAAGCTTCATGATACGATGTATGCATTTGAGATTCTGTTTAGAGCCCAAACAGTACAGCAGTAGTCGATGCTGGGTTGAACTAAACCACTGAAAAACAGAACTTTGGCATCCCAGGAAAGCAGATACTTAATTTTTTTTTGAAGAGAAAATGCCTGGCATGCAACTTTTGACAGAGGTCCCCAGAAGTGTCCAAGCAATTGGCTTGGCAGCTTTGGAGAAGAGTTTTGAAGATTTTCCCACAAAATGAACCAACAAAAACAAACAAACAAACAAAAAACACAACATAAAAAATCAATGGAGCATGACCATTTGGACAAACTTGGTAGAGACTCTTCCAAGGTATATTCCCACCAAGTTTCATATGAATCCAGCTGACAGTTTTCGAGATGTAGAATATTTGAATAGTTGAACTTAGTTGTATGCCAACACTGACAGTGCTCAAAAGACCATTGTATAACCTCAGCTGACCTGTCAATCAGCTGAGGTAAAAATGATACATGCAAGAAGAGGCTACAACTGCACTTTGACACATCAACATTTAAGACCTAAATAGGTAAATGTATTTAAGAGCATGAAGATGGAGAGCTGAAATTAGAACTGGCAAAATTGCTGCACTGCTCCACTTTGCTTTTTCATTCAGTTCACCCAATTATCTCACTCCTAGGCACACCAAGGGAAGCTGTCGACCATAGGCATATATTTAGGATTTGGAATGATCTTCCATGCAAGTTTCATCCCAAATTTTGACAAATAATCCCTGAATTAGTAAAATACAATTAGCAGACGAAATTTACATATTGACAGGAAACAGCGCCATTAGGGTGGAATCAGTTATTAAATGAACAAGTATATTCACATGAAATTAATAGATATGACATATGTCAACAAATATACGATTGGCAGCCAAACTGTTAAGACTCTATGGGCCTTTGGCTAACTGCTGTGCTTTTTTTTAAATACAGATGTCATTGATTATCATTTAAATGTTTACAACATTGCCAACACCAAAATATGTTTAAACCAACAACATTATTCTGATGTAATGAAAAATAAATATATAAGGACTCTTAGGCTATTTAAAAAGAAAAGAAGTTTCTGTGTAACTTACACTTTCACAGAAAAATATCTCCAGTTGTTCAACAACACCTCTATTTCTGTTTATTACTCAGGAAAAAATACAAAACCTATCATCACCTTCCATGCCAATATTAAAAGAATCCAAACCTTGCATCCCTGTATCCAACATGACATGGCTTTGCTGTTGTAGCATTTTTCCTTGGGCTGTCAGACTTGAAATGGTCATCCTTTAACTCAATGGTCAAGTCTCGACTGTTACATGGTGAAATTAGCAGTTTTGTTCTGTATGCAGCATTTAATGTGATGGTTCCCATAGGTGTTGGAACAGCACCAACTTTAACATTTTGACAACCATCACCTAAACAATGTTTCTGTGGTTCACCAAGATATATACGATAGCATATCACATAAGAGTCTGGCCCTTGTTTTCTTGAGAGAATATATGCTGGTGTCACTCTCGTCACACAGAACAACGACTTCAGTAGAATCCCCATTCTATTATAAACTGTGTAGGAGACACGAACATTTGAATCACATTGTTCATTCATTGCTAACCACCAAGTTTCGAGAATCATAGTTTCTCCTTCTGCTGTTCGAAGAGAGATCTCCACACATACAGACTGTCCAATTGATAGATTTTGATTTGCCAAAGCTTTCTTGGTCTCATTGAATACTTCTGGGATGTCTCTGATGGCCAAGTTAAACTGCAAGAATAAAAAACAACTTATTCCACTTATTAGTGCTGGGATTGTTTTTATTTTTGGTAACTATTTCTCAGAAGATTTTTCAAGTTCTTAACATAGCTGTACAATGTATCAATATTATTATTTCAAGATGAAACGTTCTCCAATTCACACCCAAGTTTGCAATCCCTAAGCAGAGACATGGACAATTGAACATTCAACACAGCATAACCAGTGATAAGTTCAATAGTGCCATAACCAGCGATAAGTTTAATAGTGCCAAGCCTAATGGCCCATTTATTACCAATTAACAAGTTAAACTGAAAAGGTTTGAATTCCAAAAGGTATACATGTAATTTATGATTATAATCATCGTACAGATTAAAACTAAAAAAAATGTCTTTGGCATGTTTTTCTGTCATGCTAACTATGTTTGTCCTGAATTAATTTATCTGAGAAATCATTTGTCTATTTATTTTGTTTTTCAACTTCAAGGTGCAGGTCTTGGGCTCAAGGCTTAAAAAATTGTTCTCTTTTAAAATCAGTGCTGAGTGGCAATGCCAAACCTTAACTCCAGTTATGCATGTCCATGACATCACGCCTGTAACCATGCTAACCACACCACCTCACACGGCCAACACAGGACAATAGCTAAAATACATGTACATCACTGGGACCATTGATCAAAGAAAGGCACCTGTATGTAAAGTAGGTACAGATTTTTAAAAAGATTTTATAACATATGCACATATATATATATCACTGGAGCATGACTAAACAAGCTTGGTATCACTGTAACTTCAACCCTAACAACTATTCTAAACTTACATATACATATATGGTTGCTACATTCATGCACACTGTATGTGTGAATATTTTTTCCAGTTACTGAAGAAATGCAGACCCCATCAAAACTTATTCTTTTAGTGCAACATTCTAAATATAGCATGATCTCTATGATAAGGTTGCCCCACAATGTGAATTAAGTGATCTTTCTTGGGGAAACTTGAAGAGTTAATACTTGACACAGGATACTGCATACATTTCTTTTTTTTTTTTTTTTTAATTCAAAATAAACCCTTAATATTTAAAACTGTGGAACAACAATATATTATGTGTCTATCATAATGCATACTTTGTATGATCAGCAGGATTCCACATATGGATGCCCGTCAGTGTTTGGACATTTGTCAAATTCCACTCACTCCAGGCATCATTTTTTACCCTTTATTTCATTGCTAAAATCATCCCCACAACTGGATACACTATCAGGACATAGTGTCTGTCTGGACAATTAAACAGACCTAGCTTTAAATTGTATGCAACTTCCGCGAAAAAAAATCAATTCTTTTACTACAAGTAGCATGTATACACAATGAAGACTCAGATTAGTCAACATGGTACCTGACTGGTCAGCAAATTTGAAAGGACTGTTCTACTTTCATGGATTGGTACCACTGCAACAACAGGATCATCTAAAATCATGGTACTATGACCAGCTGTACTGAAGTAAGTACCACTATTGTGGATCTGGATGCTGGGATTTCAATGGCCATTTCGTAAACATGTTCTGTCTTCATTGTGCTCAATATACGTTTCATAAGGAAAAAAATTCATGTTGTTATGCTACATTCCTTATACTTTCTGCTCCTGATCCATGTAACTTGCCCCCCCCCCCCCCTACCACCTACCATTGGCTGCTTGAGCATCCTGAGCCAAGGCCAAAGTCATGAAACCAACCGGATACTAATATGTGCTTTATTACAAAATGATTTATTATTAGATGCTTATTAAAGCACAAACTACTGTTACAGAAAAGTCAACAGCAAACAGATCATCAGCAATTATAATCCAACAATGCCATGGAGTTTCACATTCCAGGCTGCGAGTTCATTTTTTTTTGTGATGAGTGAATTTACCATGGGATAAAATCACAGTATTATACTATATACAATCTTGGGTTAGATCTTTGGTTGTTATAGCCACAGAAACTTGTTATTGTTTAAACCAGCACGTTTGAAGATGTTACATGTACAGGGTTTTCACCACAGCCCTACAGTCCAAAAATTCTAGGGCTTTACATCAAAAATTAGGATTTTAAAATTGGTCTCCCCATTATACAGAATAGGACATAATTTGGGCTTTCAGTTTTCATTTGTATATATTTACAATAGTTAATGTGGACCCTTTCCACCACTGGCTTATCACTGAGATTCATAATATTATTATTTTCAATACCCTTCACGAAGCAAGGGCCCCATGCTTCAGGGACGTGCTATAGATGGACTGCCAATGGGAACGCTAATCCCGTTAGCAGCCAATTGCGCCCAACTACTACAAAGCGTGTTAAGTAGCACTGCTCAACTTAACACCATCATCCCCCCGCGCAGTCCCTTTGTGTCCATCTATGCTTCCGCTTTCAGTTGTACCGGGTTACTTACATTGTGTGTCCTATTGTACCAAGTTCAAAAACAGCAAGATTTATATGTGTGTGCAACCAGTCTGTTTTGAATAAGAAACATGTTAGTTCATTGATATTTTTTTCATTCAAATCGGCCGATAAAGTGGCAAGTTTTTTAAATATTTCTGCCCAAAATAGTTCAAAGTTGGACAATTTGCATGCATAGTAACTCCTTACGCCGTAGTCAACAATAAAAAACGTAGTTTCAGATGGATAGTGTATATATGCCAGTAGGATCATGATGATGGTTTCATTTCTTGAAGCTGAGTCCCGCATAATGCTAAATTTTGATTTTAAAATGTGGAACACCGTGGCAATTTTAGCACATTTCAGTTAGTGACGCAATTATTGTCGCCTTTCATCATGTGACCGGGCCCCATGAGACTGTCAGCGGCCAGCACACTGTAGTTGTGTTTCTTCAGCAATGAAGGTGCTCACAAAAACACCTGATCACTTGGGCAGCAGCAACACAGATGGTTGAAATGGGGCCCAGCTGTTGGCAGTCCATCTATAGTACGTCCCTGGTACAACAACAGGATTTGGGAAGGAAAGGGAAAACTGGTAGCCCTTAATGCCTTATTAGGGCTCCCATAGCTGGCAGCAAAGGACACAGCAAAAGCCTGCGCCTTAGAGGCCGGGGATAGGGTCGGAGGGAAAGTTTTTGGGGTTTTTTTTCGGCCACCTGTATCAGCTATGTTACAGGATCGCGGTAAATACGCGGAGTGCTACATGATTATTACAATATTATTATTATTGAGCGAAAGGTCTGCTTACCCAGTCAGACCCTGACGAAAAAGCTTTGGACTGCGTCCGTATCTTTTCTCCAAGCCTTGATTGCACAATCACTTGTATACTTTTGTACACAAGATACTTCGTAAACTTATCCAGGTCCTTCTTATCTTGGCTACTCAGCTTGGTGGCCGCCATGACAGAGCAATCTGGCATCCTCCCTCACTTTTTGGGTCGGGCAAAATCAAAACAATCCTGCCACGTTCACCTGTGTGATCTTGAAAGGTTAGCAGCTTCTTCCCCACATGAAACCTGCACCCGACATAGAGCGACGAGATACTACATTGTCAAATGTAGCACAAAAACTATAGTAAAAGGTGGAGACAGCTTTTGTTTTTGTGGGTGAATCACAAATTCGGTCAGTTTGTGCGTCATCCAACTACATCTCCACCATGTTGCAAATAATCCAAAATGCAATTTTGCGCATGCGCACTTACTACTTCCTTGGATCAAGTGTAGTTTCCATTACTGTTCAGTGCAAACAAATGAGTGCAAAAGTTCTATACTTTTCAGATTAGACATTTTTTAATGAAAGACAGAAAGAGCCATGTCTTCAGATATTGATAAAAAAGAGCCTGGGGTCATATTTAGAATGACAACGAAGGCCCTTGCATGGTACGTTTTGCCACTACCTACCGTAGCATTCCTGAGTTGTGTGGTGCTGTCCGTCTTGTTCAACTTTGAAAGAGCAACGGCTACCCATTGTAGGGTGAGTTCAACTTAGAGTGTGGACGTACTAATCAGTGCCAATAACACAGAGTAAGCATGGGATGCGTACTCTATGGTTATACTATTCGAGATAGTACGTCCATACTTGCAGGAATCATTAACGTTAGTGATTCCTCCAAGCCTTGGGTGTAACTGATTTGAAGTTGCCCTGATTTTTAGCATCATGTCTAACTGGTTAAATTACTGAATGTATAGCGCAAGTGACAGGTAATGCCAGTACTGCCAGATACCTGTAGAAATGGCAATCAATGTCAACATGGAGGCACCTCCATGATGCAGAGCCTCCAAGTCTCCCCCCAAGCTGGATTCAGATTCATTTTATTCGACATAGAAGTGAATACATTGTATACATTTTGGTAATTGCTCAAAAACATATATATGACAAAAAACAAGATAGATAATAGTGAGATCCGCATTTTCATACTTTTTTTTTGCAAATTCGCCTGTTGTCCCACTTTTTGTGAAGTTAAAAAAGTAGCATTATTCCATTGGTGGCTGTACAGATTTTATTTAGCCAATAGGTAGTACAGTATTTTCTTCTTCTCTGACTGTGGAACCATAGGCCGTACTTTCATTCACAAAAATGTTTGAAGAAACTACGATGAATCTGAAAAATTAGCAAAAATTAAAATCATTATAGGTATTCTGAAAGTTTACCCTTCCATGCCTTTTCTCTCATTTAAGAGTTTCTTTTTCTATTCCATTCTGATGCAATGATGTGGTCAACAATGTTTTTCGGCCCTTGTTTGTTAGGGGGCCGATATGTACAGTCATCCATGGACTCTTCAATCAAGCGGATGACCGTCAGCTTTAAGAGCCCAATACAACAGTATAACATTGAACATTAAATAAAAACAAGTAAACAGGTAGTTGATCAAAACTAGATACACAATTGAATAATGACCCTTTAAAAGGTACAGAACTCAGAAAACTGATTTAACATTTAAATTGATACATGACTTGAACATTTCATGTATATTGAATGACATGTCATCTGATACAAGAATCAAAATAATCACATTGCATGGGGATGTGGTAACAAAGTGTTAACAGTTCATGGCCTTATTGAACTTCAGGGGACCTGAGCCTCTATAGGTAAATTCCCATTACAATGTCTATGTTCCTACCTGAAGTGAAGATTATTGCGCCACAGGCAGTATGGTAACATTCTTATATTTTTTCTAGTATCTAAAGATGTTTGCGGCGCAGGCATTGTGTCATTATTATATAATAAACTCAAATTGATTCTGTAAAAGCATCGATGGAATCGCTTATCGAGTTTGCCATTTGCATATGCACTGATTGATTTTTGACATTGATATTACCCACAATGCAACACCAGAACTCGATTATAACCAATCGTCATACGTCTGCTAGATTAGCCATGTGTGCGTGTTTCCCTTCACAAGCCAGGTGCACATGATGCCCTGGGATATTCCTGGAGTGGGTCTCAACATTCATTCTTTCTTGTAAATTTTTTCTTCAAAATAGTTAAGCAATACTTTTATTATTCATTCAGCTGAACACATCAGGAAGTGTCACCAGCACAGAAACAAAACGGACATACAAAGTCCCGAGGGCAGGTTGCTGTGAAAGTTCCAACCTAGTGTACCTCCTAACTTGCAAGACCTGTCATAAACAATATGTAGGACAGACGCAACGTCCACTGAAGGACAGGTTAAGAGAGCACTTTCGTTATATCAATAACAAAGTGACCACCCAACCCCTGGGAAGACACTTTTCCCAGGAAGGACATGATGGACTGAACATTGAAGTCCATATCCTAGAATACATCCCGACTCCTCCGAGACTAGCCCGCACCAGAGAGCTGCGACTAACTCGGGAGAAGCATTGGATGCACCAACTACGCTCGATTGAGCCATTCGGCCTCAATATCATGGGAAAGTGAGCTCCCTTGCTGAGTCTAATACTAAATTTTTATTGTCTGAGCTCATTTTCCCATGCTATGTACCACTCAATTAACACATAAAGTGTTAATTTGAAAACAACTGCATATTTAATCACAGGGGAAATGTTCCTAAATATTTCCATAGTCCCTATCCAGGGCTATTGGAACAACTATTCTGTTGTTCTAATTCTAAACAAGCCTAAGATAAGTACTGATTGACCCACAGTCATCAAACATCTAGGTGTTTCCATATTAGGAAAACACCTATTTTCAAAGAAAAATTCTTTGAATCAACATAAACAATAGCACGTGTTTTACGTAGCAACTCAACATATATAAACAGGCACACGCAGTTTTTTCAACGGTCGGTTTCGTAACTGATGAGGTGAAGAGATCACCGAAACTAGTCTTACGTCGAAAAACCACAAAAGCCTCTTCCATCTACGGTCTAGTCCCGTCAGATTTGCCCTTTTATTATTCATGATCACATTTAAAATGATATGATACGGTCCCCAATAGCATTTGAAGCAACCATCATTACTCATTGGCAGAAATGCTGATGCTTAATTTACATGTTAGGACTGGTTGGAAGTCATCTCCGATAAGTGATTGGTGTTGCTCATGATCATTTAAAACACATCCCGAACTTTCGTGAACTTTGAAACATTATTAGTCCTATAGGGGCTCGGGTCCCCTAAAGTTCAATAAGGCCAAATTCATTGCATCATATGTGAAAATACAATCTGAACCTTTCTTTCTTTTTTTCTTTCTCCTTTTTTTGGAAAAAATTAAAGTAGGAAATCCTACCCTCAATTTTTTAGAATAGGAAATTTCACCCTTTTTACCCTCCTGTGGAAACCCTGATTAATCCAATAATTCTTTATCAAAGCTGTAATACTAAATGACCTGCATTAAAAACTGAGCTTACAAAGAAACTCTTTACTGAAGCAGGCCAGTACATGTATTAAAACTAAGTAAAAGTGAAAAAAAATACAATGAATGATTTGATTTGATTCGTCAAGTTAGACTGCATAAGTTATCTAAATAATTACAACCAAAATATCCAGCTTGTGTAAACAAGAAACTGATTGCATTGGTGACTCTGGGACAAATGTACGTAGCTGCACATAATCCAAATGATAAAACTCTGTCCACAATGAATGAATTTCTCAAAGAATAGCCTAAGAAATTCATATCCCCAGGACAAATTTTATAGGAATTTGGCGGTAAGCTCTAGATTTATATATGTGCGTTTTACATATATAGCAAACATCCAGGGTGGCCAGAAGATAATATCTAATGAGACAAGTTGTATACTGATGGATACTTAACTTTGATGTTATTGCTAACATATGAATCCTTGTAAATCCTGTTATTGGCAGAGTGACCAACAGGCCAGGATATATCTAAAATTAACCTTCGTTTGTACTTACTAGTTCCCTTTTCAGGTACAGTATTGAGTGGAGAAATATATAGTGCGAAACTCTAAGGATGAGATGTGAATGGACCTGGAGTAGCACCATGACATATTCCTTCTTGAATAAATTTGTCCCCAAATACTGGGAATGCATGATTGGCATTTGTATGATTTTGGGAACCTGATTCAGATAATACTGGTGCCTCATAGCTTTATTGGAAAACCACAGTCCAATAAATCACAGATTCAGTATATTGATAATCACAATACTGAAACGTCTGCCTCCATTGCAAGAAGTTCCATTTAGAGGGAACTCAGTGAAAGTTTACAGCCCCCCCAAAATTGTGAGTTCCACATTCAACTACCTTGCAATATAAAGAAATACATGTACATTTTTATATATATTCAATTGAAAAGCTGTTTATAGAAAAGTAATCTAACTGAAGTCCTTTCAAATAAATTAGGTAATTCACGTAAAGAGTCTTTAACTGTACCTTGTTCATGAGAGTACTGAATAAAAACATCACGTAAACGGACCCTTAATTTATTCCACCCTTATGATGCTTTTTTCAGCTAATATCTAAATGTCATCAGCTACTTGTATTTTACTAATTTAGGGATTATTTTTCCAAATTTTGGATGAAACTTGCATGGAAGATCCTTCCAAATTATATGCCCATGGTCAGCAGCTTTCCTTGGCACACTCTGGGTGCATTACACCCAGAGCGTGCCAAGGAAAGCTGTTGACTTGGTCTTTTAGCAGGGTGGAATGAGTTTTAAATAGTGAACAATGATGATTATCAAAACTCTGTAAACAATCAGAGTGTAAACAAGATAACTTATTTTGAATAACTGTAGGTACTAATGTATCTTGCACATTTACCAAAATACATGTATGAGCCGTACTATAAGTATTTTGAATATTGCCAGTCTCAATGTACAGGACTCTTTTACTGTCCAAAACCTTAAATTCATCTATATGTTGTCAAACACAATTCTTGAGCTGTATCTGATATTACCAAAAAATGTACAACCCTGTGAAATCAGGAATCTTTTTGTTAAAGCAACATGTACATACAATCAATCAGTATAACAATATGGTATTTTCAAATTGCATTTATACATATATATTTATCGGTGAGACCTGTATTAACGTCATAGTTGACTGCTATCATGCAAGCCACCCACGAAATTGTTATACTGCCCATTTATTAATTATGCAGGTGATATTGATTTAAAGTAAATGTAAGCTTTGATATTTACAGTACTGCAAATATTAAAGGCCTGCGTATAAACCTTCTATTCCCCAGGGATGAAGGCCTCTTAGCCTGGCTGTTTGGACATTGATTGCACTCAAGCTAATCTGAAGTGGTTGCTAAATAAACTTGGGAGCTCACACTTTTTCTTGCCAATGGTTGTGGATGGACCATCTACCACACAGGCCATGCAGACTATGGGCAGTATAGAGTATGTGCGTGAAATGCATGAGTGAACATGAAAAACAATAGAAAGTCCTGCAAACTTTGATAAATTTGAATAAAGTATGTAAAGCACTCAGTGTGACTGAAAAACTTTCTTTTCAGTATTTTTCATGCAAAGTGTATCCGTGGTTTCTGTGGGCAGTTTTTATAGAAAATGTACCTATTCCTAATGTATTTCTGTGCAAAATACCCACACCCAGGACATCAGGCAAGACCATTGGGACGTGACTTGTGTATTCAGCTATTAACAGGCCAGTTAAGCCATTGTTCTTGTATATTCGCACATGGGTTATTGGGTCAGATACTTGCTGCTTATATGTGCTTGCCTGTGACTTGGAACATGGTAAATGATATAGTAGATATTTTATAGAAAGACAAATCAGATATTTTGATATGTTACTACTGTGAATATTTGAGGCAGTCATGGCAGACACATCTGCAGTAGTAATCTGCTTTCATGCTTCTAATTTTTCACCTACATGTATTCACACTAAAAACAACACTGACAATAACATGTATTGTAAATAAACTGATTTATTTCCCTGATATGTACATGATGCAAGGAGACCACAACTGTCTGTAGAGCCTACATGTAAATTTAGTTATTCCATCCAGTTTTGAAATCATCTGTTTTGCAGTCACTTACATTTGAAATTTCACATATGGGCATGAACGTACATGTCTTTGCACTGTCCCTTTTTGTTTTTTTTTGTTTTTTTTTGGGGGGGGGAGTATAATTTTACACACCAATTCTATACTACACATACATGTATGTATTTCCAATTATTTAGCATTCGGATCAAAGCCTTCAAAGTCCTCAGTTTCACTGTCACCAGAAGCAGGTGGTATATGGTCCACCCACAACCAGTAGAACTTGCTGAATCAGACCAAGGAGGGTAAAGAGAGCCCCTCCTTGATTAGACACATGAACCACTACACCACCATCTGATCTGTTGCAATCACATCTGAAAGGAAAGGTTGAAGCCATGAATTTTTTAAGTCCTCACTGACAATACAATTACTGTATTCATCTTAATAAGAGCACACCCCCATTTTTTTTTTCAAAGAAAAGACCCCCAAAATATCCCATAGTTTTCAAGCAAGGGGTAGAATTTATTATTACACTTAGAATCTACATTTTTTTTCAGCTTTTGTGGATGAATTTTTTTCATAGCACACTGTGTGCTTATTAAGATGAATGCTGTATTCAATGTGGTCTCGTTCAGATTTGCCTCCAAAGCAGACCACATTCTGTGTTTTCTCTACTACACTTGCACAGAGTAGACATAATGTGGACCTTGGGTCTGCTTTGGAGGCAGTCATTTAGACAAACTACATCTCTGTCGTTGTGGAGGTGTAAGGTTTCTAATTCCTCCATATCCAATATGTTATTTGCAGTGAAACTGTAACATTTATAGTATAACAAGCTTATGATATCCCATGTGCCAGGCACAGGATTTGGATAAATATCTCCAGACAAAATTAATAACAAGTCATAAGGTACAAGAGACATAGACGTCTATGAAGCATACAGAGCAATAAGTGATTGAATATTAGGAGAATGGACCCAATATATAAGTGCACACTTTTGAGCATTTGCTTATCCTCAGATGTATGTTTTCTTACTTAATGATAAAATTTAGTCATAACAGTAAGTTACACTGCATTTCTCAAAATAAAACAAGAACAAGACCTGTAGGCTGTACTAGCAGGTGCTATCAAACACAGCCAAACATACTTCAAAGAAACCATGGCCTATTCAAAGTACACGTACACAGTCACTTAAAAGTTATTTAACAGGGTTTCAAGAAAATAAAATGGCCAAGCATCAGTGGTTGTACTAAGTGTTGTAACACTGTAAGCATCATGGTGTAGTGGTTTATACTGGAAAATACAAACCAAATAGCATATATATGTTGAAGAATGAGACAAGGAGTGAAACATAATACATGTATGGGTATTTATAGTCAGTTGACTATGCAAGAGGCGTTTAACAACTGATTTAACATGTTTAAATTGTTGTTGTAGGGAAGATACAAAAGTGCCAAAAACATCACAAACATAAAATCATATGTGAAAATAAGCAAGTGACATCACTCAACCTCTGTATTGTAGACCAAGGTGAACTTTATTATATAATATCTTTGGGGAAACACAAGTATTTATAACTTTTGGATTGTGGGCTGATGAAAACACACAAAGCACACACAAAATAGTATTTTGGCACAAACACATGGTGTACCTATACAGTATAGAAAAAGTGAAAGCATGTATGACCCCTGATGACCTGCAACTTAGTCTGTAAAGGCTGCTGGTCATGAATTGAAAAAAAAAAAAAAAACAACAACACAACATAATCCTTACAGTTTGTGAGTTGTAACAGGATAAAGGTCAGGGCATGATTGAGGCATTACATTTTAACAAAAGTGTTTAACAAACATGATTAAGAAACCTCACATGATCATCTAATGTGCAAGATAAATGGTCAGCATTAGTAATGAAACGTTTGTCAGACGATGCAAAAAAATGTCTACAGCTAAATTATTTAACTGTGCTTGGCAAGTTCTGTACTAGGTCACAAACAGTACCACACTCAGTCAGCTTGGACAAATGACGTCATACATAGTAAGAACTGTCAGTGGTAAACAACTTGAAAGGGCTGCTTACAAATTGCGAGTAAAATTCTGAAGGTTGCTTTTGTGTGTGTCCTCATTTTCAGTCACTGTACTTTTTGCTGAATAGGAGAGGTCCCAATTACCAATCATGCAATTATCTGTGTGTTCAGTTGAATGCGCAATCCAGTACACATTATTCTTCAGGGCATGTACATGTATTCCCTTTGGATTGCAGATTGCTTTTAAAGCTGCAAGAATAAAATTTATGTAACATTTTAACTACATGTATGTACAGTGGAACCTGTCTTGAGAGACCCCTCCAATGAGAGACCGCATATTTTTTTTTAAGACCACTTTCTCAGAACACTGTGCTATTTTTTCCATGTTATTATACCTCTAATGAAATACCACCTGTTTTGAAAGACCACATTTTCACCTGCCCTAGGGGCAGTCTCTTAAGACAGGGACCACTGTACATAATTTTACCACACAATTTTTGTTGTTTCTGCAACGAGTGGTTTTAAAGTTATTAAGCTGTAAATTACAATAAAAAGTAATGGGAATACACAACTTGAGCCCTGAATGACTGAAATGTCCTGCACAGGAGAGAAGCTTCTGTTCTTGCTGTTCTGCACTCCCACATGCTGTCCTGCACTCCCACAGATGTTTCTTCCCACACCTGGTCATCTCCTTTGCTGCACAAAAAGCTGATCTGTCAATGGTGGGAAGACAAATAAAAAAAAGTAAACTTATATGTACCTACCCATAGTTCTGGGACCAAAAGGTGCACAGAGAGGTATCGTGATGTATACCCCATTATAAATTTAACTGCAGAAAAATCACCATATTTGGAGTGAAATCACTAGCGTGAAGATCTTACACAGGAGTGTCCACCTTGTGTGACATCACCAGCTCTCCTCAATAAAAAGGGTAAATAGTAAGTGAACATGAAATACATGAGATACCATTGCCTCATTTTTCCCATTATAGAAAAGCAAGAAGAGTGAGACTAACTTTCTTTTCTTTCAAATTAAAAAAAAAATTTCACTGATGATCTTGTACACATTTGTCATTTCCGTGCATTTGTTTTCCTCAGGTTGACAACTACTTGCCATCCATCAGTGCAGCCATTGGAGGATTCACACCACAACGATACATATGGAGGATATGCATAGCTTTACACAGCTCACCTCGTCTCATGGTGGCCATTTTTTATTACAACCACTACATTGGGTATCGTGTATCTCAGAGACGGGGCCTCTACAATTTGCTGGTGATCATTGTTAGTGCCACCCACGTACTAGAGATCATGTCATTAGTAACGCTCAGTTATATATCATCCACAGAGAACTACTGTGAGTATACTTAAGTCACTGTCATGATATCATATGTATGTATAAACATTATATTTGAAGCATGAAAATATATGTTTGTAATTTCTTCTTTTAGCCCAAATGAAATTTCACAGGGACACTCCTGGGGACCCTCTATAATAGACCTAATTTTCAACTTGTGGCTCTGCATTTTCTAAGGGTCTGCTCCATGGGGGGGGGGGGGGACAGTTTCTGTTTTTGGGTTGTCCGTCCGGATGTGTTCATTCTCATTATCCCCTTATCTGCAGAATGCTCCCATGTATTTTGCTCAAAATTACCAATATGCTTATCTTGCCTGGCAAGATGAACTGATTAGATTTTGGTGTCACCATGACCTAATTTGAGCAAATGGCAGCCTAATTACATGCTTGTTAGGGCTCATTACCACAATATCTCTAGAATGCTTCAATGTATTTTTGCTCAAATTTGGCAGTATGCTTATCCAGCATGCCAAGATGAACTAATATTATTAGATTTTGGTGTCACCATGTCCTAATTTGAGCAAATGGCACCATATTTTCCTGGTGGACCCTTCAGTCAATACTTTGCATGGAAGTTGTTTTTTTTTTTTATTCTTTTTTATTCTTTTTTTTTTTTATTATTATTATTATTAACTATACTGACCAAAGGTCACAGAGCTAAATGTGACCGCTCATGTCTATACGTCCTGAAACTTTTGCTTGTTAGCACGATGACTCATAAATTATGAGCCAAAATGTGTTTTAAGACGTAAAATTCCATAGTTGGAAAAGTAATTGGATTAGACTTGCCAAATTTATAGGATATATGGACCATGGCCAAAGGTAGTACATGTTATGTAGTATCAGTTACCTGGACTTATTTTTGTGAGGTCACCATCCCTGTAAAGTTGAAAAGGTGATTTTGTAATGGCAGTGTGTGGCTTGGACATCAATGGCAAAGAGAATTCAGCCTCCAGATCAAATTGCACTTGATTACATGATATATGAAACTGTACTTGGTGACCTAATTTTTGGTTCACTATGACCCAGTAGTTATGGAGTGTGGTGTTTGTCCAAGTTTATTGTTTCTCATGAATAACTTGAAAAGTTATTACCCATTTTGAACAAACAGACTAAATATGGAAAGCCAGATGAGGGTGACCTTGATCTCCTGTCCCAAAGTCACTGAGGACATAATTATAGTCAAGGACTTGCTAATTGTTGTCTAGGCACATGCATCAATATCCATAGAGGAATTGCACAAATAAACAAAGATTACATATGGGGCGAAGTGCCACCTGATGGATGTTTTATACACTAAATTTACATGAGCTTTATATGTTCATAAGCCACTTGAGGACTCGCAACTTTGAAGTGAATAGGTGCAATATAGTCACAGTGTCAGCAGAGCGTTAGGCCCATGGGCCTCTTGTTTAAATAATGAATTTAATGTGTTTAGGTTCTTTTTGACTTCACCTTCAAAACCATCACTCAGATTATGCTGAAATGGTAGAAATATGTCTTGTCTAAGGGCAAGACATATCTTTTATGATATTTTAGTAGATAGCAAAATTATTTGAATTCCTGATTTTAAACTGAATTTTCAATTTGGGTATTTACTGATTAATGTATGTATTCCTATACTAAAGTGTGTTGGGATTGCAGTGGTAACTTACATTTTCCACTTCTCCAAAACCACTACTGGATTCACTTCAAATCTAGTGGACAGTGTCTACCAAGTTTCGCTCAATGTCTGTTGAGTGCAAAATAATAGTTACATTAGATTTTGCGTAGTCTTGTTTAAAAATGTATTGGTCTATTGGGAGGGTGTCTACCAAGTTTCAGTACAATAGGTGTGCTTGTGTTGGGGTGACCATTCCATCATACATGTCAAATGCTGACTTACTGAGCACTACCATTTAACATAAAGAAAAAATAAATGCTTTCTCGTGAGCAAGGTTCTTTTCTTTTTCAGATGAGGGTAAATTTTGGGTAAAATGTATAGAAAAAAAGGTGGAAAATGTGAGCAATTCCTGTCAAATTTCCTGGAAATAATTGACACAATATAGATCTATGATATAGTCAGAGAAAATACTGAGGTATTATTGCTAAAAGGTTGAAGCTAGGGCATACTGAAACAGCCCACTTTTGCTGTCTCTAATGGATCCAATTTTGCCATAAACATGATAAAACTATATATTTTGTGGATCCTAAGGGTGTCTAGATTTATCGGAAGTAAAAACATCTTTATTTTAACAATATGCAGGATCAATTCTTTCAGTGAAAAAGTGCTGTTAAAAGTTACAGAATTTTAAAGTTGGTTCTTCTGTGTTGTACATTTTCTTCACTAAATAAGTTCCAAAAGTCACAGAAGGAGAACTACTTCTAAAGAAAATTATTTTCGTTCAAGGTCTGTTGAATGCAAGATAATAGGTACATTAGATTTTGCGTAGTCTTGTTTAAAAATGTATTGGTCTATTTGGCAGGGCACACAGATTGTATGAACTCTGTTGTATGGTGTAAGAGATAAAAGTTAACAACTGCATAGCAGTTAAGCACTCTATGCGATATTTTGCTGCACAATATTGAAAATTTCAGGTTAGTTCAACAAAAAGCATACAGTGCAATGAAACTCTGTGTAGCAAATTGCCATGCAACACCAGCCAGGCATATATCTCTTACTGCTGTGGTTCACCATTATATCCAAGTAAACATATGGCACATGGTAATGGATTCGGACTAAGTCCATTTTCTAAACTTTTTATTGTATACAAAGAACTAAATTTTTCAAATACAAGTTTTGGTCAGCTGAAGGTTCATATTAGATGTACTAGACTTGCTGAAGATGATAAAACCTGATTCTGTCTTTTGCTGAAGTTTGCATGCAAACTGACTTCCCAGCATTCATCTGGATCCATGATATTTCCCCATGCTCACAGTGTCCACATTGGTACACAATCTATGTGTGTAGCTGTCTGCTTATATTTTGCAGTCATCCATGAGAACAGTTTTATAGCCTTCATGATATTTGCCACAATCCACATGATCTTGATGTGTGTTGTCTTCAAGTGGAGCAAGTCACCATTCACACCAAGAGTAAGTAATATGGTGCTGCCCTCTGTTGACAGAAGTTAATACTATAAGTCAATTCATTCATAGTTTTTGGCAAGGGCATGAATTTGGAAGTCATTCCATAATTTGGTAAGGAGGCTGGAATTACTCCTTGTAGTGCTTGACAGTGAGGAATCACCTAGCTGCAAGTAGATAGCCATACATTACAAACTCTTACAATCACACATACAATTTATCCATGTTTCTCAAGGATAATGCACACAGGGTCATCAGTTGTAATTGGAAACACTTATTTAGGTACCGATACAGTAAGTCTTATAGAATGAACTATTAACACATCCCCACATTACTTTCTTTTTTTTTTTTGAGGGGGGGGGGGGTATCATGAACAGCATATTCAGTTAGAAGTGCTTGTGTAAGTTTATTTATTTATTTTTTTTAAATGGCCACCAAGTAGCAGGTGTGCCATTGTCAGTTACTGTAGTTCTCGAAATTTTTGCGCTCAATTTAATTTTGTGCTTTTCGCGCTGCCACCCAAAGCGCGAAATTAAAATGCACGAAAATGAGTTGCATTGTATTTCACTAGATTGTATTATATTCAATTGCATGAAATTGAAATGCGCGAAAATTCTGTAATTTAAGAAAAGTTGAATTTGTGCGAAATTAAACATGTGCTAAAATTTCTAGATCTACTGTAGCTGTGCAGCTAAAGGACTTCTCACTTTGTGGCACACCTATCCAGACAAAGTTGGAAAACCGAATTACATTTAAAACTGCAAGTCATTAAATGTCTCAAAAATTTACTCAAATTACAGAAGACAGAATAATGCAGACCAGACTGAGTTTACCAAATGTTATTGAAGACAGAACACAAGACTGTATTTTGTCATTGAAGGTACTCCTTTCAGTTGTAGTTATCAGTGTCGGTCAAAAACATAAACAAAAATATGTACATTAACCTTGTTGCATATTCAATTGTCTAACCAACTTGGAGTGAATAGACTAGGCAAGTCAGAATGCTCTTCTCATTAAAAAGCCTACATATTTTATTTTTCAATTAACCTCCCCCAGTTTAGAGGTAATTATAAATTTCCTGGCATATGAGTTAAACAGAAGAGCTTTTGTTTTATTCATGGCAATAACAAAGTTACTGTCACTGCCTGCAGTTACAATTTGGGGAAGAGTTTTTTCTGTCACCCACTAAAGATTACGCCTGAACACGGGTGAGCAAATTATATCAGTTGGGCCATATTGATCCAAGGGTGGCTCCTAAACCATTAGCACATTTCCAACACAAAACACATTTCATGCTTTACATACAGGGAAGGGTACCTTGAAATGCAATGGCAATACTTGATGCAAGAGAGCAGTGCATTTGTACTGAGTTGAACTTGGAAAGGTAAAAAGTGACAAGATTTTTTTTTTTTGCCTTACGACCCTTGAAGTTTTAAGACATGTATTGAAAACTAAAAATCAAAATTACATACATGTTGCAGAGAATATAGGGCAAAGTGGAAATGATACATAGTGACACAAATTATGAATCATAGTCATAAAAAATAAAGATTAAGAAGTCTTGGCAAGTGGCAGGAGCAGGCCTGTTTCTTTTTCTCTATGTTCAGGTTCATATAGTTATAAAAAAGACTTGCATGTTATTGCCGTTGGTACTGAATTATAAAAAAACGTTCCTACACTTTTTGCTGTTACAAAATACAAGTTTGTGGACTGAGGGTCTTGTCTATATTAAAGTGTCTGTGTTTGTTCACATTTGCTTCTTCAAGCAGAGACAAGTCATTGTGTTTTTAGGTTTTTCCATTCATCCATTGTGGCTGATTCATGTGCTTACTGCTCAGAATAAATATTGATCATCCATACTTTCACTGTTTGCAGCAAAGAACCTCGTTCAAATGGAAGATAGGTCTGCTGTCCTTCAACATGAGCAGTTTTCTGGCTGCCATATATTTCTTCTTGAGACACAATAAGCACTGTGAGCCTGGAGGTAAGTTATGTTGACATACCTTTAGCTCTCTCACTGTGAGCCTGGAGGTAAGTTATGTTGACATACCTTTAGCTCTCTCACTGTCAGCCTGGAGGTAAGTTATGTTGACATACCTTTAGCTCTCGCTGGTTTAACGGGACACTCCAAATTGCTAATGGACATAGAAACTAGATGGCATGTCATTATTTACATTGTTATTGTACATGTATATCAATGTGTCTCCCAAAAAGAAGCAAAAGCTGTAGTCCCCAGTCCCCAGCTTGCATGTAAGGTGTTGCTCCATGTGGAGGTAGATCTGGCCAGAGCAACCCAGGAACACAACTATGATTCACCTACTTCAGTTTTCTCTTCCTGGCATCCTCTATTGTTCTGCTTTTTGTGTTGTCAGCAAAGAAAGGTGGTTGTGCTGTCACAGGCATTGTTACATTGTTACCTTGTTACATTGAAGGTGTTTGTTCTCTGTGTACCTAGCCTCCTAATTTAGTACACCAGTGGAGAAAAGTTAATCAGTCTTGCTTTGTTTGCTGATGAAGGGGATCACTACTGAAAGTTGCATTGCTGATTGTCGATGCCCTCGTTTTATTATGGGGGACCTACAGCTAGTCAAGCGTGATATGAAGGTCATCCTTTAGCAATCTGGAACACTCATCTGTATGTCAGAAATAGACCTGCTTGCCCTCATTGAAGTGTGCTTATTGGATGTACCAATACAGTGAAACCTGTTTTGAGAAACCACTGTGAGGAGAGACCACCTGCTTTTTCAGACCACGTTTACCGTGTCCCTTTTGTCATCTTTCCCATGTTATTATTGCACCTGTGTTGAGAGACCATTTGCCTTGTGTGACCACTTTTTGGCACTCACTAGGGGTGGTCTTTCCAAACAGGTTCTACTGTAGTGTTATTTACTAAAGCACTGGAAAGGGGGAGAAAAAATCAGCTAAATGGGCTGAGAGGCCACCTTTTCTCATAGGATCATTTGGCCCAGCAAGAGGTGGTTCCTGGCCGTGATCGGGGGGGAGACCTCACCTATTGCAGCTGCATCCCATAACTTAGAACAGTAGCCAGAACAAGACCTGACCCTGTCATTTGTCTCGCTTGCCATGTGCAATTGAAACAAGTATTCCAGGATTCAACCCTTGCGGGAACTTAGCGTTGCCTTTTCTGCTGGTTCCAGCTGGGGTGGCTTTTTCATACTAAAGGTGATGCCACCCTATGTTGAGTGACTCAGGTAGGTTACCAGCTGCCAGCATTCTGTTGGTCTATCTCTTTGGTGTTCCATAGGTGATGTATTGATAACATAAATATTATGATTTTATAGTAATTCCCATATTTAAAAAAAAACAAAAATCCTCTGTGTGGAATACCACAGAAGCCCACCCAACTAGCCCAGCTGTGGTCATGTATTTCTGGAGAAAACTGAAGTTGAATATGGTTAAGGTGTATCAGAGATATGTACCCAGATTGCTTCAGACTGGTTGCCAGACAGTACATCTCTGGACATGTCAGTAGCTGGGCACTGTAGCTTTTGCTTTCGTAAGGAGATTATTTTTCATAGGTGGGGTATAAATTGATGAAATACAAGCAAAGTACACAAAATTCCATAAACTCCTCATATTAGTGCTCCGGCCACCTTATTCATATGAATCAGCTTTCATGACTGAAGTGTTGTATTGAAGGTTGGAAGGTTTTTTTTTTTTTTTTTTTTTTTTTTTTTTTTTTTTTTTATATAGTTTGTTAAAACATGAAATACATATCTGTATATACATAACAGAATGCACAGAAATATGAGAAGCCAAAAATTTTATATATTACAAAATTTTAGCAATTTGCATTTCTATGTCCATGGCAGAAGGGGTGAAGTAGAGCCTTTTTTAAACTTTACCATTTTGGACATGGCACATGGGGTGGTGAAGAGCATTTTTTTTTTATTTATTTATTTAATACCATTTTGCTTCAATTTATGATTGAAAGGTATGTTTGGAAATGTTGCTACTGAACCAGGATTCCTTTAAATATTTCCCACAAGATCCAGGCTAAAATATGCTTGAAAATGAAAAAAATAAATAAAACACTAAACACTAGCATTTTCAAGTTTTTCAACAAAAGTAAAAAGCCTCGTTCATCAATCAAGTCTTGTTTTGTCCACAGTGTACACATTCTTTGCTCTCTGCGAGTACTTCACTGTGTTGTCCAACATAGCATTCCATGCTACCACGGCTATTGACATTGAGCACGGAGAGCTCGTCTTCAGTGAAGTTCCAGTCCATAAGTTAAAGAAGCCGTGATTTGGATTTGAACCTGTGGCAGTATTATGCAAATAGACTCTGGAAAAAAAGATCAAAGTTGTTACATGGAAGTTGTATCGTTACTGGTGTTAGATGAGTAGCAATGGACATAAAAAATGTGTGGTAGCTTCAAAATATATGCATAAGCAAGTGCCAGGAGACGAGGCGGCGCATTTCATGCCAGGAGTGTTTAAAAGCTATGGTAGTTTATTTGCTAGATTATTAATCTTTTTATTTTGAGGATCCATTTTATGAAGGTCCTTTGCTGTAATACAATTAACAGATAACATTATCAGCTGAAAGAGCAGTAGGCCTATGGCTGATAACAACAATAAATTTATGTGTTGCTACAAGTAGGATGAGAACACACGTATGTTTACATCTATCATCATAAAATATGTCTGATGTGTTTTAAAAATCTGTACATGAACACAATCTTAAACCCTGTAAAATGTTAAAATGCCATTTCTACGGAGAATACCTGTCCCAAATACATGTATATAAGTACGCATATATACAAACATTGCATTTTGTTCAGTGTAAGTGGGTACTTTTTCAAACGTTGCTACAGTTTACTTACATGAATCAATATTAAGTAACAATAAGTATTGAGTTATGAAACTACAGTATGTTAACTATGTTCAGTTCAAGATAAAACTGCTCAAGTCAAGTTTCTTTGGGTAGAATTGGGCAAAGTATGTTGAACTCTTACAGTGCCATGTTTTGTGCCGAGTCAACAGCTTTCCTCAGCAGGTGTTGACGGCAATGTACATGCACAAAGCATACCAAGGAAAGCTGTTGACTTCGACTATTATATCCTCGGCGACTTACAGGCATCCTGGTATTTGAATAAAAGGCCCTTTTACAAGGAACATGAATCTACCACCCTTATCTTAATTCAGAGCACTTTATTTTAAGTAGTTTGATTTTTAGTCACATTTGGCACTGAGAGAGTTAAGAAAGTTTTCCTGAAGCATATCCTGATGAGCATTTTATATTAATATGATTAACAAGAAAATAAATTAAACTTGGAAAATATGGAAGGCCACTGATATTGGATATCCTGCCACTTTTGCAGTGGCAGAGTTGTTATAGAAGTAATAGCTGGTTCAGGACACAATTGGAAACATAAGCCCTGAATGTCTTTGTGTATTATCAGATTAATGTAGGCCCACAATCAATAAAACTATGAAATATGTGTCAGTGCTTGGAGTCACAACTGTTGTTGAAAATTTAAAACTTACTTTTTGACAGTCATGTACATTTTGTTATGTGCATAGAGCGTAATAGATAAACTGCTAAGAAACCATATAATTTAACTACATGTGTTTATGGAAGAAAGCTTAATGGAGGCACTGGTATACTTTGGCAAGAGGAACACATTCTCATATGCCTTTATTCACTGTTACACATTGTATAAAAACAGAAAGGATGTAATCAGAAATCTCAGTCTGGACATTGGGAAATCTTTAAGTAGCTTTGAAACCCAAAACAAAAGAAAAAATACTGTGCCTAAGTATTCTTCCTGAAGTATTTGGTTATTGTACAATTGCAATATCACTAAATAGAGAATTATTGTCAAGTATCATCCATCTATACGGAGACCATTTTGTGTCACTTAACCCAATTTATCCGGCCAAAACCGACTGGTCGTCAAATATCTGCTTCAGTGTTTTCAACTAATATATTTCAACAGTAATGAAAAACAATTTGACTGATTGTAGGCGAGACCCATCAAGATCACATGCCCCAGGTCAACAGCTTTTGTTGGCATGGGTTGGGCACTTCCCAACCCATGCCAAGGAAAGCTGTTGACTCAGTCTTAATTCTCGGGCGAAAGAGTTAATGACATTTAGGTTGCAAGCTTAGGCAATGCAAAAGTAAACTTCAGGAGAGATTTGATTTTTGTCATAGTAAGTTGCACTTTGTAACACTTTTAATGTGTACCGAAAGGCACAACTTAATCATTTTGTGCAGATTTAATCATTTCATTATTATGTGCAATGGTATTATTAGCATGTATGAGAACTCAAACAGTGCTTTTGTCATTGATGTTTGATGAAGGCCAGCTGGTACCATTCCATTTTCCAAGTTATTTCCCAAACAGCTGAGGTGTTGAGATATTCTTGTGTTAAAACTTTTTTTGTGCTACTGGGCTACATTTTCAAAAAAGTCACTCTCACAGTATCATTCACCACTTCCCAGAAATAATGTAATGGAGTATCAAAACTAATTCAGCTAAGGTGCTGAGCAGACTCGATTCTGTGCATGTTCTCCTGTGGAGTATAAAAAGAAACACAGCAGTGTTTGCTTGGGAGACAGTAGTTCAGGTAAATGAGTGTAAATATTTTCACATCTGATACATGTAGTTACTTTGATCACATGATCAGTGACCTTTGTCAACAGGGTCACAGCTTACATTACCTTTTGGTGGTCCTTCCCAGCCCATAAAGCATGGCTTCTATTTGGTGACTCCCAAAATGTCCACAAAAAAAAAAAATAAAATAAAATAAATAAATAAATAATAAAATAAATGAAATGAAATAAAGACAGATGTAAATTTTATGAATATGTATCATTTATTATCTGGAAATAGTGTTATGATACTAGAAAGATAGGCCTAATATAAGTTTCACACTCTAAAAGGTTCCTAAGTACCTTGACCACCAATAAAAGACAGCAATATAAGCTGAATGATTTTACACCAAGCCCACTATAATGCCTTGGGGGTTACTATGGTTACCAAAAACATACATGTACATGAACAGAGTTTTGTCATTGTACACAAACAGAACCATGAAGCCTTGATAAAAAGCAAACTGTTTGAGGTGAGGCAGACTACAATCATTGCATGTATGTTACATGTCATTGCACACATTTTGAGGTGACACAGCAATATTAATGCTTGTGACACGAGTTAGTGACATATTTACATGTTTTGTAAACATAGCTACATGTTTTGTAAACATAGCTGCTGTAAACTCTAACATGTATCTAACGAGGACATTGAACGCTGTAATGTTTTGTATGTGGACCATTATTTTTTAATTTCAGAAAATAAAGCCTGAGATAACACCAGAAAAGTGTTTGTTATTTTTTTGTTGTTGTCTTACATATTTCTGTATTCTATGTTTTTTATAGTGTACACGGGCTTCGCCTTTTTTGAGTACTGCATAGTGAGCTCGAACATTGCCTTCCATGGACACACACTCGTCACAGACTTTGGAAGCGCTGTCTACAGCATTCGAATGGGACTAGCAGACACACCTACAGTGTATTATCAGTCAGTCTTGCCATTATGACGCCAGAGACCTATTGCACATGCATACAGTTATAAAGAAGAAGACAAGCTCAAGTGTGTTGAAAGCAGCCAAGGTGACAACATTCTTGGAGGATCGTGGTGAACATTTGCCTTACTTAAAATCTGGGTGACAACAGCAACCAGCTTCCTCCTGCACAATCAGGAAAAGGTCAGACAAAATTATCTTCTTTAAATGCATACATGGGGGGGGGGGGGGTCAACAGGAAAGAGCAACAGTAAAAAGATCCTGTAACTGTCCTGTAGAAGACACTTTCATCAGAAAGACCAGAGTTGTGTGTTTCCATTAATTTCCATTGTAATTTGTGCTGTAATAACCAGAAAACTGAAAGAGAAAACACTGCATACTGAGACACTACAGAGACACCAAATTTTTTGGAGCAAATTTAGGTGTATAACTTAAATGAAACAAAAAAAAGAAAGAAAAAAGAAAAATTTCATTAGCCTCAAAAGGTACCAGCGTATTGAAGTTGACTTTAAAATACAAGCCAATGGGATGACACAACTCGAACCAATAAGAATTCTATGTCCTTGCATGTGTATTCAGCTGATAACACATGAAATATAGAGTTTCCCTTTTGATTTTTTTCCTGAGAGTCCTCCACACTTGAATATAATTTTGGGGTCTCCAGAATTCTCAAGGGGCCCCAGAGAGAGAAATTTCCAATAAATGTATTTAATCAACATTTAAGTTCCTCTTTCTTCCAGGATTGCTAGGAGGTCTCCTGTATCGCTTAAGTTCATATTTTGGGGTCACAAGTTAATTTTGATGCATCATATATATATATATATATATATATATATACACACACACCTTTCAACTTAAAGGGAAACACATAGCTATCTGTGACAGGTCTCCTATTGGACAAAAAGATGCTCCAGGAGCATTCTGCATTGCCTCACATCATGCATTTGCCGACTCGCTTCATTCTGGCTCAGTATGTCTACTGTATTCAAATTTTACTCTGAAGTAACCCTTTCATTGCAAAATTTTAGACTGCGTCAACACCTTTCCTCAACACACACTGGTCACAATGCATGCCGAGAAAAGCTGTTGACCTGGGGTGTTCTCTCTGGAACTATAGGCATACTGGTACTTGAATGAAAGGTCTTTTATGAGGAATACGAATCTGGGATCCTAATGATAATTCAGACTTGACTTATGTGGATCGACTTTAGATGTGATTGGCACTGAAAGAGTTAAATAATCTGCCTATTTTACAAACAACAGGCCTTTACCTATATAACATCTACGTGTAGAAAAAAGTTTTATATTTGGGAAGTTTGTGCAGGAGAGAGAGGCACAGCAGTTACAGTTAAGCCCAGCTAAACTTTACAGCTGAATGCATTTTTTGTGTTGCAAAGTGTTCTATTGGGGTTTGTAAAGGTTGTAAAAGGCTGACAAAGGGTTTGTAAAAGGTTAACAAAAGGTTTACAAACAGTTTCAAATGGTTGAAACGGTTGCAAACCATTTCAACATTTTAATCAATAAGGTTGAGAAAGTGTGTGAAATGTTTGTTGACCATTAGAGAAAGGCTTAAAAGGGTTTTAATGCATAAGAGGAAATAGTTTGGAAAGTGTTAGAAATTGGTTTGAAAAAGGTTTGCCTTTCACTCAAAAGGTTGGGAAAAGGTTGCAAAAGGTTGATGCGTGTGGTGACTGTTAAGTTTAACGTGGGCTTAACTGTATGTGTAGCACTGAAGTTTTAGATTTTCAATTGACTTCTGAAAATGCATGCATTTTTATGTTTCACATTTGACTGACTTATTTGGATACGCTGATTCACTGGGCTACTTGTCTGTGTAGATATACATGTATGTCTGGCATGATGTTCACTGTCATTGAAATGACGTGTCTTGGATCATGTATTGGGCAAGCATAAACATCACTTATAGTAATCAAGCAAAATATAGACTTGATTGCATGGAGGACAGTCGTCAGCAACATAACTACAGGTACAGATACAGTGCCAGTCCATAAATGAAGTCTGAACAGATACAGTGCCAGTCCATAAATGAAGTCTGTACAGATACAGTGCCAGTCCATAAATGAAGTCTGTTCAGATACAGTGCCAGTCCATAAATGAAGTCTGTTCAGATACAGTGCCAGTCTGTAAATGAAGTCTGTAGTATTTTATTGATCTGGTAGTTTTCAGTGTATCCTTAATACTCTTGTCCTGTGTATCAAGTGCATTGGATAAATTCAATTACTAAGGAACATTTTAATGTTAGTAAAGAAGACCTGGCTTTGCATGTTTATGACTGACCTCTGTAACAGAGAAGTGGGACACAGCCTTTGTTTTCTTATCAAGTACTTATGCACACCTTGTTATGGGTATGGCTTCACAAGAGGTTCACTTTGGTTGTCACTTAGCGGTTAACTCATGAGAGGTTTCCGAGAAGGCTGTAATTTTATTTGTTGTTGTTGTTGTTGCAAATGAAAGAGACTAGAGATTGCAAATTTGTTTTTAGATAAAGCAGTACATTCATTTTTTTTAACTGAGCCAAGAATGAACCAAAAAGATACAAATGACAACAAACTTTAAACACATAGGGCCACTTAAAAACCTGTATTCCATGATTCTTTCAACTGAGCCAAGAATGAAATGAAGATACAGAACTGATAGAAAACTTTAAAACACATAGAGGCAACTTAGAAACCTATAAAAACTATGTAAAAAAGAAGGTTGAATGAGACAGTAGGAGACTAAGTGCAGTAAAATATTGTTATGTGAGCCTGAATACAATACACAGATTCTGCTACAAAGTACCAATTGCCTGAGCAACCAGTCCTTTCTGCTGTGTGGTGCAAGTCAAACGCATCCTAATTAAATTTAACCGTCTTTTAATGTCCCACATATGACAGTTAAGAACTGAAATTCAAGTTATGTGCAGTGGTCATGCAGGGTGATGACAATAACGATGACACTGTTGGTGACATTGATATGTGACATGGTGCTAGTCATGACGATGACAACATCGACGATGGTAACAACGGTGATCTTGATGGTTCTCAAACTATGTGGCTACATGGTATAGGCTTTGGATGCCTGCATCAAACAAATTTAGAGCAGTCAATTTCCTCTGTCAGAAACAGCAGCCCTCTGTCGATCATGGCCTGCAGGTGACCCACATACATATGTTATAAACACACAAAAGCTGCCCTGTGACCCCTGACCCCTAGTGGCTGATGTCACGCTTACACACCCTGTTGCTACATACTCAAATGGTACTTCCTTTTTCAGCAAAGTAAACAGAGGATTTGCCATTTTGGAATAACACCTTCATAAAATTTAATATCGAAACAGCACTGATACTTGTTTTAGGGTTTTTATGTTGTGGGGCAGTGGATAATTTTCCAGACCATATAATTAACATTATCAGGATTAGGTTTTATCCCATTTTCAGAAACTAAGTCTGAGGTACATGACAATCAATTATTTGCGTTAAATTTTTCCAATGACCTGCAAATGAGTGGGAGCAGTTACCATGGTTATGTCTGTCTCAAAGTTGGGGTAAAGTGACAAAGTGCTTACAAGTAGGATTACAAAAAAAGTTGCCAAGGGGCTGGTAGTATGACTCTAGGTTCACTATTTCCAGTATAAAACCTCAAAATAAAGTTCGTAAAAATATTTCTTGAATGTTTTCATAACCAAATGTACCCATTTTTAATATGAAACAGGCTGGCAGGGCGGGACCTTTCCACGTCCTTAAGTCCACCACTCATGACCAATGTCAGCCATATTATAATGCAGCCAGGTGTGTTCATATTGTCAGCCATATTATAATGTAGCCAGGCAAGTTCATTGTCAGCCACCTGGAAATAGAGTCTTGAAACACATAATTTGATATTTTTTCTTTCAGTGTTATTATATGAAACACATAGGTTTCAACACCCAAATGTTTTGAATCAAGATATCCAGGTAGTGGACCTAAAAGGTGCATAAAACAAAGAAAATGGGTCATTTTCCATCACAATTGCCTCATTTTAACAGCTTTAGGAATCTTTAAATTGGGAGACCTCTGCCAAATTTGGGAGAGGTGGCAGGTATGGAAATGTTTCAGATTTGTACATGTACATCGGCTCCTATCTGGACAAGTGAATTCAACCATCTTTGGGGAGAACAACTTGGTGCAGTGTATGGTTTAATAATTTAGACCCATAACTGACGCCACCAAATGCACTGAAATGCTGTGTATATTATATGTATATGTATATGAACTGGGATTGGGTCCTAACATGGATGGATATGGTGCAGGGTAATGGTAAAAACTATATTAAGTCTACTTAATGTATAATATCAGGGAAGGTGCTACATTTTAAAATGAGTGTGTGTTACTACGAGATGTGCATACTTTAATAATGTCCCACCACAACTGCATTCCTGATTGCCTAGTCTCTCTTGGAGAGATACGGATCAGTATGTACCTGTGTGGACAAGTGGGATATTACTAATATTTCGGGAAAAAAAGTATACTTATTAAAGGCAGATGGAAAATTTTTTGTTTACATGGCTTGGGAAGTACTAGATGAATACCATTTTGGCATTTGTGAACTTAAATTTCTCAAAAAAGCTGTAATTTTGTGAGAAATGAGCATACGGCCCAGTCTCGGACCTGCCCGTCCCTCATGATCACCGGGCATCAAACCTGTGCTTTGTGGTGGGAAATTAATATACATGTGGTGTATTGAGCGTGTTCACTGTGGCCAGTGAGACTCAATATTCAGGTCAGCTTTATTTTGACAATATATTGTACACAGAGCTATTTTGCTGAGATAATGCTATTTAGCAGTTCGGGAAACTACAGTATTCAGTTATATTACAGTCCATAGTTATTTATGATGTTGTTTGAGTCAACCACTAGGTGTCACTGGTATCTCCCATAGTTCCCACTATTTGGCCATACATTGCATTTTTCTTCAGTTTATTCACCGTCTTAGTCTAGTTCCTTTCTTCTTTATATCATTTTAAGTAGCCCAAGTATAGGGACCAGAATCTTAACTATATTACACAACCTAGTACTAATAATAGTAAAGTGCTATGGATATTGATAAACAATGCAACATTGACAGCTTCCTTAATTCACCACCAGGTGTCACTTTTATGAAATTTTTTTGTATTCTGAATACTGTATACATGTGTGTTTATATATATATCTATAAGGCTTCTGGTGATGAACTTTAACAAGTTTTCATTATGTTTCACTACAGTTTTAGTGAAACCATTGAGTAACTATTACTCAATTCTTCTATATGGTAGTTTTAATAGCAATACCAAGCCAGCAATTGTTGTGATTCAGCAATTATCAGCAGAAGTGCAGCTTCTTTTTCATAAGGTGACAAACTTTATATATATATATATATATATATATTTGGCGTAGTTGATAACAAAATTAACTATATACGCCATTATGTAACACTATACATAAGAAGCCTTCTCTTCCATTTTGTAAATAACTTTTACCAGCTTCTTTGGTAAAATATTTGCTGTCAGAGTACACTAGCCACATTCATTTGACCAGGATATGTGTTAGTGGTGGCTTTATCTGGACCAAGCTTAGCCCAAACTGTGTATTAATCATTGACAGAATTTGTTTGTCGAATAACAGACCTACAATCAACGGTATCCATAACAGACCTGAAAGGTAATTAAATCATTATGGTCATTGGAAAAGCAAGTCATATTAGGCACTTATACATTCAACGGGAGTAATTCCTACAAGTTGTAGATTTTTCTTCTTTTTTTTTCGGGGGGGGGGGGATAAACATTTAGGGGGTCAGAGGTAGACTCTGGACATGCTGGAGTGAGAGACGGGACATATCGTACATTGACACGTGTGATACTTAAATGTCTTACAATAAGGACCGACTTATTGCACAATGAGCCGACTTTACGCAACTGATGCCAATCAGTACCAACCCTATTGGTCCTGACTGAACATGTTTACTCGTGAATAAAACATGCCCAATGCGACAGGACCATCATAGACTGAAGTTGTGAAATATCACACATCGACATGACTGTTAACAACCAAGACTCGGATGGTGTCGGGTTAGATATGTTGTTTCTGTATTCGGCGGTCTTAACCATATAACTGTGGGACTTGTCATATCTCATCATGCAATGATTCCACCAAGCTCTACAGATCATACATGGGGCTATATAGTTGAATAACATCATGTAGTAATATACCCATAAAACAGCAGGACTTGTCTTATTTCACATGCAATCATTCCACCAAGCTCTGCAGATCATATGTGGGCCGTTATAGTTGAATTACATCATGTAGTAATATAACCATAAAACTGTAGGGCTTGTCGTATGTCACATGCAATGATTCCACAAGCTCTGTGCAGATCATATATGAGGCTATACAGTTTAATTACATCATGTAGTAATATAACCATACAAGTGCAGAACTTGTCATATGTCACATGCAATGATTCCGCAAAGCTCTGAATATCATATATGAGGCTATACAGTTGAATTACATCATGTAGTAATATAACCAGACCACTTCAGTCCTGAGAAAGCATGGATAATAACATAATGACTGAGTCTAGCGCAATAATAGTAAAAGACCATATAAAATTAATGATTTTGATTCATTTTATTTGCAGCCAACATATTAAAGTGAATGACAATGAAGTGCATTGTACATGTACAGTCACAATGTAAATAACATTATTGGCCATGGAGACTCACGAACAAATTTGTTTATCTATCCTTTTGGCCACCATTGTAAAGTTTAAAAATAAATCATTACTGAACAATCAAAAACTATATGGGAAGGGAAACTGAACTGTTCTATACATTATGTACAATACAGTTCTGTATGTATCGAATATAAACTCATTCCTTATTTTATAACAAATTTACATATGAAGCAATAAGGCACAAAACAAGGTTTCCCTGCTTACCGATAAAAAATAGGTTTTCATCCAGTGTGCATCCCCACCAAGTTTGAAATGAATCTGGCTGATGGTTTGGAGATGTCAAAAATAGAAAAAAAACCCAAAAAAATCCTTAAAAAAATTGTAAAAAATTGCAGTGCCACCTGGTGAACAAATTAAGAATTAGGAGCGTTGCTTTGTGATATCAAAGCAATTGGGTGAGCAGTTTCGGAGAAGATTTTTTTAAGGTTTGCCCCAAAAAAGAACCAAAATATTCATAAAAAATTCAAAAATCTTTGGAGCGTGACCATTTGAACAAACTTGGTAGAGACCCACCCGACAATTTTAGAGAAGTAGAAAATGTTAATTGTGGGCAGACGACAGATGGACAGTGGACCCTCACAAAAGCTCAGCTGACTGACAAGTCAGCTGAGCCAGAAATTTTTTAAAAAAAGCACAACTGGACCTACCTATTTTAACAAATATGGTAGAAACCTGCCCAAGGCAAATCCCTACCAAGTTTGAAGTGGATCTGATCAACTGTTTTGGAGAAATGAAAAATGTAGTTGTGGATGGACAGAAGATGGATCACCATCCATCTTATAACATGTTGAAAAGGTTGTGTCCAGTTTGGGACATCGAGAAATGTCCCTGGGCTGTGCGCCTGTGAACGCAAGCGACACACGTCAAAAGATTCGCTGTTCCACGTTATACACAACACGAACCCATCCTGCTCTTCCAGTGCTCAGTGAACAAGTCCTTTATTTCATCAATATACATTGTTATATTCCATCTCCAAAAATCAATAATGATTCAAACAATCAGATTTCCCAACACTCTAAATAATTTCTAAAGGTAATCATGCAAGACTATCAATTGCTGATTAACACTGGCCATAAAATAATTTAGCTAATTAATTGTTCGACTTTATTATCAATCTCAGAGGTTATAAACCAATAAACCAAAATCAATTACTCCCTTCTAGATTAACAATCAAATTTCGATGGTAAACACAATCAATTATTCATTTGGCTGTATGTTAAATTACCTATATTGATTTTCTTACTAACAGACTTGTTATAACAAAACACCACACCTTACACCTCTATGAAAACCCAAAAAGAAAATCCAGAATTTTTCGGCACCCAAAGGTCGGGTCTTTACATACCTTCCCCCACTTTTCAGTTTTGATACTTCAAAACTCCAATCGAAATAATCCGTGACCATTACATACAAGTACTGAAACTCATGAAACTCATCAAGCTCGCCAGTATATTTTGTTAATAGAATATACAAACTAAGAAATGTTTATCAACATACACTTCTGGGTAAATCCTTCCAGCTAAAGCGTGCATACACCCAGCATAAATCTCGCCCTCTTCTGGGTTTAAAGGGGCCAGATGAAGCATTGGCTAGCACTTATTTATACCAAGTACATATACATATATACTCGACATACATTAAGGTGCAACATCGTGCTTAATAAAAAATTCTAGGGTGCCAAAAGTTCATAGTTTTTACTTTGTGGCACGTCTGTTCAGAGTACTTAGTTATTATATAGTTATACATGAAACACACTTGGATATATATGAAACACACCGAGAGAGAGATCCCGGATCACAGATACGAGAATCCTATAGTAAGTTAATAGGATAGGCACTCATATACATTTCAAGTGCCATAGATTATAATAATCTATGATGAATACAAACAGCGACACATGCAGTTAACAGGAATGTCCTTATTATATTATGTTCGGGTGGTCCCCCCAAAATGTCAATATTACATGCACCACAGTGACTGTGCTATGTGGCTACCCCCTAGTGAAGTGGCCTCTTCACTCCTTCCCATGACAGTCCCCAACTCCACGTGGCAACTTGACAATAGGAAAGTGGAAGCAACGACATGCACCATCACTGCGCTACAGAGGCTAGGATTACTGTGCAGAGCACCCAGTGGCAGCTGGTGTGAGTGAGCCTGCCATGCTAGGATCTTTGATCACCAGCATAGGTTCAGCACCCTCAACTACATCCTCACTAGTCAGAACCTCCGCCTTTGACTTCTCCTTTGAAGGAGAGTAGTCAGGTTTCTTGGAACATGGAAGGTCAAATGAAAACCGTAAGAACCGTTTCCACCAACAGTACAACCCAACCATGATACTCAAAATGCTAAACACAGCAGTACTGATAGTCAAGCCTAAAGATACTTGGTTACCAGGTTTGGAAATCCAATTCACTTTAGGAGGAGGGTCTGAGATAGGAGCCAGCTTTACCTGTGCCACTGGATTTAACTGGGACCACCTTGGGTCATCCAGAAGAGCAATAGCTTGTGTTGATGGTATGACTTCAGTAATATTGAAAACATCTGGCAAAATTACGCGTAAAGCCGCCACGGAGACATGACCTACCCGTTCAATAAGTCCTGTTAGTGTCCATCCATCTCCCATGACTACACACTGGGCAGGCACGACTATTACATAAGTCCCAGCCTTGATAGTCTGCCTGATACTATCCTTACCTGTACAACGTGTCACCAACGTTTCACCCCAGGTAACTAGAATGTACTCACCATAACTGATCTCAGTTATCATTGTACGTTTTTCAGTTTTTCGGATAATAACCTGACATTGATGTCTCTGTCCCTGAACACCCGAAATAAGAGTTCTGGAACAACCCCATCGGTCAGCTGAGTAGATAGGGCCAGATCGGCAAACCATGGGGCGCCATCCCATACATCCTATCGGATGGAAAATACCCCCATTTGCAGTATTTAGTCCTACCTGTTCATTTTCTACCTTAATTTGAATGGAGTACCCCTTATCCACATATGGTACTGGCCATGTGGCAATGTGATAGCGATCATAATTTTGCCCGTCCACCAAGGGAAGTTTAACCCGATATACCAAGGTGGTATCCCCCCACACTGGATAGATGTGGGCATGTTCATAATACCACTGCAAGGGCTGTACTGGGCGTGTCGTAGATGTAGTAGCCTTTTCCATTATATCTGTCAACTGTGCGATACCTAAGATGTCTTCTGTTAGTCGCCCTACCTCAAGAGAAGCTTTTTGACGATTGTAACGCTGAATGGCTCTTATATAAGTTGCTGTCACTTGTTCCAACAAAGCAACACTACGTTCAAGATAGAAAGAACGTTCCAAGTATGATAGACGCACATTGGTGGCATTTAGTGTCATTAAAGCCTGATTCATTCGAGGGATCAGCGTCTTAGCGATAAAGGACGTGACTTGCTGAATTTGGTAACGATTCCATGCCACAGCCATCTGTGTACGATTTAGTACTGTGGTGAGCTGGTTGATTTGGTGTACCACTATCTTTTGGTATTTCCGGGCCTGATCAATTGCCTTGCGACAAGCATTGATACTATCATCAGTGGCTAATCCAAATAAGGTATGTCCTATCCATCCCACAAAGTCAAACCAGCCCCTTTTAGATCGAGAGGATGATGCCTGAGAAGTAAATGAGTGGCTAAGGATATAAGATTTTGCAGAACGGAGACGACTCAACCATGCACGATGACTCTCTACTGAAATGACTCCCTGCGCAACAGCTTGTGCCGATTGTCTTATTACAGTGTTGATACTCTTAAGGAGTAACGGATCGAGAACAGGGGCATCAATCACTACTAAAATCGTCCATTCCGCGGACTGAATCTGCAGTTCATTCACCTTAGTAAGCAACAATCCATCCGGAAGCGGGGAAACAGCAGGTGATCCCAGCACACAAGTAACTGTCATTAAGTACACAAAGCAGCAACCAATTCGATGGCTGCCATCCGCTGGCGCTTCTGTTCTCCATCGGGAACTGGACATTCTGTACTAGCCCGCTTCACCGGCACCGATGCTGGTGGTGGTGAAGGTGGTGGGAGATGAGCATTGATGTCTGATACTGGTCCACGTGACCGAGTATTATACCCATGTGTTGGCCCTGGCAACACCATTGGGGGACTGCCTAGGTCTATGTCTATTGGCTGTCCACTGATAGGAGGTACATTAGGGAAATGTGGGATTGCGTCACCACCTATTGACCTGTGAGATGAGCGGTTTCTAGGTGGGGCTGTGTAGGGAGCTCTTCTCCCTCCGGCTCCACCAATGCCATACCGTGACCTTCTCCTACGCCATGTAGGGTTATGTGACCGGTCTGCATCCCCACTAGTTACAGGCAGATTGGAGGGTGTAACAGGTACCTCCGTCTCAGTAGATCCATCTTGTGCCTGATCAGTATCTACTGCTTGGTCTGGGGATTCAGGTCTAGCTGTTGTCTGCACATCACCCTGCCATGTGGGTGCCAAGGGTATACCAGTTTTAGGCCGTGACTTGCGCACAGGCCTGGGCCGGAGTTCATCCCACACGATATTGGGATCTACCAACAGTAGTTTATCCCTGTTAACCGTTTTAATCTTTCCACTCTGCTGGTGTCTAATCCAGCACACTGGCCCTCTAATACGAATAACTTCATATTGTGGGTCCCATCCAGAAGTAAATGTAAGTTTCTCTTGGGCTCGGAGAATAACAGAATCTCCATGCTTTAAAATACCTGCTTTTGCACGTGAATTTATCCGCTCACGATTATACTTTCTAGAATGAGCTAAATTTTGTCTGGCTATAACCAATGCATCAGAGAGATCACTTAGTCTCCCTGACAAGTTAGACATACCAGAGGAGGCACCTAAACACTTTGTTAGTGGTAGTCGACTTCTGCGACCATACATGAGGTAAAAAGGCGTATATCCAGTCACCTCGCTAACACTGTTGCGATGAGCAAAGAGAGCATTTGCCATCTGGGTTTGCCATTCCTTTGCCCTATTGTTAACCAACTTTGTAGTGATCTCTTTTAATGTACGATTAAATCTTTCAATCTTACCCCCAGTTTCAGGATGATAGGGAGTAGACTGCCTGTGCTGTACCCCCAAATCCTTCAAATAAGTGGTAAAATGTTTGGAGGAAAACTCTAACCCTCGGTCAGTGATGACCACCTCCGGAATACCATGACGAGGAAAGAAGTCCCTTGCTATGGCTTCTTCCACTGCCTTGGAACTTTTGTCTGGAATTGGTATAGCTTCAGCCCATCCACTTAAATGATCAATGATCGTAAGGGCATACTTATTGCCCTGGTCTGATGGTACAAAGGGTCCTATCAAGTCAAACCCGACCACCTGCATTGGGTATACAGGCAGTGGCATATCACTCATCGGAGCTCGCTCTGAACGCCTTCGGTTAACTGCACAAGTGGCACATGACTTCAATCTTTCTATTATCTCCCGCCGCATGTTTGGCCACACATATGCTTCTCTCACACGATGAAGAGTTTTCAGGGTGGCCATGTGCCCAACCTCTCTGTGAGAACGATCAATAATGCTGTTGCGATATTGCTTAGGGAGAACTAAACGAGGGTACCATGGCGCATTATGAGTTGGCCTCCTTACTGAATACAATAATCCGTCATGAACCTCATACTCTGAATCATCGCTCTGTGCCTCAGTAAACAAAGGAGTAAATTCTTCTTCCTGAGCCCTCTGTACTTTTTCAATCTTTAAACAGTCTGCCTCTAAAGGTATTCTATCTAACATACCTGACCCACTGGTTGCATCAGGGTCAATCCAATCAGCAGTGTCTAAACTGGCAATACTCGGTGGGGATGGTAATCTGGACATGAGGTCAGCCCGAACATTACGTGCTCCTTGTATGTACTGAATTTTAGCACCAAACTCGGCCAGAAAGACCCCCCAACGTTGGACCTTAGTATTCCGCATCTCTTTAGTGAACAATGAGCGGAGTGGCTTGTGATCAGTATACACAACAAAATCGGCACCATACAAGTACGCGCGAAGCTTATCTACACAATGCACTACAGCATAGGCCTCTTTTTCAATTGTTGACCATTTACGTTGGGTTGCAGATAGTTGGTGTGACACATATTGAATGACACGCTCCATGCCCTGATCATCTTCCTGAACTAAAATCCCTCCCACACAAGTATTACTTGCATCTGTATACAATTTGTAACTACGGTCCGTTCTAGGATAAGCCATTACTTCAGCAGAGGTCAGAAGGGTTTTTAAGTTCTCAAATGCCTCTTGCTGTTCTTGCTCCCATACAAATGGCTGGTTCTTGCGTGTAAGCTTCACTAATGGTTCAGTCACTCTTGCATACCCAGGGATGGTTTTAGCATAGTAATTAACCATACCAATGAAGGAACGAACCTGTTTAACTGTTGTTGGGGCAGACATTTCCACAATCGCACGCACTTTTTCAGGATCACTAGTGATACCATCTGGTGTAATGATGTACCCTAAAAGCTGAATCTTAGTCTTGCCAAAATGACATTTAGACCCTTTCAGGTGCAGTTTGGCTGCACGCAGGCGTGCAAATACGGCCTCTAGGTCCTGAATGTGTTCTGCAGGTGAAGATGATGCAATTACTAAATCATCAATAAAAACCCAAACGCACTTACCTAATAAGTCCGAGAGTGCCATTTCCATTGTCCTTTGGAAAATACTAGGCATGTTAGCTAACCCAAAGCTGCCCACCTTGAATTTGAATAAACCTCTGTGGCACACAAAAGCAGTCTTGTCTTGGTCGCATTCGGCAACCTTCAATTGATTATATGCACATTTCAGATCACAAACAGAGTATACAGTCTTACCACCCAACTGATCAAAGATGTCCTGTATAAGGGGAAGAGGGTAACGATCTTTAACTGTGATGTCATTCAGGGCTCGGTAATCTACACAAAATCTGGTAGTTCCATCTTTCTTAGGCACTAAACAAATTGGAGAAGCCCAAGGGGAATTACTTGGGATTATAACTCTGTCCTTTAACATTTGGTCAATACATTCATCCACCAACTTCCTCCGAGCTAGCGGAGTCCTATAAGGGCGTTGGCGTATTGGAGGATGATCTCCAGTATTGATAGTGACCTCAGTTAAGGGACATTGGCCAAAAGGTATGCCATCCTCATAAAAGACATCTTGATTCTCTCGTACCACCTGCACATACGGTGCAGCAATGGATCCGCACATGAAACCCATGCCAGCCTCCTGGCTAACACTACAATTGTCTGAAAGTGCTGGCCGTCTGTAGGACTGCAAGGGGAAGACTTTTCCCTTCCAGGCTAGAGTTTGAGTTTTGTAGTCCAGCACAGCTTTGCCTGCAGCCAAGACATCAGTTCCCAAAATACAGTGATGCCATATACCTCCCACTACTACAATTGAGATAATTCCTAATTCAGCAAATTCTATTTCAGTTCTTCCAAAAACTTTAATTGCTTTCCCAGATACAGTAAAAATAGGCGGGGACCGCCTTAACAGTCTTGAACGGCCACTTCTTTTACAGATCTCCTGGAACACAGCAATATGCAGGAGTGACACACAAGCCCCAGTATCGATCAAGGAATGAATACTCACGTTACTTGCTGTAATCGATAAACCCAATCTGGGACCTATGCTTTGCACCCCTGCAATGCTTAGTTTCCCTGAGAAGCAGTTCCGGGGGCACCTTGACTGGAACCCCTAGGCGCAGGCCTTTGTCGCCTGGGTTGCCTTGGACACCCCATCTGGTAATGGGGGCCGCCACAAATAAAACAGGACACTTGCTTGGTACCATTGTCTGCCCGTGGCTGATTCCTGTCTCCTCGCGTTCTACCTAATTGGCCCCCCCAGTTCCTTGGTTGGTTGCCTTGACGTCGCCCGGCCTCCAACTGCGTTAGCCGCGCTGCCATCTTTTCCTGACCCCTTTGGATCTTCAAAAGTGTGCTCAGGAGCTCAGAGTTTGTCTCCTTTCCATTGTTCTGTGGGGCAATCTGCACTGTGGAAGTATCCATTGGTTCCTCCTTCCGCTCATCGCGGTTCAAACCCACATATCTCTCTAGACCAGCCTCCACCTTGTCCACAAATTCAATTGCGGCCTCTAAGGTCTGGTCCTTGAGTTCAAGGCTAAGTTTTTTAGCTAGCTCCGTAGAGCGCAGCCCTCGCATATAATGCCGTAGCACTATTCTCTCCGCATCTGCTGAACGCCTTCCAGGGTAAGCCCTTTGAACAGCCTCCCTTATGCGCCGATTATACGAGGCCAATGTTTCCCCCTCTTGTTGCCGAAGTTGTTCCACCTCGAATCTCAACTTCTCCTCCTCATCGGCAGAGAGGAAGGTTCGTTCAATATGACTTTTTAAGCGAGTCCAAGGGACATTCTCCCTGTCCTCCGGCTGGTTGTCCAGGTATCGGAGAATCTCCCTCCGTAAAGGTCCACTAGTAGCCCGCGTGACTACTTTCAAAATGCCGGAATTGTCACGTTCAAACTGCGGCAAAATTAAGTCAATATCATACAGAAAGTTGCGGGTCTGGGAGCTCAACTCACCATCGCAATGTGTGAGACTCTGTGTAAGCGCATGTAATTTGTCCTTTCGGCGCTGGTGAGCCCACTGCTCCCGTTGATCCGCATGAAATTGTACCTGAGCATCTTTGAACTCCTGAAAGAGCCCAGCGAGTCCGGCCGCAACCTCTGGCTCCATTACCAGACAATATAGTTCATTAAATACGCTGGGGCTCCCCTCATCCTCCGTGCACGACGTGGTTTCACTACAGTCCTTCGCTCCACAGAATAAGAGCCAGCCTTATTATGGTATTTAAGATGGTATTCCATTGCCGTGTCCAATTCCTTGTGATTGGTACCACTCTGCGCTAGCCCAATATGAAGGTTGCACTCTAAACATGTCAGTTCAAATAAATAAGTTGTTCCATAATGGTACTTAGCTACATGGAGCATCATGTCCGAAAACACATCCCCCCGCCATGGGCACAAATCACAGAGATACATCGGTGTGCACTTTGCCATGGTGCGCTCAGTCCATATCAGGAGGAAAAAAAAACGTTGCGATTACATAATCCTGGCAAGCTCGCCAATGAAAAGGTTGTGTCCAGTTTGGGACATCGAGAAATGTCCCTGGGCTGTGCGCCTGTGAACGCAAGCGACACACGTCAAAAGATTCGCTGTTCCACGTTATACACAACACGAACCCATCCTGCTCTTCCAGTGCTCAGTGAACAAGTCCTTTATTTCATCAATATACATTGTTATATTCCATCTCCAAAAATCAATAATGATTCAAACAATCAGATTTCCCAACACTCTAAATAATTTCTAAAGGTAATCATGCAAGACTATCAATTGCTGATTAACACTGGCCATAAAATAATTTAGCTAATTAATTGTTCGACTTTATTATCAATCTCAGAGGTTATAAACCAATAAACCAAAATCAATTACTCCCTTCTAGATTAACAATCAAATTTCGATGGTAAACACAATCAATTATTCATTTGGCTGTATGTTAAATTACCTATATTGATTTTCTTACTAACAGACTTGTTATAACAAAACACCACACCTTACACCTCTATGAAAACCCAAAAAGAAAATCCAGAATTTTTCGGCACCCAAAGGTCGGGTCTTTACAATGTGATAAGCTCCGCTGACTAACTAGTCATTGACTATCTTGCATGGTCCAGTTTCCAGTGTTAAATTTAGCTCAGCTGACTGATAGCTGAGCTAAAATTAAAACTGGAAACTGGACCATGATGAATAGAACAAACTTAGAAATCGTCCATGGCACATCCCCTCGAATTTTGAAAAGGCTCTGGCCAGCTGTTTTTGAGAAGAAAGACTGGGCCTGTCAAAAATATAGGCCTAACTGTGAATGAATGGATGACAGATGACCACCCATCTTACAAGCTCAGCTGAATGACAAGCTCTTGCTGTAATGTGGAAAAATCAAATACAGTACTGCTACTACGGCAAGGTTTTGGCTATGTCAATCTCTGCTTGGTCCAACTTGACCAGTCCACGGCTGTTCAGAAGTGTAGGGGCATCCAGAATATTTAGAATGTCTTCTCTAGGTACCCATGAGCTGTCTACATCTTCTGGATCCGGAATGGTATACATGTATGTATTGCCAAATGTCCCAATTTTCTTGGGAAAATGGACCTCCACGTCATTCTTGTCCATGGCATGTATCTGAAAATATAAAGCAAGTGAAAAGATTTATGTACAATTGCTTGAATGCTACCATGGCTACATTGAAATATTTAACATATTTAGTGTATGGTTAATCTGAGCTTAAACAGGTACAGTGGAACCTGCTCTTGTGACCACCTCTCTAATACGACTTCCTGCCTATTGCAACCACACTGTGAAACCACCAAGTGATTTCTTTTGCTTCCCACCTGTCTAATCTGACTGGAACTGTCAAATGTGGTGATATTCTGTTCACCTGTATTGTGTAATGCGACCTCCCTATGTCTTGCGCGAGTACAGCTTGTCATTCAATTAATTGCCCCATGACTCATGTCGCTGATCAAATGCGTATTGTGTCATCATTATTTCTTATATTCTCCATAGACAGCTCAATTAATCCCCTACTATAAGTTACTGCACAGTACACACATTTCTTTTGTTTGTGGCAGATGGGGGGGGGGGGGGGGGATCAAACATCCATTTATGAGTTTTGAAATTGGTCAACATTAACAAGTAATAACCAGTGCATAATAATACTCTCCCATGGACACCTTGAAAGAAAATGTACTGCATAATAATACTCTCCCATGGACACCTTTAAAGAAAATGTATCTGAGTATCTATTGTCATGGTCGTGTGGTTTCTGTGATTAAACAGTTGACCGTCACACACACACACACACACACACACACACACACACACACACAGACACACACAAGGTGCATGCTAAATGAAATAATACAAGGCAGTTTTAAATCCCTAAAAAATATTGTTTTTATTGTCCCTGAAGTATGAAAATAGTTTTTAATCCCTTGATATGCTTATTTTCTCGAGAAATGGTACATAAACTCATGTATGGACCCAATTGTGGGTGACACTCCCAACATAATGTGAGATACTAACATGGACCCAATAATGGACCCAATCTCACTGAGAGGTGAATTGCTGTAACACTAATAATAATGGATCCAATGGTGGACCGAGCCTCAATGCAATATGAATACCACTAATATGGACCCAATGATGGGCCCAACTTTCAATATGATATGGCTAACAATAATACGGACCCAACGATGGACCCAACTTTCAATACAATATGAACAATACTGATATGAACCCAATGGCGGACCCAGCTTTCCATATAATCTGGATAACCTAATATAGACCCAATGATGGACCCAATTTTCAACACCATATGAAAAACACTAATATGGACCCAATGTTGGACCCAACTCTCAGTATAATAGGAATAACACTACTATGGACCCAATGGTGGACCCAACTTTCAATATGATATGGCTAACACTAATATGGACCCCAATAATGGACCCAACTTTCAATACAATATAACAATACTAATGTGGACCCAATTGTGCTTATTACCATGAGATACAGTCATGTGGACCCAATGTTGGCCTCTTGAAGTACACAGGGCAGTCCGGAATGGCTATGCTGGTAACTTGGACCTTCCAGCCGTGGTCAGTTTTATTCTGGGACTATGATCCTATAAACTGGGAGTATTTACCAGGACATGGACCCAACAGGAAGATGACAGGAGGGGGGTGGTAGCATGGACAAATATATAGTTCCGCCTTGGTGTGTTCAATCAGACCTGGACCCCAGGCACTGCTGATTGGACCACACGTCCACCACCTCGGCATGGCATGTTCCATTACCATTCACTATTTGTCCCCAATGGAGGGTGGGCAGTCAATAGGGTGCTCGGTGGTCAGTGTCAAATGGGTGATCCTCACACACTGGGAGCCAGGAAGTGACTCCCCCCCATCCAGCCGGATGCTATACTGATACTGCCTAATTATAATATTCATGATCAAAATAATTAGCAAATGGCCAATCAGAAAGTATCTCTCATAACAGATCCTAATGCTTATACAGCCAGTTACCTGTTTGCACACACTTACATGTACATCAATAGTTCTTTTTTAACATAGAATCATAAAATCATAGACTGGAAGTAGAACCCCTATTTCATAAGTTCAGTAAAGGTACATTCAGATTCTCAAATGTTACAAAGTAAACATGGTAAAAGTAAATTATAAAGACATTGATCAGCCTCTGCAGCCCATAAGAAAATGACTTGATCAGACACCATTACTCTGCCAAGTGATTCAGGATGGCAGTCACACAGATACAAAAGGTAGTAATATTTGGTTGTAGTCACCTACTCTCAACTTACGCATATTAAATGACTCTAAATAATTTGGATAACCAGGAAGAAAACACACATAAAGTAGCAGTTACAAGTGTGTTGTTACCATGGACCCAAAGCTAAGGAATGTGAAGTACGGCCACTGACTGCAGCTGGGTTGGGTTGATGCAATGGAAGTAGGAAACCCTATTCCTCTCATTAAGTGTTCCTGTAGTCCATTTTTCTGGCACTTACTTATTACATGGATCATAAATACAAAGTGGATGTAAAATTAACACTTACTTTGGAAGTTTTTCCAGTGTCTTCACACTGGGTTCTCATCTTACTGCTCAAAGGTCAAGATGCTGTGTACCATTTAAGTGACTGATAAACTAGGACAGGGGATAGGGAAAAGCATAATTGTGGTGTCCCCTTACAACAGCCAGTGTAAAAATAGAAATTTACCCTAGGATCTGAAATCCTTCATCATGATACAGTTATAATGACTGCATTGGGTTTAGGCACAGACAGTTACTAACATAAAACCATAGTAAAATAGAAAACAGCTAATTCTTAAGCCCTTACACTATACACCCATGCAGATAACCAAGAAGTTGAACCACACAAAGAATAGAAAAATTATGTGGATGACGATCATTGGCCCTTCGGCAGATGGAGGAGCAGTATACAGGAACTTTATAAAACTTGAAATCTTTTCTTACTTGGCCAAAGTAGAGTTGCTTCATTCGCTTGGTGGCACCATGCAAGTGGACCGCTACATACATATGGACCTTCAGATTGTCACCTTAACCCTTTCCCCCTTGAATTAAGACTGAGTCAACAGCTTTCCTTGGCATGGGTTGGGCATGTGATCTTGATAAGTCTCATGTACATTTCTCAGTCAAACTGTTTTTCATAACTGTTGAAATTAATTGAAAACACTGAAGCAGACAACATTTGACCACCAGCCGGTTTTGGCCGGTTTGAGGGGGAAAGGGTTAAAGTGAGTCAAGGAAGAGCAAATGAACAATGATACATGAAATCCATACTTCCATACTGCTAAATACCAAATTTTGGGTAAGTATATATGGAGGAGCCCAACACATGTTCTTTAATTCCACTTTTCAGATGTAGTCTAATCATAAACAATTTAAAATTAATGCAAAAAATATGTAAGATTGAATGTGTATTGTAAACCTTTATTACCACAGGATAGCACGTATAGTGATAAGTTGGTTTAAAAAAAGGTGCTGCTTGATCAGAAAGCAGATCATAAACTTTTCGTGGTGTGTTTCTTGTTAAATACAACATTTGCTAAGAATGAAACAAGATGTGTTAGGGTTCCTGGTCAATGCGTGGGTAACCTGGAGCTGTAACCACGGTAACCAGTGTTTCACTTAACCCCCAAATGAGGGTATATTACCCTTTCAAAACCTGACCCCCCCCCCCAAAAAAAATAAAAAATTCTGAAGGGTAACAAGTCTTGTTTATTTGCATGTAACATTGGTAAAAATCTGGTCTGTTATGCTGAATTTTCTTTCTTGTGATCCCATGAAAAAATTTCGAACGGAAACACTTATAACAGTGAAAAGTTTTGTTAATATTTTATTTGCAATACCTGCTCCTTCAAGTTAATTTACTTTCTTCAACAATAAAGCTAAATCCTTTGTTTCGGGGTTCGGCTATTTCTGGGGGTGGTCAGTAATAAGTGAGGACACCAAGATGACTGGTCATCATCAGCTCGGGAGCCGAGGCACGATCTCCCTTTATTACTCGAACATACCCCTTTTTATAACAAATTATGGAAGGTCAGGGCATTCAATCATTATATAAGAATCTTAGCATGAGTTGCTTATACAAGCTCTTTTAAACAATGAAAGAGTCAACTTTTTGGCAATAGTTCTGCTATGTTTGCAGTTATTCTAATTGTTCATCTGCCATCAATGATCCTACAAATACCTGGATCACTGATGCGGGGTACAGAAGTCTTTCCCTCACGGTATTCGTTGATTTAATTACATTACTTGTAAAGTACCTTCACAATGGGCCAGAAGCAATGACTTGTTTCCCGGACACCCCGTGCCCATCACCTGCTCAAGTAATCGGTTTATTACCCTGCAGCTAAGCAGTAAGGACGTATCAAATCCTCATCAGGACACAGTACAGATAACATTGCAACTGTTGCTTGCGCAACTCTACCATACTGATGCCAATTTTACGAAGCACCAAAGAAAAGTGCTTTTCGGCAATTTGCGTCTTCGTTGTTACGGAGTTACATAAACCAAAGTCACAAGCCAAAACCTTTGTACACAAGACCTTGTCTTGCATCAATTATCTGTTTCCAACACCACGTTAGCCAAATTTAGGTATTGCCTGAAGGTATGCATATTGTCCACTTTGTTTGGACAAGTGCTGATTGTGCAGTAGCTTGCCTGACAACTTTACTTGAGCATCTTACTCATAAAATACTTCAGGATTTTACACTCGTACCTTTGTTTTAAGTTTTAAAAGTATTTTGAAACTATAATGGATTACCAACATTCCATAAAAAGGATTATTTACCTCAGCACACTGGAGTATACTTTACACACTGGACCAAGGCAGGTCAGTACTTTTTCTGGCTTATTATAACGCAAGGGATAGTCATTGCGACAGGTTACCTATACACCCTAACATTCTGATTCACTATTGAAAAATGTAGTTGTGGACGGACAGAAGATGGATCACCATCCATCTTATAACATGTTATAAGCTCCGCTGACTAACTAGTCATTGACTATCTTGCATGGTCCAGTTTCCAGTGTTAAATTTAGCTCAGCTGACTGATAGCTGAGCTAAAATTAAAGCTGGAAACTGGACCATGATGAATAGAACAAACTTAGAAATTGTCCATGGCACATCCCCTCGAATTTTGAAAAGGCTCTAGCCAGCTGTTTTTGAGAAGAAAGACTGGACCTGTCAAAAATATAACTGTGAATGAATGGATGACAGATGACCACCCATCTTACAAGCTCAGCTGAATGACAAGCTCTTACTGTAATGTGGAAAAATCAAATACAGTACTGCTACTACAGCAAGGTTTTGGCTATGTCAATCTCTGCTTGGTCCAACTTGACCAGTCCACGGCTGTTCCGAAGTGTAGGGGCATCCAGAATATTTAGAATGTCTTGTCTAGGTACCCATGAGCTGTCTACATCTTCTGGATCCGGAATGGTATATGTATTGCCAGTTGTCCCAATTTTCTTGGGAAAATGGATCTCCACGTCATTCTTGTCCATGGCATGTATCTGAAAATATAAAGCAAGTGAAAAGATTTATGTACAATTGCTTGAATGCTACCATGGCTACATTGAAATATTTAACATATTTAGTGTTAGGTTAATCTGAGCTTAAACAGGTACAGTGGAACCTGCTCTTGTGACCACCTCTCTAATACGACTTCCTGCCTATTGCAACCACACTGTGAAACCACCAAGTGATTTCTTTTGCTTCCCACCTGTCTAATCTGACTGGAACTGTCAAATGTGGTGATATTCTGTTCACCTGTATTGTGTAATGCGACCTTCCTATGTCTTGCGCGAGTACAGCTTGTTATTCAATTAATCGCCCCATGACTCATGTCGCTTATCAAATGCATATTGTGTCATCATTATTATTATATTCTCCATAGACAGCTCAATTAATCCCCTACTTTAAGTTACTGCACAGTACACACATTTCTTTTGTTTGTGGCAGATGGGGGTGGGGGGGATCAAACATCTATTTATGAGTTTTGAAATTGGTCAACATTAACAAGTAATAACCAGTGCATAATAATACTCTCCCATGGATACCTTTAAAGAAAATGTACTGGTAGGTATCTGAGTATCTATTGTCACGGTCGAGTGGTTTCTGTGATTAATAGCAGTTGACCCTCACACACACACACACACACACACACAGACACACACAAGGTGCATGCTAAATGAAATAATACAAGGCAGTTTTAAATCCCTAAAAAATATTGCTTTTATTGTCCCTGAAGTATGAAAATAGCTTTTAATCCCTTGATATGCTTATTTTCTCGAGAAATGGTACATAAACTCATGTATGGACCCAATTGTGGGTGACACTCCCAACATAATGTGAGATACTAACATGGACCCAATCTCACTGAGAGGTGGATGCTGTAACACTAATGATAGTGGATCCAATGGTTGGACCGAGCCTCAATGCAATATGAATACCACTAATATGGACCCAATGATGGACCCAACTTTCAATATGATATGGCTAGCAATAATACGGACCCAACGGTGGACCCAACTTTCAATACAATATGAACAATACTGATATGAGCCCAATGGCAGACCCAGCTTTCCATATAATCTGGATAACCTAGTATAGACCCAATGATGGACCCAATTTTCAACACCATATGAAGAACACTAATATGGACCCAATGTTGGACCCAACTCTCAGTATAATATGAATAACACTACTTTGGACCCAATGGTGGACCCAACTTTCAATAAGATATGAATAACACAACTATGGACCCAATAATGGACCCAACTTTCAATACAATATAACAATACTAATGTGGACCCAATTGTGCTTATTACCATGAGATACAGTCATGTGGACCCAATGTTGGCCTCTTGAAGTACACAGGGCAGTCCGCAATGGCTATGCTGGTAACTTGGACCTTCCAGCCTTGGTCAGTTTTATTCTGGGACTATGATCCTATAAACTGGGAGTATTTACCAGGACATGGACCCAACCGGAAGATGACAGGAGGGGGGTGGTAGCATGGACAAATATATAGTTCCGCCTTGGTGTGTTCAATCAGACCTGGACCCCAGGCACTGCTGATTGGACCACACAGCCACCACCTCGGCATGGCATGTTCCCTTACCCTTCACTATTTGTCCCCAATGGAGAGTGGGCAGTCAATAGGGTGCTCGGTGGTCAGTGTCAAATGGGTGATCCTCACACGCTGGGAGCCAGGAAGCGTCTCCCCCTCATCCAGCCTGATGCTATACTTATACTGCCTAATTATAATATTCATGATCAAAATAATGAGCAAACGGCCAATCAGAAAGTATCTCTCATAACAGATCCTAATGCTTATACAGCCAGTTACCTGTTTGCACACACTTACATGTACATCAATAGTTCTTTTTTAACATAGAATCATAAAATCATAGACTGGAAGTAGAACCCCTATTTCATAAGTTCAGTAAAGGTACATTCAGATTCTCAAATGTTACAAAGTAAACATGGTAAAAGTACATTATAAAGACATTGATCAGCCTCTGCAGCCCATAAGAAAATGATTTGTTCAGACACCATTACTCTACCAAGTGATTCAGGATGGCAGTCACACAGATACAAAAGGTAGTAATATTTGGTTGTAGTCACCTACTCTCAACTTACGCATATTAAATGACTCTAAATAATTTGGATAACCAGGAAGAAAACACACATAAAGTAGCCGTTACAAGTGTGTTGTTACCATGGACCCAAAGCTAAGGAATGTGAAGTACGGCCACTGACTGCAGCTGGGCTGGGTTGATGCAATGGAAATGGGAAACCCTATTCCTCTCATTAAGTGTTCCTGTTGTCCATTTTTCTGGCACTTACTTATTACATGGATCATAAATACAAAATGGATGTAAAATTAACACTTACTTTGGAAGTTTTTCCAGTGTCTTCACACTGGGTTCTCATCTTACTGCTCAAAGGTCAAGATGCTGTGTACCATTTAAGTGACTGGTAAACTAGGACAGGGGATAGGGAAAAGCATCATTGTGGTGTCCCCTTACAACAGCCAGTGTAAAAATAGAAATTTACCCTAGGATCTGAAATCCTTCATCATGATACAGTTACAGTGACTGCATTGGGTTTAGGCACAGACAGTTACTAACATAAAACCATAGTAAAATAGAAAACAGCTAATTCTGAAGCCCTTACACTATACACCCATACAGATAACCAAGTAGAACCACACAAAGAATAGAAAAATTATGTGGATGACGATCATTGGCCCTTCGGCAGATGGAGGAGCAGTATACAGGAACTTTATAAAACTTGAAATCTTTCCTTGCTTGGCCAAAGTATAGTTGCTTCATTCGCTTGGTGGCACCATGCAAGCGGACTGCTACATACATATGGACCTTCAGATTCACCTTAACCCTTTCCCCCTTGAATTAAGACTGAGTCAACAGCTTTCCTTGGCATGGGTTGGGCATGTGATCTTGATAAGTCTCATGTACATTTCTCAGTCAAACTATTTTTCATAACTGTTGAAATTAATTGAAAACACTGAAGCAGACGACATTTGACCACCAGCCGGTTTTGGCCGGTTTGAGGGGGAAAGGGTTAAAGTGAGTCAAGGAAGAGCAAATGAACAATGATACATGAAATCCATACTTCCATACTGCTAAATACCAAATTTTGGTTAAGTATATATGAAGGAGCCCGACACATGTTCTTTAATTTCCACTTTTCAGATGTATTCTAATCATACACAGTTTAAAATTAATGCAAGAAATATGTATAAGATTGAATGTGTATTGTAAACCTTTATTGCCACAGGATAGTAGTGATAAGTTGGTTTCAAAAAAGGGTGCTGCTTGATCAGAAAGCAGATCATACACTTTTCGTGGTGTGTTTCTTGTTAAATACAACATTTGCTAAGAATGAAACAAGATGTGTTAGGGTTCCTGGTCAATGCGTGGGTAACCTGGAGCTATAACCACGGTAACCAGTGTTTCACTTAACCCCCAAATGAGGGTATATTACCCTTTCAAAACCTGACCCCCCCCCAAAAAAAAAAAAAATTCTGAAGGGTAACAAGTCTTGTTTATTTGCATGTAACATTGGTAAACATCTGGTCTTTTATGCTGAATTTTCTTTCTTGTGATCCCATGAAAAAATTTCTAACAGAAACACTTATAACAGTGAAAAGTTTTGTTAATATTTTATTTGCAATACCTGCTCCTTCAAGTTAATTTACTTTCTTCAACAATAAAGCGAAATCCTTTGTTTCGGGGTTCAGCTATTTCTGGGGATGGTCAGTAATAAGTCAGGACACCAAGATGACTGGTCATCATCAGCTCGGGAGCCGAGGCACGATCTCCCTTTATTACTCGAACATACCCCTTATTATAACAAATTATGGAAGGTCAGGGCATTCAATCATTATATAAGAATCTTAGCATGAGTTGTTTATACAAGCTCTTTTAAACAATGAAAGAGTCAACTTTTTGGCAATAGTTCTGCTATGTTTGCAGTTATTCTAATTGTTCATCTGCCATCAATGATCCTACAAATACCTGGATCACTGATGCGGGGTACAGAAGTCTTTCTGTCACGGTATTCGTTGATTTAATGACATTACTTGTAAAGTACCTTCACAATGGCCCAGAAGCAATGACTTGTTTCCCGGACACCCCGTGCCCATCACCTGCTCAAGTAATCGGTTTATTACCCCGCAGCTAAGCAGTAAGGACATATCAAATCCTCATCAGGACACGGTACAGATAACATTGCAACTGTTGCTTGCGCAACTCTACCATACTGATGCCAATTTTACGAAGCAACAAAGAAAAGTGCTTTTCGGCAATTTGTATCTTCGTTGTTATGGAGTTACATAAACCAAAGTCACAAGCCAAAACCTTTGTACACAAGACCTTGTCTTGCATCAATTATCTGTTTCCAACACCACGTTAGCCAAATTTAGGTATTGCCTGAAGGTATGCATATTGTCCACTTTGTTTGGACAAGTGCTGATTGTGCAGTAGCCTGCCTGACAACTTTACTTGAGCATCTTACTCATAAAATACTTCAGGATTTTACACTCGTACCTTTGTTTTAAGTTTCAAAAGTATTTTGAAACTATAATGGATTACCAACATTCCATAAAAAGGATTATTTACCTGAGCACACTGGAGTATACTTTACACACTGGACCAAGGCAGGTCAGTACTTTTTCTGGCTTATTATAACGCAAGGTATAGTCATTGCGACAGGTTACCTATACACCTTAACATTCTGATTCACTATTTAACAACACAAGGAATCATCCGTTTAATATATCACATTTTGCTTATCATTATTTACATTTAATTTGGGCTACGAGCCCTGCTGGATCAACATATTCATTATACAAAACATTTGCTTGCTGGGTTGAAGAATCATTAAGAAAAATTTTAAAAAATTTGACCCCAATGTAGCCTCTAACCTGGGCTTGTACCTTGACGGGCTATGTACCTTGACAGGCTAACCATCGGTCAATCATTACATACCACAACATAATCTCTCGTACCTTTGTTTTAAGTTTGCAAAGCAATCTGCAACAAGGAAAATTAGCTCGCCAGTATATTTTTATACTACTAGAATATACAAACTAGAAACACGGTGTGTGTCAGCAAGTGGGGCCAGAGGTTACCAGCACATAGCCCACCGTTGGGATGGCAAATTCAGTAACCATCCTGACAATCACAACCAATGTACACACACACAGTTATCTTTAAACAATGACAGTGACCAGTCAATAATAGAATACTACGCATATGGTGCCGTTGGAAGCATTTGGCGGCACTTCTGTTGAGTACTTGATTATACGGCATTACCAAAAATACAATCACTAGTAACTTGTTTCGGCGTTAGTGGGTGCGTTTCGGCGTTTCAGGGCGGTTCCCGGCGTTACACAGCGTTTGCCTGCGTGAGACGGCGTTACGCCGACTAACGCTGGCAAACGCCAAAATCCAATTAAGCTTTTTGAGGCTTGGCGTTTGCCGGCGTTAGTCGGCGTTTGCCGGCGTTAGTCGGCATTTGCCAGCGTTAGTCGGCGTTTGCCAGCATTTGACACCCTTTCAACGCCAGCAAACGCCGGCAAACGCTCTGTAGCCCTCTCAACTAGCAAACTCAATGGGATACATGTAAAATTTGAATTCAGTTGAACTGGGATTAGAAGGATACATGGAAATTTGTGTCTTGTACTTGTACTAATCATTAATGTACTTTTATTTTTTATACTCATAGGCAATACAACATAATTATCTTTAATATTATGATGATGATTTATCCATTGAGGTGTATGTGTATTGAATGACTTTGCTCATGATCACTGATATATATATATGTATATTTTGGTCACTCCAATCTTGGTTGCAAAGTAAAGACAAACAAACAACCCTGTTTTCAATTTTATTTAAACACAGCACAGCAATTTTTACCTCAGCTGACTTGTCAGTCAGCAGAGGTTTTTTGAGGGTCCGTCGTCCGTCCGTCCGTCCGTCGTCTACAATTCATATTTTCGACTTCTTCTCAAAAATCGTCAGCCAGATTCACTTTAAACTTGGCGGAGATGTGCCTTGGGTGGGTCTCTACCAAGTTTGTACAATTGGTCACGGTCCAGTGATTTTTGGATTTTTAATGAAATTTTTGTTCTTTTTGGGGTAAATCTTAAAAAATCTTCTCCAAAACCGCTTACCCAATTGCTTTGATATCACACAGGAACACTCCCTGCAACTCCTAGTTCTTAATTTGTTCACCAGGTGGCGCTGCAATTTTTTCCTAATTCTTTATGAATTTTTGTGTGTTATAGCTATTTTCGACTTCTTCTCCAGAACCGTCACTCAGATTAAGCTGAAACATGGTGGATATGTTCCTTGTAGAAGGATCAAACAAAGTTGTTCACTATGTGGGAATGCTGCGGATTCCTGATTTTTAAGGATTTTTTCAATTCTGGTACTTGTCGGTCAATGCAGCTTTCCTATTGATTACTATGGAAGTCAATGGGCATTCTAATGCTAATTCACATTTTCGACTTCTTCTCCAAAACCGTCATCCAGATTGACTTCAAACTTTGTGGGAATACACCTTGAGTGGATCTCTACCAAGTTGTTCAAATGGTCACGCTCCATTGATTTTTATATTTTTTTTGAATGCACCTTTACTATTGATTACCATGTAAGTCAATGGGCATTCTAATGCTAATTTACATTTTCGACTTCTTCTCCAAAACCATCATCCAGATTTGCTTCAAACTTGGTAGCAATGTACCTTGGGTGGGTGTCTACCAGGTTTGTTCCAATGGTCATGTTCCAATGAATTTGGATATTTTTATGATTTTTTTTCAAAAATCTCTACAAAAGTTTTAATAGGAAAGTTTAACATGAGAATTTCTTGTAATGGTCATAACTTTAATAATATTGACCAGATTTACTTCAAATTTGGTAGGGATGTGCCTTGGGTGGATCTCTATCAAGTGTGTTTAAATGGTCATGCTCTATTGATTTTTGGATTTTTTATGAATTTGTTTGTTCTTTTTTGGGACAAACCTTCAAAATTCTTCTCCTCTGAAACCGCTCACCCAATTGCTTTGATATCATTCATGGACACTCCCGGGGACACCTAGTTCCCAATTTGTTCACCAGGTGGCGCTGCAATTTTTTTTTATGGTTTTGCTTTTTTTCACTTGTTTTCAGAACTGTCCCTCAGATTAAGCTGAAATGTGATGGATATGTTGTTGTGGAAGGGTCAAACAGTTGTTTAGTAGGTGGCACTGCTTTGGATTCCTGATTTTTAAGGATTTTCAATTACGGTACTTACCAGTCAGTGGAGCTTTCCTATTGATTACTATGTAAGTCAATGGGCATTCTAATGCTAATTCACAGGACAACTGACACGAAATTTACTGTTTATTTGATAACTTGAGATCTGTTTTGAGTTAGCTACACATGTTAATTATTCTGTATGAAGGTCATGCTGAGACAGTACATGAATGACCTTGACCTCGTTTGTGGGGTCACAGTGCAACATACATGAATTTTACTCTTCATTATAACTTGAGAACTACTTGAACTTTGATGTTGTACATGTAAGTGTTCTTCTATAAAGTTCAGACTTACTCAGAACATGGTGTCCTTGATCCTTTCCCAAGTTCATAGAGCTGCAAGTGTGATGAATGTCAAGATCAGCTGAGGCACGGGCTGTTCACACAGCCCTCTTGTTTATTGTTTGTACTGCACAAGTCAGCAATGCATAGTTTTGTACTAGCATAGATGTGAATCCCTATGAATATAATACATGGAATTTATTATTGAATCCCATGTATTATATTCACCAGGAATCTATGCTTGCCCATACCTGTCAACATTCCACACCTCAAATAGGAACATTTTTGAAAATTTAAAAAATCCATGGGGGAGATTTGTATTTTAGAATATAATAGAAAATACTAAATTTTTATGCAGGAGATTCTGCCAAATTTGCAAAATTTTGCTCGTAAATAAAAAAATTGGGGTGAAAAAGTGGGAGATTGCCACCTTATATGGGGGAAGACTTCACAGGTATGCTAGCCCAAAGCTATACATTACTGACTTCAATATAATACATGGAATTCAATAATTAATTCCATTTATTATATTCACAGGGATTCACATCTATGCTAGCACAAAGCTATGCATTGCTGACTTGTGCGGTACAAACAATAAAAAATTGCTGTGCTGTGTTTAAATAAAAATTGAAAACAGGGTTGTTTGTTTGTCTTTATTTTGCAACAAAGATTGGGGTGACCAAAATATACATATATGTATCTGTGATCATGAGCAAAGTCATTCAATACACATACACCTCAATGGATAAATCATCATCATAATATTAAAGATAAGTATGTTGTATTGCCCATGAGTATAAAAAATAAAAGTATATTAATGATTAGTACAAGTACAAGACACAAATTTCCATGTATCCTTCTAATCCCAGTTCAACTGAATTCAAATTTTACATGTATCCCATTGAGTTTGCTAGTTGAGAGGACTACAGAGCGTTTGCCAGCGGTAGCCGGCGTTAGTCGGCGTTTCACAGCGTTTGCCGGCGTTGAAAGGTGGCAAACGCTGGCAAACGCCAAGCCCCAACAGGCTTAATTGGATTTTGGCGTTTGCCAGCGTTTGTAACGCCGGCAAACGCTGTGTAACGCCCTGAAACGCCAAAACACACCCACTAACGCCGAAACAAGTTACTAGTGAATGTGAAGATATACCATATTACAGTCGCAGTTAGTGGCCTGCTGATTGCAACACTCCCTTCGCCACTGTGTGGGTCGCACAGGAGGCTCCAGGGTGACAAGGAGCACAAGGGCACCAATGAGACATATGATGTAATACACAATTATACAGAGTACATAAATAGAATAAATGATCCCAGCAAGCAATAATTAATAACAAGGTCCAGCAGTCATACTCAAAGAATACGGCTCCCAGTGAAGGAAACAGCATCCCTGAGAATTTCAGAACATGTCACCCATGAACAGTTAATGGGCTAAAAATACACGTAGCTATGGTCATCAGGCATGTGCAATGTGCTGGATGTGCACTATACACCAATGCCTGCCTTACTCCACAGTTATAAACTGTGTCACTCCACAGTCAGAGACTGGGTCACAAAGAGCTTGATCAGGGCTCAGAACCTTCCACTGAGGGAATCATGTAACTAATTACATTGGATGAGCACAAAATTAACAGGTATGGATTACTTATCATAGCGTGAACAGTTACTGATCTAAATACACACATTTCCCCTCAAGATGGGCAGTGCACAGTGCCCATGGGTACAAGTAGGAGCAAGCATCAACTAACAGTGTTACATAATAATCCGAAACCGTGGGGACTACCTCGTAACATACACTCAAGATACCATGCGGTCACACGAATCACTACCACTTAGGGAACACCCTCAACACCACGTGACGGCGTCCCTCAGGGCTGAGATGCATGGAACAAGCAGGTTAAGTAGGTGTTTTTGATGGACTATTGTTAAGGGGAGGGGTAGCCGAAAAGGTGAAAGCATGCGTAGTCGGAATGTCTTCAGAATTACTAGGAGTGTGTTCTCTAGAATTGGACCGGCGTTCTCCTGGGGTGTCCGTGGCTTCAGCAAGAAGCTTTACTTTTGCTGAAGCGGTTTCCTCAGGGTAAATGTGGATCTTTTCTGATTCGATAATTTTACCACCAGGGGAAGTCCCATCCTCACCCTCTTCACTTAAAATGTACTGCAAGCGCTTCTTAATAGTTTTGCGTTTCCACCAAGCTATGCAACACACGATGACTACAGCTATTATTACACCCGCAATAGTGAAAGCTAGCCCAGCCGAAATAGTGCCACTGTGATGAATCCAATTAAAAGAGGCAGGCGGGGGTATAGGGAGGGGAGCGAAGCGTATCTGAACCTCAGGGTACCTTTGATCAAAATGGGGTTTATTTAAGAGAGAAATAGCTTGCTCCTGGGGAATCATATTAGTGATGTTTAGCATATTGGGTGTGGCTACACGCATCGCTTGGATAGACACATGGCCCACACGTTCGATTAGACCTGTAAGTGTTACTCCATCCCCCATGATAGTACAGCGTGGGGACACTGTTATGAGATAAGTCCCTGCGGTCACAGCTTGCCGAGAGCTTGCTTGACCTTCACAACGGGTGTCAAATGTTTCACCCCACGTGACTACCATATACTCTCCATAACTTATTTCCGTGACCTGAGTCACATTACCATCCTGCTTAAGCAGGGCTCTACAATGCTTGCTACGTTCCCGATTTCCGGCAATTAGCACCTTTGGACAGCTCCACCTATGTGCATTGAAGCGAGGGCCCGTCCGACAAACCATGGGTTTCAGCATTCTGAGTCCTATTCAACACTGTGGTCTGTGCATTGAGCTGGTGGACAATTTCCTGTTGATAACGTCTACTGTTCCTGATCGCACACTTGCATTCCTCAATGCTGTCATCGGTCGCAAGCCCAAATAAGGTATGCCCGATCGAGCCCAAAAAGTTAAACCACCCACGCTTCACCCGGCGCGGTTGTGACTCATAGAGGTTTTCCCCTCCATGTCCTAAATAGGACTTGAGGAATTTCAGGCGCCCAATCCAAGAAGAACTTTGAACATTAGTTATAATATTACGGCTGTGAGCCTTGGTTATTTGTCCCAAAACAATGTCCATGTTCCTTACCAGGGTGGGGTCGACCCGTGGAGTCTCTATGACTACCCGCACCGTCCATTCTGCCGACTGGACTCTCAACTGGTCTGCCTTGGTAAGAAGAAGGCCATCCTCCAAAGGGTCTTTACTTGCATCGAGTGATTGAAAACACCAGGCTAACAACACAAAGTGGAAACAAGTTCCACCGCTGCTATACGCTGACATTTTAACTCTCCTTCTGTTAAAGGACATTCTGCATCCGTGACGGCAGGCGTTTTTACTGCTACTGGTAGTGGAGGTGGAGATGGTACTCGTCCCCATGACCTTGTGAAGTAAGGGTGCTGGTCGCTTGCAGTCTCATTTTGACTGGCTTGATCAGCACCTTGTGCAAACTTCACCATGAGTCACCTCTGGATCCACCCTCAGAGTGAGGCTGGTTCCGGGTTCGTCATGCACCACTGCAGATGGCTGGCCGACACGCCTTGGTCTGTTGGCTCGATTCTAGGGACTACAATCGGCCCGCTCCCACCGCGTCCTGCTGGGCACAGGGTCTGGAGCACTGTCACCGACCACTGGTAGGATAGACATACCAGTGTTCGACCTTGTCCCGTATCTATGTTGGAAGCGGGGAGCCCGAACCACAGGGGTCACACTAGGGTCTCTTGCCCCGACTTCCATAGGGACCTCAGCATCTTCCTGAACGTCGTCAGGTACATTCCCTGGTTCAGAATCTGAGTCTGAACCATCATCTCTTCCGGGTGCCACCACGCCAGAGGGTCCAGCGATTGCTGCTCCAGCTGGTGCAGCAACAGGCTCTGCTGCTGTCAATGAGAAGTGAACTCCCTTCCGGGGGTTCCGTTGGTGCCGAGGCCGCAGCTCATCCCAAGCTATGTTAGGGTCCACTGACAACAGTTTTACCCTGTTGACTACTCGAGTCTTTCCACTTTGCTGATGCCTGATCCAACAAACCAGGCCGTGGACACGGGTCACTTCATATTGGGGGTCCCAGCCTGAGGTTAAGCTCATGTTTTCATGAGCCTTAAATATGACTGTGTCCCCTGGTCTGAGTTCCCCGGCACGCGCCCGTTTGTTTATCCTTTCCCTGTTATAGTGTCTAGATGCTCACATTATCAACGCTGACCGACACACCCAACCTGGAACCGGCAGCCTTAACTCCCGCGCCCTCTAGTTTCCCTAGCCTTGCATCGACGGCGGGGCAGTGCCTGTACCACGAGTCCTCGGCCTCCGGGGAAGGTGAGGACAACCTGACTTATAGTGGTTCCCCCCACAGTTAAAGCAGGACACACCGCCGCCATGGTTGCTTTGTTGAGGACTGTCGGCTTGGGGGTTGCGCTGGCCCTGATGACGCTGGGGACGTGGCTCCACTTGGGGCTCACCCGCCTTCTCCAGCCGTGTCAATCAACTGGCCATCCGGTCCTGACCCTTCTGGAGCTGCTGTAGGGCCTTCATCAGCTCGTCCGACCGGGCGGGGGCCACAGATGAGGTATCCATCGCTTCCTCCACGCGCCGTAGCCCGGTATACCGCTCCAACCCGGCCTCTATCTGCTCCACAAACCTCAATGCAGCCTCCAGGGTCTGCTCCGTCAGTTCCAAACTGACCTTCTTCGCGACTTCCGAGGACCGCAGACCCTTAACATATTGGCAGAGCAGGGTCCTTTCAGCGTCCACCGATCTGCTCCCTGGGTAGGCTCGCTGGGCAGCCTCTCAGAACCGACGGTTGTAAGAAGCCAGGGTCTCTTCGTCTGCTTGTCTCTGGTTCTCTACCACCAGGCGCAGCCTCTCCTCCTCGTCTGCCGACAGAAAAGTGCGCTGGATGTGAGACTTGAGGCGGGCCCAGGGCACCTGAGTCCGCTCCTCTGCCTGGGAGTTCAGGTACCGCAGTACCTCCCTCCTCAGTGGGTCGCTTGTGGTCCGACTGACGATGCTGATGATCACCCGGTTGTCATTTTCTACCATCGGGACCAGTTAATCGACTTCATATAAGTAGTTGCGGGTCTGCGCCCCAACTTCACCATCACAGATGGTGAAGCCCCTGCACAAGTTGTTCAGCAGGTCCTTCCCCCTCTGCATCTGCCACTGAGCCCGCTGATCCGCGTGGAACGAGCTCTCTACATCTTTAATTTCATTGAGCATGCCCACCAATTGTGAGGTGGGATTGTGCTGCTCCATGGTGTCCATAGCTCAATTATTTAAAAATGATCAATCACAATAAGTCTATAATATATATATATTGGTGGCCACTCACCACAAATAAAAGTCCCGCAATCTCTGGGATGGGGCCCGTGTCCTCGTGACTCTCACCAGCACGCGACGCACGTCATAGCACCGGGTGCCCTCGTGGCTGGCCCACACCAGATGCTGTCGCATCAAGTATGTGGCCCAACCGTGATCGCCGCTTGTGCTGGCTTGTCCCAGCCGCAGGGTGCACCGCCCACACTCCAATAGGTAGACTCTGAACACTCCACAGTGCTCTTTCCTCAAGTGTCTGACGAGGTCCCCTTCACTACAATAATTATGCTCACACAGGGAGCACCTATATGTGGCCATCAATAATTATAAGGACGGTGGTCGACTTACAGTCTATTGGTCTCCCACTCATCAATCTCGTCTTCTAATGTCTTCAAATCATCCCGATAACTTGCCCACACGGGTCTTGTGAAGGAATCTTTGGGTTTGATCCCGTCATGGTCCCCTGCAGGTACCAACCGTAGCCTTGAATAATCAATGTGCGGTTTCCAATTCTTGCGGGCTTCTTCCCAGTGCACTCTGGGGGCAGGTTCATCTTCATTCTTGGAAGTTTAGAGCAGGTCCGTCATAAAAAAATATAAAGAAGAAATCCTGGCAAGCTCGCCAATGAAAAACGTGGTGGCCAACTTAATTAGAAAAAGTTGGTTCACTTTTCTCGGGCTTGTTTGTGGAAACGCTGCTTGTACATACGACAGAAGATTACTCGTTCATGTCCGTGATGAGGACTAGCCAGTCTGATTTGGCTGTGCACCAGGCCTCAGGCCTGCTTGCCTGCTGGACTGCAGGGAGAAACCACACGTCCACTCAAGTTGAGAGAAGAAGACTAAAAGACTCACTTTATTGCTTGTACATCGTATACATATAAGTTTCTGTCCACACTGGCCTCGTCACCCATTGGTTGATCTCTCTGGCGTCTTTTAACACCTTACATAAATGCTTATTGTGTGTTTATTAGCCTGCGTAAGATGTACAGGTATCTACGCACAACAAATTATTTCCCCACAAGGCGTACACCTGGATATGTGGTCAAAGAGCATCCTGGATCTGCTTCACATTCCAGGACAAATTAACTTGTTTTATTGGCCTCCCAATTCTGGGCTGCAAATGAAATTTTTCCAATTTTAAAACTTCAATCTTACTTCCACAAATTACTAACTGTATTCCTGGGGTCCAGGTTCACCACTAAATTGCCGCAATTAAACCATTAAAATGTCGAGTGTACATCTGTACAATTTAGCAGAAACCAATGAATTCAGTTGCGGTTGCATAATACAAAACTCTAATGAGTTGTTCCTTTCTTATTGATGAAGCAAGGCTCCCCAGGCTGTTATCCTAAACACAAAAGTTACCTAACGCTACGTCTGACAGTCGTTCGATCACATAACCAGGGGCAACACAACAAAACACACCATTGACTAAGTGTCATTAAAGTGTCATCATTGCATAAGTGTACACGAGTGATTGCCACACAAGACCTGCAAAGGCATTGTGTGAGAGGATGGCCAACCCAAGCTTGTATGAAGTTACTACCTGTTTGGTAAGATTGCTGCTGGCCACTCTGGTCCCACCTCTGGCCTGTGCCAAGTTTTCGACCTCACCAGCTCACCTGCCTGTGCAGCTATCCCTACTTGCCTGCTGCCCAGCCAGAGCAATCCCAGGCAGCCATCATTTATATACTAAACATTACAAAAAGGCCAGTGGCTTTTACAACTTGATACTGATCACAATTCAAGAGAACAAAAGAGTGGCTCTTGAAACCCTTAGAACAAGTAAGTATTGTGACACTAACCTTTGGTCCAAAGTTCCCAAGTTCCAGAGTTTGTGTGATATTTTCTCCTGATAAATATATCCAATGAATAGATAATCCTGGTCGCCGGCACCAATTATAACCTTGTGGGTGTTCTCGTCGTGAAATAAACAAACAAATCCAGGGAATGTTGTCTATGTCTTATATTGTTCCAAAATGGCCAATGTACAGGAAGGAAAAATACACCGCATATGTATCTTGCCGAACCCAACTCTGACAAGAAGCCCCAAAGCAGGGATAGACATAGGATGTAAAAGTCACGTGAGAGGTACGGGTCATTAAGCTAATGGGAAAAAGCCATGTAAGGAAGAAGCAGCAAGGAATGAGAATGACGTAGACAGCATATTTAAGTAGTAACTAAATTTGTAGCTTCCAAACTGGTTCAAACAAGATTTGAGGTTCTTAAAATAGAGAAAATTTTGGGGTGGGGTCTGTCAGAGCTTTGGCATGGGTTTGTCATACATCAACAAAGCACAATTTCAATGCAGAGTTAATCAGATGATAATTAAATAATTATCAGAACTTTTGTTTAAAATTAAATGGCCAAAACGGCACTTTGTTACATTGGGTTTACCCTGGGCCTCTGGGTTCCGGCCGTCTCCCGTGGCTGCAGTTCCTTTAGGGACGTCTCGACGGTACTGACTCGACCGGCCATCCGTTCTTGGCCTTTCTGTATCTTCCTAAGTGCGGCGAGAACCTCCTCCAATGGGGGATTGGACTGCTGGCGGAGCTGGCTGCAGCGCTGACGTGTCCATAACTTCCTCTTGGTGGCGCAGTCCCGCAAAGTGCTCCAAGCCGGCCTCTACCTGGTCCACAAACGCCAATGCTGCCTCCAGCGTCTGGTTCTGCAACTCCAGGCTGACCTTTTTGGCCAGTTCTGACTCCAAGCTCCTCAGATACTGGCGGAGAATAATTCGTTCCCCGTCAGACGATCGGTCACCGGGGTAGGTCCTTTGGGCTGCTTCCCGGAACCTTCTGTTATAGGAGGCCAGCGTCTCTCCTCCCCACTGCGAGATTTTCTCGAGGTCCACCCTCAGCCGTTCGTTCTCATTGGCCGAGAGGAAGGTCCTCTCGACATGGGCCGTAATCCAGGGCCAAGGTATCTGGTCCCGGTTCTCGGGCTGCCTCTCCAAAAACCTCCTCAACTCTCTCCGTAGGGCACCCGTGGATGTTTTTAACACCACCTGCACTATCGCAGCGTTATCACTCTGCAGCTGCGGTATCAATAGCTCAATGTCATATATATAATTTTGGGTCTGGGAGCTCATCTCCCCATCGCAGTGGGCGAGACCCACACAAAGGGAGTTAATTACTTCCCTGCGCTGTTGGAGCCGCCACTGCTCCCTTTGATTGTTCTGAAAGCGATCCTGTAACATGGCGAAATTTTCCACCATGCCTGTGATGTTTGCCTGCAGATGTTCCATCTGCTCGGGGTTCATGTTGCTTTGTTTACAGTTACACGTTTACAATAAGTAAAAGTCTTTCAGGTGGGATGGGGGTGATCATTGCCTTCTTACCTCTTCTTTCACTCTCGTCACTGAGTACTGCTTTACTACACCGTGATTAGCGTAGGCGAGGTGCTGGCGCATTAATACCCACCCTCCTGTAGTCTTTTACCGCTGTTGCTTCTCCCAGTTCCCACTGACAGGCCACACACTTTAGAATGTAAATGAAATGGTTGCCACAATGTTCTTGTCTGATGTGCTTCCTTAAGTCGCTGAGGGTGAGCATATCTTTAACTTCACAAGACTGACAGAGAAAGTAGCCCATTCCACTTACTAATTTTCTGAGTGGTGATCATTAGTTTCATCTTTGGGCGTCTTAGGGTCGTTTTGATGGTTTGTTCCCTTGGTAGGTACCTTCTTCTCCACCGGGGCCTTAGTTTCTGCTCCGGCCGTTGTTTGAAATGCCTCCTTGTATGATGTGGATGGCTCCCAGTTCTTTCTTGCCCGATTCCAGTCAATCGTTGGTTTCCCTCCTGACATTACTTGTATCCTGGCAGTAGCGACGCCAATGAAAAGCCTATGCGGACTTAGTGTGGTTGCTTCTTAACATATCTGACTGCTGTAGGCTTGTCTGCAATGGTCGAAGGTTGACATACGCAGAAGACTGCTGTTTATGATAAATAAGTGAGGACACCAAGATGACTGGTCATCATCAGCTCGGGAGCCAAGGCACGATCTGCCCTTTATTACTCGAACATACCCCTTTTTATAACAAATTATGGAAGGTCAGGGCATTCAATCATTATAGTTATCGTAGTTATTTGTTCACAATCATGTGTCACTGTGATATTAATTAAATTTTGTGTCACATCATATATAATTTTGCACGGCAAAAATGTATTCCCTTGAAGCACAATTCTCTTCAAATTAGACCAGCTCTCACTTGCTAACACTTCCACAGATCGCACTGCTGTGTTGATCAGTCTAAAATCAGAACACAGACGATTTTCTCCATAATTAAACTGTGGAATACTTGATATTCCAACACCACTACAAATTATCGTGTAGCCATCAAATGTCTCAGCACAGTCACATTGTTGAAGCATACCGCAAGGTCGTTGATTAGCACCGCATAGCATCAATAACATCCCAAAACATGTAAGCGAAAACATTTTAACACGCAGCCAGAGAAAAGGTTGCCAGATAATGTCGTACCAAGACCTCTGTGTTAAAGTAAATGATTCATATCCTAACGCCGCCGTTTGTAAAGTGTTATTTCTTTTACATGACTAAGATAACCATAAACATATATAATTAGACCTGACTGGTGATATGTTAACGACCTGTGATGTAATTTATAGGACCATGTTATAGGTACCGTCATAATTTCAAGTATAATAAATTTTCTATCTGCATCATATAATGTTAACACAGACATTACGCTAATCTCAGCATCTACCGCAGTCGTCTATTTCAACACAACATTGTAAACAAACACCCCTGCGATCAAAGGTTTCGGAATTGTTCTGCACACTCTTTTTAAACAGCTATTAGCGTATTTAATAGCACCAACATAGCGGCCTACAAGAATTACACATATATATGCATCCCCATCGATATGCTAGCGATACATATTGAAAAGTCGTGCTGTCTGTCTCACACACTTAACACATACCAATAATACTAACAGGCTTGTTGAGCAAGGTATGCTTATTGACACGCGTCAGAGACTCACTGATCATGCAGTCAAAGACTGCACCCAAGATTCACGCTGCCCCCACAGGGCAATGAAACTTGCCACACGATGTTTAGTGTTCAAGGGAAAAGACGAGAATGGTTTATTTCCCAAAATACAAATATCTTTAACCAACAGTGACTCAATGTGTCACGTTGGTAAATCTTGCATTGTGCAAGATTTTTACAATTAAAATTCAAAGGTAGGGCTGCAGAGCCCATTTACACCACGTAACTTCTCTCAAATAAAAGTATCTCAGAAACCTTAAATCGGCAAGAAATAAATGAAAATACAGATATATTCAGGCTCCGCAAAGAGTAGCCCACACACAAATTTAATCTTAACAGGCAGCACCTCTTAATGTATCTTCAAATCTTCCGACTCTCAAAAGAGAGGTTTGTTTGATGCTACTAATCTTTACAAAGTACATCCGTAATGAAACTTACTTATTAAATAACATTGAAAATCAACAACACATTTACTCCTATCTTGCTTTATTGCCTGTAATTTTGACATTTACATGTTTTGCTGGTTGCCGCATTAATAGTACCAAATTAAACCAGGCTTTTTAAAATCAGGGTGGCATAATACCTTAATAATTGTGCAATGTGCGGTGGCTCCAGGTAATTGCCAAATCTACACAATAGCCTTTCATTCTTAATTGGTCTCCCCACCCTGCATCACATCAATGCCCCTTTGTTGTCAGCCACCGGGGCTCAGGGCACAAAGCGTGACTCCTATCCATGGGAAAGTCAAAGCCACAGAACAGATATGTCTTGTACTTACACAAGTCTTGTACAGAAATATTAAAATTAAAAGCAAAAAGATTCATAATCTTTACACTCGTACCCTTGATTCTAGTTTTGAACACATCTCCAGATGTTTCAAAACTACAAAACAGGAAGAAAGAGGAATATCCCTCAACACAATGCGGATTACAAAACAGGAAGAAAGAGGACTATCCCTCAACACAATGCGGATTACAATATGGAATACTCGTACACAGCTAAACTAGAGTGTGTCAATGCTGAGAACACAGCATGGATTATTCCAAACTTTTATCTCTCATGGATACCGCAACGCACATGGGTTAAGGTCAGTACCTTGCACAGATTTATATATATAACATTACGTGTAAATTATATAGCTTACGATTTCCATTGAATGTTTACCACACACATATACATATATAGAAATGTTGTAACATTGCATGCCTCCGGGGCACAGCTGGACAAATGCCCGGATGGAATAAAAAAAAAACATATCTTGCTGGATTGACATATTGGGCGGCGTGTTCGCCCGATGAACAAGGACGGCAGGTCCATTATGAGCATGTGCCAATGTGAGCTTGTACTAACCCATAAGTTTCCATTTAAAATAAAGATAAAAAAAAAAAAAAATTGCATCTTTAAATCGCACCCTTGTACTGCCTTGTGCTTTTGTGCTGTATCTCTGTCTGTGCCTACCCTCGTACCCTTGATTTTAAGTTCTGAAAATCAGAACTGGGCAGGCACAAAAGATACAACAAGGATTGACGGGTGGTACAAAAACCAGTGCATCAACATGCACTAAGAAACTAACAAAGCTCGCCAGTATATTTTTACATATAGAATATACAAACTACCTACAACATGGAGAGGAGGAGAAGAGTGATGACGACAAGAGGGGCAAGCAAGAGCAGGGTGATGTTGTGGCAGAATAATTAACCCCCACTCAGGTAAAACCACTGTGACAGGCTCCATGGCCCGTCAACTCAGTATGACTGGGTTAATGAGCCCATGGTATCTGATTCTGCTCTTACCAACAATCACCCTGAGCTACCATATGGCAGGGGCGCCAAGCCCTGAACTAATACACAATAAGCACTACATGTCGTCCATTCTGAAGGCCATGTAGTGTTTCTTACCAAGCTGGTACTGAATAGTGTACCAACAAATAATCTAGCCCGTCCCCCATGCACACCCTCTCGCTCTCCATGACAATAAGGTCACCTGGCCTGCAATCAACATGGCCACAATGTATAGCCACCAAATCCAATATTAGAATCCTTATTTGATACAAGCAAGAAAACAATCCAATCAATGAAACAAATTATACAATCAATCACATGAGGTCCAGGGGAGTCAAATGGGGCCAGAGGTTCCAGAACATAGCCCACCGATGGGACAAGTTATTCAGCGCTTGTCCTTACAAAATAATATCACAGACCACCCTGTACCTAGTTAATAAAGCATATGGATAGAAAAACATGATCGATAAGCATGGCGTGTCCAGGGGGTGGGAGGATGACCAAGGCATAAACATATAGCTCCCGCTGGCAGGGGCGCAAATCCCTACACTTGAAGTGTGCCACCAAGGCACAGCTCAAGGCGGTACCAAAATGAGGGGTCAGTAATCACTGCGTATGTTTTCCCCTAGCTTCTATGGGCAGGGGCACTACTCCCTGAAATGGTCAAAACCAGCAGTACCCGAAACGGACCCCTTCTTCAAAAATAATGGTTTATGCCATGTCAACTCACCACCATGTGCACCAGAAATGAACTACAAGGAACTATGGCACCAATGTACAAGTTTTTGTGGTGCTACTGTTTACCTACTTAGTTGCACTACGATCTAAATAGTCATACAACAATCATGTGTAATAAGAACATCAAAATTGAGAATATGTGAGCAAATATGTAACATGGGGGCCATCTTAAGCCAACAGCGCCCCCTAGGTGAGAAGTTGTGGGTTGCAACAACCAACCAAGCAGCACTGCTCAAGGCCAAGAGTCCGGCACCAACATGGCTTACCTTGTCAGCCGTATGTGAAGGGAGGGTACACCCTTACACGTAACATTTCACTTGTAATTAATTAACAGGTCATTGCAAATACTCAGAACAAGTAACCGGGGAGAACGCAAAGTTATGTCATAACACTTATGACCATAACTACAAGCACACTTGTTAGCAGGTTATTACTCATAAATAAAGCTACCAATGGTAAGTTGGTCTAACGATTACCAAATAGCAAGTGGGTAAGGGAGGACGTGCACTGCCCCCTTAACCCAACTGTCCCAAACTGAAAAGACATATAATATTGCGGTATTTGAGGGATGCTGTGTCCCCAGGCAAGGCAGCGCAAGGTTTGATCCATTCGCATCAATGTACACTCCCAAATGGGTCGCTTGATCACACGGCCCCTCTGGTCCAGTCAGCCCCCAACACCACGTGGCGGCCTATTCGGAACAGAGTGGGTACAATGCATGACCCAAACCTGGCATCGGCACCAAGAGCGGCCAATACCCTAGGCACTATCTGGAGTTGGCACAGGTTTAGCAGAAAATTGGAAAACAGGGTCACTAGAAACAGTGGCCCGTGCGGCAAGTGGTTCCATTTTACTAACCTCTGACCTCATCTCATAGGTCAGGAGTGGGTAGGGGTTTCTGCACACTACTACATGCCAATTCGTGATCTGTTTCTAGGCACAAGAATTCAGTTTCAACATCACATTTAGAGTCGCGCTTACGTGCTGGACCTTGCCACTGCATGATAGAATCCACAATTTGGGTGCGCTTGTACCAACAAAGACAAAAGCCAATGGCTAACATAATTCCACAAGCCACTAGAGTAAGCACCAGGCCAAATGACACTTGGCTACCATGATACGGCCAAGTAAAGGCATCGGGGGGGGGGGGGGGGGGGATGCAAGAGGTGCTAAGTCAATTTGTGCAGGAGACACCCACTGATCGAAATGTGGTTTATTCAAAAGGGTAGTAGCCTGATCTGCCAGGACGATATCGGTAATGTTCAATATGTTGGAAGCCAACAAGCGCATAGCTTTTACTGAGACATGACCTACACGCTCAATGAGACCTGTTAGTGTGACACCTTTTCCCATTACAGTGCAGCTCGGTGACACTGTGACCAAATAAGTACCGTACCCCTGGTCGTCCCTCACATCGAGTTTCAAAAGTCTCTCCCCAGGTTACAACGACATACTCACCATAGCTGATCTCAGTCACTTGAGTCAGATTGCGTTGCTTTTGAATTGTCACCGGACAATTCTTGCTTCGTTTATAGTCGCCCGCTATCAAAGTCCTGGGGCAGCCCCATCTATGGGCACTATACAAGGGGCCAGTCCTACACACCATAGGTTTCCATCCCATGCACCCAACTGGATGGAAAATGTCACCTGTGACTGTTCATACCTACATCCCTATGGTCTACATTGATGTGTGTAGAATATCCATCTACCCCACAAGGTACAGGCCACGTAACCAGACTATACCTATTATACTTCCTCCCATCCACCAAGGGCAACTTTACATGGTAGATCAATGTGTCCTTACCCCAAACAGGGTAGGTGTGAGCATGCTCATAATACCACTGTATGGGCTGTATTGGGTATGTGGTTGTAGAGGTGGCCTTTAAAAGTATATCCCGGACTTGCGAAATACTCAGAATGTCCTCAGTAAGTCTCCCCATTTCTAAGGATGCCTTCTGTCGAGCATGAGTGTGCCTTAGATGCACGTATGAAAGAGTCACTTGCTCTAGGGTGGCGACCACTCGTTCGGAATAAAAGGCTCTTTCGAGCCGGTACAGTCTATTCTTAATTACATTTAGCTGAGTTATTGCTTGATTTAATTTTGGAATTAACGCATCAGAAATAAAAGAAGCAACTTGAGAAACTTGGTGTTTGTTCCAAATAGCTGTTGAATAAGTTCTATTGAGCACAGTGGTAAGTTCATTTACTACTGTACTATCTCTTGTTGATACTTTCGAGTGTTCATTATAGCTCTTCGACACTGCTCAATACTATCATCCGTAGCAAGGCCAAATAAGGTATGTCCGACCTGTCCGATAAAATCAAACCACCCGCGCTTTACTCTACGAGGCTCCGTAAGTTTGGCCAAAGTTTCGGCTTCCCGGAGGTATGACCGCAAACACTTCAACCTACAGACCCAAGACCTGTTCTGAAGGGTCATGATGATGCCTCACGAGGCAGCAAATTTATATTCCGGAGGAAGGCCGGCTCCAGTTCAGGGTTCTCGATAACAACCAAAACAGTCCATTCTGCAGATTGGACATAAAGCTGGTCTGCCTTAGTTAACAGAAGGCCATCCGGCAAGGGTTCTATCATAGCTGAGGCACCGCAGAAAAGCATTAAGCACAAAGAAAGGCTGCAAGCTCGATGGCCCCTAACCTTTGTCTCTTCTGCTCTTCTCCTGTTTGAGGACATTCTGCTGCCGGGCGCTTAGTGGCAACTGAGGGTGATACCGGTGAGGGTGGCAACCTGCCTATTGACCTGGTGAAGTACCGATGAGGCACCACAACAGGCCTAGCAACAGATATACCACTGTCCGCCAGTTGCTGGGACTGCGCATTAGCATCACCCCCTTGATCAGTCACCATTGGCTCAGCCCTAATTAACTCATTAACGGGAGACCTGGGAGTCCGGACCTCTGGGGTTTCGTTAGGACTACCTGCTTGGTCATCCATAGTTCAGGAGCAGTTCTGGGGGTCGGCCCAACTTGGACACCTCAAGGCTGCCCGCCAGTGGAGGCCTCCGGCTCTGTGCCTGACTCAGACTCAGAATCAGAAACTACCCCCCGTGGCAGCCCAGCAGGTGGTCCCTGCCTGGCCAGCTTCCCAACCGGTAAGTGCACTCCTGCACGCGGGTTCTGCACAGGACGGGTTCTTAATTCATCCCATACAATATTGGGGTCTACCAAAAGTAATTTTGATCTATTCATTACCCTGATTTTCCCAGTCTGCTAGTGCCGTATCCAGCAAACTGGACCTCTCACTCTAAAAACGTCATACTGGGGGTCCCATCCGAAAGTAAAGGTAAGCTTTTCATGGGCCTTTAACACTACGGTGTCCCCAGGTTTCAACTCACCCGCATTTGCCCGCCGATTTATGCGCTCCCTGTTATACTGACGGGATGCCTCTAAGTTCTCCCTAGCAACAGTAAGGGCATGAGAGAGGTCACTAAGCCGACCTCCCAAGGCTTCAAGTCCCGAAGAGACTCCAAAACACTTAGATAGTGGCATACGCCCCCTCCTACCATACATGAGATAAAAGGGTGTACACCGAGTAGAATCACTGACACTATTCCTATGTGCATACAGAGCATTTGCTAACTGGGTCTGCCACTCTCTTGCTTGGTTATTTACCAACTTAGTTATAATCTCTTTCAGAGACTATTCAGCCTCTCCACCTTACCATTAGTTTCAGGGTGGTATGGAGTGGATTGACGATGTTCAACACCCATGTCGTCTAGGTATTTCCGGAGATTACCTGACGAGAACTCTAATCCACGGTCAGTGTTCATCACTGCCAGTGAACAATGACGCGGGAAGAACTCCTGCGCCAGGGCAGCCTCCACTGCAGCCGAAGACTTATTGGGGATTGGGTATGCTTCTGCCCAACACAACAAATGGTCAACCACCGTGAGGGCATGCCAATTACCTTGTTCACTAGGAATAAAGGGGCCGATAACATCGACACCAACCACTTGCATACAAAAATTGGGCAAAGGCATCTCACTCATAGGGGGTCTTTCAGCACGTTTTTGGTTGGTCACACACACACGGCACCGTTTTAGCTAAGTAAGTAATTAAGTTTATTTCAAGAAGGGTTTACAACAAGCATAAAACATGAGCCATGGCTCCTTGCCATCACATATATAAAAATTTAACTACACAGTCATGTAACATCGAGATAGCTAAAATAATGAATATAACCTGGAGGTTGAGTTTATATCCTTATGAAGCACCAAAAATAGTATTGATTAAATTATTACAGAAATATTTTTACCCTCAGTAAACTGATAACTTTAAATAAACACCAGTAAAATATGAGTGATGTGTGAAGAGGATACCAGAGCCTGTAGCCAAGGGTTGCTTGACGCAGCCCCGGGTCTACAGTAACAATGAGTCTGAATTTAACTTCGACACATTACGCACCTACAATCTATTCCATTCCACATCTTGAGTAGTGACTTGAATTCATTTAGAGTCACAGTGTTTCTAATTCCATACATAAGCACCTTTGTAACGAAGTGATCTCTTTCCAAAAAGAATTTGATTAAAAGTTGGAAGGGAGAGAGTCACACCGCCTCTCAAATGGGCTACTGAGCTTTATATATTGAACAGGTCAGTAAGATACTCTGGTGCGATGTTATGGATGACCTTAAAAACCTCAATAGCCAATGCGATAAAAGCGTAAAAAACCTGTTTCCTGGTTTGAAAATCTAAAAGGTGTGATATTCTGCTATATGCATTTATTTGTCTTGCAGCTTTCTCACACACGTTGGATATATGCGAGCTAAAAGAAAGATTGTCATCTAAAAGCACACCAAGTAATTTCACATTTTGGTCGCATTTTATTTGCACACCAGGTAATTCTAAATAAGTGTTGGAACAGTCTTCTAAAGTCTGGGAGATGATAATTCCTTTAAACTTTTCTGGATTGGCCGTTATTTTGTTTGAGCTAAACCAGTTCATTGATAATATTGAGCCGTTTCTCAGCTTTGCAGATAAAGTTTCTTTGTCGCTGGCTACATCGCTTATAGTATTATCATCTGCAAAATTATATAATTTGCAATCCTTCACAATATGGAATAAATTGTTTAGGAACACATTAAATTATAGGCTCCCGAGTATTCATCCTTGTGGTACTCCTCTTATAACAGACATCCAGTTTCTTCGGACTGAGCCAATCTTTACTCTCTGTTTCCGGTTAGAGAGATAACTCTGGCGGAAGGCAACAGCTTGCTCACTTAGTCCATAAGCTCTGCACTTGGCCAGTAGCAGGCCATGGGGCAAGGCATCGAATGCCTTTGAAAGGTCCATTAGTACAGCACCTAGATATTTTCGCTGGTCAAGGGCTGAGCGCCAGTCTTCAATGAGGCGTATTAAAACAGATTGGCAGCTGCTCGATTACAGTCACGATGGCATCGCTCAATAATTTGGTTGCGGAACTGCTCAGGCAAGACCAATCGAGGGTACACAGGTGTCTCTAGCATCTGTGTATAATTTGTATTCGCGATCCGTGCGAGGGTATGCCATGACCTCCGAGGAAGTTAAAAAATCCTTTAGGGTGTCAAATGCAGTTTGTTGTTCTAGACCCCACACAAAAGGTTGATTCTTACGGGTCAACTTCACCAATGGTTCTGTTATCCGGGCATACCCGGGAATGGGTTTAGAATAATAATTTACCATCCCCACAAATGAACGGACTTGCCTAAAAGTCGTAGGGGCTGGCATATCCACTATCGCGCGTACCTTTTCGGGGTCACTATGAATACCTACAGGGGTTATAATATACCCCAATAATTCAATTTCAGGCCTGCCAAAAGTGCATTTGGAAGCCTTGAGATGCAATTCGGCCTCGCGAATTGCTGAAACACATCTTCAAGGTCGCGCACATGTTCCTGGGGAGAAGGAGGTGCAATTACCAGATCATCCAAAACACCCACACACATTTTCCAAGTAGATCAGAAAGGGCCATCTCCATGGTTCTTTGGAATATGCTAGGCATATTTGCCAGACCAAAACTACCACATCGGAAATTAAAAAGTCCTCGATGGCATACAAATGCTGTCTTGTCTTGATCATGTTCAGCCACGCGTAACTGATTATATGCAGCCTTCAGATCAATTCTTGAGAAGACAGACTTACCCCCCAGTTGGTCAAAGATGTCCTGAATAAGGGGCAAGGGGTACCTGTCTTTTATAGTTATATCATTTAATGCCCTATAATCTACGCAAAAGCGGGTGGTGCCATCCTTCTTTGGCACCAAACAAACAGGAGAGGCCCAAGGTGAATTACTGGGGTAAATCACCCCGTCTTTGAGCATCTGGTCAATGCACTCATCCACAATCACGCGCTTTGCTAATGGGGTGCGATACGGACGCTGACGTATAGGTGGATGATCACCGGTGTTAATTGTAACTTCTGCAAGAGGGCACTGTCCAAAAGGCTTACCCTCCTCATAAAATACATCCCTATTCCTCCACACTACATCTGAATACTCTGGAGGAACTGTTGTTGAAAAATTGGGATCAGGGGTCACACTTTGGGTCTCATGGAGCGCATCAATAGAGTGTGACGGTATCCGATAAACATGAATCTTTACCAACTTACCCTTCCAGGTCAAGGTTTTATGTTTATAATCCAAAATGGCCTTGCCTGCCGACAGTGCATCATCCCCCAATATACATTCATGCAAAATACCCTTAACTATAAATAAGGGCAAACTTCCCAGCTTGAAAAACTGAATCTCCCTTTTACCATAAACTGTCAAAGGTTTACCTGCTACATCAAAAATTGGAGGGGCTGGTTGTAACAGCCTTACTCGCCCGCTTGACTCACATATTCTCTTAAAAACATCACAGTGCAGGAGAGAGACGCAAGCCCCAGTATCAATCAAGCATTCAATACTCACCGAGTTTGCCTCAATTGATAAACCCAACCTGGAGCTGGCGGTGCACACTCCTGCACTCTCTAGTTTCCCGCATGGGCTGGTGATGTAGGCGGACGCCTCCTGTCATTCCGTGCAGGGGTGGGCATCCGATCGTTACGGGGCAGCAGTGGGTAGCCAGCCTTAAAATGATTACCCTGCCAATGGTAGCATTTTATGGTGGTCCTGGATCCCGGTGCTGCTGCGGCCTGGTTAGGCAGTGGGGTCCCAGCTCCATTACCTGTCCAAGGTCGTCCTCCAGTAGGGCGTGGCTCCGGTGATGCCTGGGTGGCCTCCAGTCGGGCGAGGCGAGACATTAACCTTTCCTGGCCCTTCTGCATTTTCTGCAGGATGGTTGTCAGGGTGTTGTCCTGGCTGGGTGCTCCCGAGGAGGGCTGGATTGCAGAAGTGTCCTTGGGTTCAGCCGCGTCATCCCGCTGTAGGCCCATGAACCGTTCCATTCCCACCTCAATGTTTTCCACGAAGGCCAGGGCCCCTTCCAAGGTCTGGTCCTGGAGTTCCAAGCTTACCTTCTTCGAGAGTTCCGCAGACTGGAGTCCCTTCAGGTATTGTCACAGCACCGTCCTCTCTGCGTCAGCTGACCTGGGAGTAGGGTAAGCTCGCTGCGTGGCCTCACGGAAACGATGATTGTAACTGGCCAGGCTCTCACCTTCCCTTTGATTCAGCTGCTCCACTGCAGCCCTTAACTTCTCCTCGTCCGCAGACAAGAAGGTTCTTTCACTGTGGGACCTTACCCGGGCCCATGGGACTTGAGCCCTGGGTTCTGGTTGGCTTGCAATATAACGTTGCACCTCTCTGCGTAGGGGCCCACTTGTGGTCTTAGTCCAAATATCTAGGATGGCCTCGTTTTCAGCACCTACGACCAGGCATAGCAAGCCCACATCATACAAATAATTTCTCAGGAGGGAAGACACCTCCCCATCACAGGTGGTAAGGCCATTGCACAGGGACGTCAATTTGTCCCGGCGCAGTTGGTGTTGCCACTGCTCCCTCTGGTCTTGGTGGAAGGCATATTCCACATCTCTAAAATTGGCCAGCAGGGCTACCACATCAGGTACTGGCTCCTGCTGAGCCTGTGCGGCCTGCTGTACTGGCTGGGCCATAATGATTATTCACTCATGTACTGTACCAAGTTCAAAATATATAGTAAAAATTGTCTGTGGGTGAATATGTACACAGTCTTTCAAAAATAAAAGTAAGAGTTACTGACTATCGACACTGTAATCGATCAGTCGCCTTGGAGCACCTTTCATCCTTCTTGCTCGCCGTGGCTTGATCACGGTCCTTATTTCCAAACTAAAAATGTTACCATCTGCAGATGGATGCTCCGTGGCTACATGTGCCAGCATCAGTTCTGATGTCTCCTCTGTGAGACGAGAGGTTGCTTCATACATGGCCCCACACTCAGCAGGACAGTTGCTGCACTGTAAAATGATAAACTTGAGTTGTCCAAAATGTGTGCTTGCCAAATGCGACAGAGTATCTGAACAGGTCAGGCCTTTCCATCCACAAAGGCGACACAGAAAATTCATTTTCCACAGCAAGCAACAAAATAACAAGATTTACAAATTATCAAAATAAAAGTCATCTAAATAGTCCTCCACAGTGGGGAGCACATCCCGATGAGAAGCCCGCTGAGGTGATGGTGGGATCACCTCTACCTCAAGGTCGTGCGGGATGTCGTCCTCTGCCCCTGCAGGTACTAATTTTAGCGCTTCCTTCTTTTCCTTCTGGTTTTCTGGGTTTTCTTGATTTTTCTTCTTCTCAATTTGTTTCTTCACAGCATCCCAATCAATCTTTGGTGCAGTCTGCGACATCCTGGCAACATGCTCGCCAATGAAAAGTCGTTCTGTCTGTCTTACACACTTAAGACATACCAATAATACTAACAGGCTTGTTGAGCAAGGTACGCTTATTGACACACGTCAGAGACTCACTGATCATGCAGTCAAAGACTGCACCCAAGATTCACGCTGCCCCCACAGGGCAATGAAACTCGCCACACGATGTTTAGTGTTCAAGGGAAAAGATGAGAATGGTTTATTTTCCAAATTACAAATATCTTTAACCAACAGTGACTCAATGTGTCACGTTGGTAACTCTTGCATTGTGCAAGATTTTTACAATTAAACTTCAAAGGTAGGGCCGCAGAGCCCATTTACACCACGTAACTTCTCTCAAATAAAGGTATCTCAGAAACCTTAAATCGGCAAATATTAAATGAAAATACAGATATATTCAAGCTCCACAAAGAGCAGCCCACACACAAATTTAATCTTAACAGGCAGCACCTCTTAATGTATCTTCAAATCTTCCGACTCCCAAAAGAGAGGTTTGTTTGATTCTACCCATCTTTACAAAGTACATCCGCAATGAAACTTACTTATTAAATAACATTGAAAATCAACAACACATTTACTCCTATCTTGCTTTAATATTGCCTGTAATTTTGACATTTACATGTTTTGCTGGTTGCAGCATTAATAGTACCAAATTAAACCAGGCTTTTTAAATCAGGGTGGCGTAATACATTAATAATTGTGCAATGTGCGGTGGCTCCAGGTAATTGCCAAATCTACACAATAGCCATTCATTCTTAATTGGTCTCCCCGCCCTGCATCACATCAATGCCCCTTTGTTGTCAGCTACCGGGACTCCCAAAAGAGAGGTTTGTTTGATTCTACCCATCTTTACAAAGTACATCCGTAATGAAACTTACTTATTAAATAACATTGAAAATCAACAACACATTCACTCCTATCTTCCTTTATTGCCTGTAATTTTGACTTTTACATGTTTTGCTGGTTGCAGCATTAATAGTACGAAATTAAACCAGGCTTTTTAAATCAGGGTGGTGTAATACCTTAATAATTGTGCAATGTGCGGTGGCTCCAGGTAATTGCCAAATCTACACAATAGCCTTTCATTCTTAATTGGTCTCCCCACCCTGCATCACATCAATGCCCCTTTGTTGTCAGCTACCGGGGCTCAAGGCACAAAGCGTGACTCCTATCCATGGGAAAGTCAAAGTCACAGAACAGATATGTCTTGTACTTACACAAGTCTTATACAGAAATCTTACAATTAAAAGCAAAAAGATTCATAATCTTTACAATGTGATCGTATAAATCTTTAGATACAGAAATTAAGGATGTCCAAAAAAGGAGGTTTAGAAGGATATATGAAAATGACATCGAGATGAATATGGAACAGTTTCTATTCTTGAAGATACCATTACCACTTGTTCTGGCAACTTAAGGTGTTTCTTAAATAAGAAAATTTTAGGATGGGGTCCCGTCAGAGTGGCTTACAGTGTAGAAGGATACATACTAGTGACAATTAACATATTAATCAATAAACAATAATCAATAAATGATCGAACTAAATTAAAATGAATCAATAAGATCAATAACAAAATAATAATGAAAATAACAAAAATATCTTGAATATCCTGCTGTAGCAGGCACTTTGTTACAATGCAGTAGCATGTTGGTCAGTTTGGCTAACTTGCCCTGAAGCTTTGTCATGAGGTCCTCTGCTGTACTGTGTGGCATTTTTGCCTGTGACACAGCAGCAACAATGGGTGTAGCAGGGGACATCATGGGCGAGGGAGTTTGGATGTGATAGCCATTTTCCTCTCCCATCTTGGCTGCTAATAAAGTTTGGGATAGATCAGTATGTTGCCCTGCATGTAGAAATAAAGGAAGATGCCGGGGCAAACCATCATTGAACCTTATTAAAATGTCACTGTCTTGCTTTTCAGGCATCGGCCTTTGTCCCATAGAATATCATGGTATTCATCCAGGGACAGGCTGGGTGCAAGTTTCATGATATGAAAGAGTTCTGTTTCAGACAACAAGGCGGGATTTTGAGAGAAATCAATGTCAACATACCGTGCTTGGAAAGCATTCTTCCATTCTGCCTATGTGCAGATTTCTCCTTGTGGGGCAGGCAAGTTGTTGTACCATGTGAAAGCTGGCCCCTGTAGATGAAGTTGGAATGCAGCCACAATGCTGCAGCCTCTATCAATTTGTGAAGCATGAGATAGCTGGGGAAGTCAGATAAAAATTGCTCAGCATTATCAGCAGAAAGTCCTTGAAATTTTGAAGAGAGACCTTAAATGTCGTCATGTTTTCAAAGTTAGGTTCCTCTGGATTAGTATGAGATCTGTGAAAGGTGAGGCAGCTGAGTCCAATGTGTCACTAGTGAAAGAATCAGAGTCAGCAAAAGATACTTGTAGAGAAATGTCTGCTGTACTTACAAAGTTCCCATCTGAATCCATTTGACTGTAGCATGGTTAGATTCTCCACCATGATCTGATTTTGGGAAAATAGCTCTTTGTTGTACACACACAAATTTGAAAATGATGTTGTTGAAGCTTTAGTTGTTTTGTTCCATCCTTGTGATGAGTTGAAGCAGATATGTGAATATGTGTACTTCTCATGTGGTTCCACCGGCAAAAGCCCAGAGCTCATAGCTCTTCATAAGAACAGAAATTACCAAAATCCACCTCCAAATTATAAACCAATAGAGTGCCAGATACATCAATTGAGACTCATTACATTTGATGGTGAGGATTGGTTTTATACCATATATGTGTACAGTAATTATGAGTGACATAGGGTTGAGTAATTTCTTGAAAGAAAAAGTTACTCAAGGTAGTATTTAAACATAAAAAATTCCTGTGGTGTGCTGGACATTTCTACCAGTGTCAAAATCAACATTCAGCATCCTGTAAGTCGGTCATTTGAGTGCTTTATGAGGATAGTCAAGTGCAGGTGAAGTGAAAAGACCACCAGTATTAAAGTGAGTCAAGCGGAATGAAATTATAATGTAATAACAGAAACAGTATGAGTGTGCACGAAAGGAAATTTAATCAGATACTCGCAGATAAGACTTGCACTGAGAAGCTTCAATAGATTTACTCTGTTGTAGAGAAAAATGAAATGTTAATCTTAAATAATATTTATCCATATTACCTCAGCATGTGATGAAAAGAGACGAGAAGCCACCCCACTTATACGGTTTGGGTTTTTCACACGTTACTTTTTAAAATTGACCCGTTTAAAGAAGTTTTCATTTCCACAATTTACAGAGAACTAACAGCTGAGTTCTGTGATACTGGTGTAATCAAGTTCAATACCTTCATGATTCTTATAGTCTTTAATATATTTTGTTTGTCAGCCTCAGTCTGGCACCGCTCTGGTCGTCCATTGGTTCTTGCTTCAATTTTAGGAAGGTGTTTACATAATCTGTAAACAGTCCTCCTTTCTGAGTGTTGGAATTGTACTGGGAAGTTTTCTCCCAATGGTACACTTATTGAATTTTCAACATTTTATACCCCATTTCAACAGCATGTTGCAATTTTGGAGTACACCAACTACCTACCAACACTCTGCGGGCCTTAGTACACTGGCAGGGATCAAGGTTTTCAGCTTCTGCACAAGTTCTGCACAAAGCAAACTTGAGTTTGCCCCCAGAACGATAAGGGAGAAAAGACCTTGTGGTGTTAAGAAGCTCACTTTGACCATACTAATTGCAAAGTATTAATATAATGAATAGACTTCAAATTTTGAGTGATCACAGTGGGATGGCCCACAAGAAATGTAGCAAACTTGGATATACTAGGATACAAAGAAGTGAAATAGATATATTTGATTTGCTCTGTGTCCTTGACCTTATAATGCAGAGCTGCTGCCCTAGTCCAGCCTCCAAAACAAAGTGTCAGCCATTTTAAGCCTGTCTTGAATGTCTAAAGATTCAATGACAAGTCAGGATTATATTTGATCTGTTCACAAAACTCAAAACTCATGTTCCAAGATGCATACATATTTTTATATCATTTCCTCAAAATCCTCTTTCTTCTGGATGGTCAGGGCATTTAATCAATCTAATGTATGTTTGGTCCAAGGATGTTGAATCTCCTGTCGTTTGTCAGGATAACATTACTGACAAGCATGAAACACGCAGCCTAGAAATTCATAGGCCTTTTTCTTGTTGTTCACTTCTGCATAACCATCAAGTCTGTAGCTTGTACCGGGGACTTTGACTTCCTCACCATTCAAAGCATGTTGAATATGGGTGTTTTAGGAGTGCATAAGCACCAAATACAACTTTAGAACATTTTTCAGGTACAGAATCAAATTGTGATGCACGCCATTCATCTAGCGCAGTAAATATAATTGGTACAGTATGGTTTGGTGATATAATGCTGATTGACTTATGCAGCAGTAAGCCACCTTTTACAATATCATTAACAGGTAAACTAGTACCTTGTACCCCCACAGGAAAATTGTAAGCTACTCTAGCCCACATAAACATTTCAGAATTTGGTTTAATTTCAAGATATTTATGTGCTTGAACTTTTGTACTTGTGGCTTTGTGACTAAGAGTGGCAAAATGGAAAACAATGCCCTGTAACCGGGCTGGTTACTGTGGCAGTGATTTGTCAGTGGTTCATAGATATTTGTCTTCTTGTTGTGTAATAAAGTCAACTCCAGGCATGAATAGTTGTGATGAAGAGTTGTATATTCAAGATGTGTACAGAAACGTGCAAGGTCTCAGCTCTGGCAATCTCTTGGGTGCGGCCATATTTATACAAATATGCAAATGAATGTAAATTTAACCAGCCCATCTACATCAGTAAAATGTCCAGGTTTTGGGAACTGGTTTTGTAAAAATGGCAAGAGTAAGCAGTTTACTTAATGAGATAGTTCAAAGAGAAACAAGAATTTACCGGCCACTTAAGGTGTAATAGTTATGAGACAGTAAAAGGGTGGGGTTTTTAGGTACAGTTTAAGGAGATTGCTAGTTACAATACTTTTAACATTGAGAGGGATTTCTTATTAATATTTCAAAATAAATTTGATGAAAAAAAAATGTTCTCAGCAGTGCCCTATCATTACAGCCATTTTCAACCAGATATGATGTGCTAATTATGATAGGGCTGGAGTGCTCTTGTAACACATACACACTCACTGTATGTTTTCCTGAGGGAGACATGGCATTTGTACAAGCCTGACCAACAACTTTGTGTGAATCTGAACTTTGTGTGAATCAGTAAGTATAACTGTATCACTGTCAGGGTTAATGTCTGACTTGTTTTGAGCAGGTAATGATACGTCATACATCTCTTTAGATATGAGATTTATATTACAACTTGTATCCATAAATGCTGCGACTTGCAAATCACCAAACTTTAAAGTAAGATAAACTCGCCAATAACCATATCTCTATTATCCATGCATTCAGTGTTTAAATTACTGATATTTGATCCTGAAGTTGACAAGTCTCTGACATTGTTTACTTGGCTAATTTTGCTACTCAGAGTTTCACTGATGCTGGTATCATTTAATCGTGAGATTGCCCTGAGTGAGGGCACCTGTCTTCCCTTAGGTTCCTGTCATTTCCCTGCTGGTTGGCTTGTAGAGTCTGGCAGCAGCCGCGGTCAGTCCAGCCAAACGACCAATTCTGAAGAGTAAATTTAATAAAAATCAACATGTGTAAAATCAAGCTTGATTCCCAGTTTCTCATTCTTTTGGACTTATGCAGACTATTTCCAAAATATCCCATGTTATTCTTGTCTAGATTTCATATAATGTGAGCTTGAACACATGCCTTGAATGCGATAAAGTCAGAAGTAAATGTTTCGTGGCATGTCACAAATGGTACAGTAAATTGTTTGATTTCCATGTGCCATCTACCTTATCCCAGTCACTGTAATTAACCTCCTTTGGTTTTTCTTTCTGATGAAACATGCACTTAACATCTAGTTCACTTTACACCCATGCAAATGTGTCTGGATTTGTTATTGCAGTGAATCCACGTATGTGGAGAGCTTTCAGTTTACTGGAAAGCTCTGGTCCTTGCATCACAAACAGGTCATTCTGTTTGCAAAATTAGTGAGCTTGATGTATTTTGAGCATAATGTGCAGAAAAGCGCCCTAGACATTCAAATGGCAGGATTTTCAACAAGGAATTTTGAATGCAAATTGTGCATATTGTCATTAAGTACATGTTTTTGTTTTACCTAATTCCCACATTTCACAGTATCTTTTTTACCTGGCTGTACTGTGCTTTTGTCTTCCCTTTCCAAGAAAGGAATAACCTTGCCTTTGAAATGCTGTGGAATGATGAGTTTCTTAGTAGCTTGAAACTGATTTCCCACTGATTTATATTAAGGCCTCTGGCAAACATACTTTGGCACCTATATTTTTTCAAAATCTTTCCCAACATCACCTGGGCTTTGCCTTTTACTTCAAATAAAAGTGTGTTCTGGAAAAGTAACTCTCGATGTATCTATAGGTAAAGGAGCATTATGAAGGCCAGCATGTCTGAGCTCTCTCTTTGTTTTTGACTTGGACTTCATTTGGTGTGGCTGTTAAAATGTTGATGGCGTTGAAGGTTCCATCACAGTTGGTGCTCTCTGTATCCATTTTTTAAGCATCCAGGTTCCTATTTTTAACTTGTCAACTTTTGGAGACAAACTAGCAATGGCACCCTTATCTTTTTTAGCTGAGCTAAGCACGTTTTTTCCCTTCCTTCTTGTTTTCATTGGCAGAGAATTAATTCTTAACATTTATTTCCTCTTTATTTATAGCTACATGTATTCACAAATCATACATGCTAATTAAGTGTCCATTTTTTCTTTAATCTAGAGGCTCTTAGTGGGTTGGTCTACCATGCTTGTCAGGCTGCTGATTAGGTCTTAGCTAAATAGCTTCTTGGACCATATTCCAGTTATTTTGCTGGCCATCACCTGCATATGTCAGCTGTGCCGACAGGTGCCTGTCATGCACAGAATCCTGAAATATATGCATGTAGATATACATTGGTTGGTGGTTCTAGATGTTGGTTACATGAGCTTTATTTTTCATTTATGGCTAGCCTTGCATGTGAGGAAAAAAACTGGAAAATCTAACACACAAAGCCTCAACCTGTGAGATAACATAAATAAGATAAAAAAGCTAAATATGAAATATGATCACTTATTATTATTTACAAAGTTTCCATTGGGATGCTTTGACTGCACAGGTTTCATGATGGTAGTACAATATGTGGGAAAGTTACCATGTTTGCAATTAAGGCATTTTATGGATTTTTCATTTTTGCAAGATACATGTAAGATAATATAATTTTTATTTCAAACTCAAATTGCATAGTTATTACACACAAATAAGAGTGTTTTCATGCACAAAATACCATTATTGTCAGAGTGGTCCCTCATGACAGAGCATGTGTATATGTCCACCTTTATCTCAATAGGACCACTAAGACATATTGTTGTGCAAGTATACAGTGTATTATTAGCCATGTAACCGGCTGAGTAAAATGAAAAGTTACCAAACTGTGAAATTATATCTTCTAGGTTAGGAAGTGGATATGCATTCTTAACTACAGTCTCATTTAATTTTCTATAATCTATGACTAATCTATATCCGCCATCTTTCTTGGGAACTAAGATTATGGGTGCTGCATAAGCACTACTAGAAGGCCTAATGAGGTTAGCTTTGAGTAAATCATCTAATTGTTTTTCAAGTTCTGCCCGTAATGTTAGGGGGGTTCTGTAGGCTCTTTGTTTTGCCGGTGGGTTATCACCTGTTTCAATACTCATGGGTGGCAAGGATGTGTTGCCAAGTTGGGTATCTTTTGAAACAAATACGTCAATGTACTGTTCTAACAAAGATTTCAATTTTTCTCTTTGTTCAGGTTTTACATGGTCCAATTTAAATGTCAGTTTACTTGTTTGATCCTTGGCAGGTTGACTGTCAAGTTTTATAGTAAGTATACCAGAATTGTCTTGTGTTACGTCAATTTTGATAATTTCAGCAATTTGATTTTCTTCGAGTTCTTCTGCTGTTGCCAAAACAATCTCAGGCTGGAACATGACTGCAACATTGGTTTGGCTTATGATAGGCAATTGCACTTTATTGCCTGGGGATGCTGAAATAATGCAATCTGGAATCAACACCAGGGTATTTTGCCAGTTCTGGTGCATTACCTAACTGAGAGATGCAAGAAACACCAGGTGTCTTCAGTCCAGGGATGTTAATTGGTACAATTACTTCAGATTCCGGAGGAATGATGATTTTGTCAGCCAACTGTACTAAATAACAACTTCTTTGAAGGTCCGATTTTCGTTGTAAAAGTGTAATTTTGTTCCCAAGACTGATAGTTCTGTTTGCATAATCCAAACCTGCCTTGTTTGCAGAAAGAAAGTCACTTCAAAGTAAAATTGGGTTTGTAACACCTTTTACAATCTCAAATGGTGTGGTGCACCCAGTAGGATGGAAAATATCCCCATCTACTGTACTGATACTGACGTCAGCATGGTCCACCATAGTCTTAATGGAGTAGCCCCGCGCCGCATACGGAACGGGCCACGTAGCCAAGTTATAACGGCTATACCTGCGACCATCAACCAAAGGCAACTTAACCCGATAGATCAGAGTGTCCCGGCCCCATACTGGATAAATATGGGAGTGTTCATAATACCACTGAATGGGATCCACGGGGTAAGTAGTTGTAGTGGTCGCCTGTCGGAGCACATCGCGTAATTGCGACACACTCAAAATGTCTTCAGTCAATGGCCCCATTTCTAGGGAAGCCCTCTGATGGGCATAAGTGTGAAACAGACGTACATATGAAACTGTAACTTGCTCCAAGGTAGCTACAATTCTCTCGAAATAAAATGCCCGCTCCAACCGGTAAAGTCTATTGATGGTCACATTCAGCTTGGACAAAGCACGATTCAATTTTGGAATTAAATAATTAGAAATGAAGGTGGTCACTTGGGTGACTTGTCTTCTATTCCAGGTCACAGCACTATGGGTCCTATTCAAAACAGTGGTAAGTTGATTTACCTGGTGCACCATAGTGTGCTGGTACTGCCTGGTTTCTATGATGGCACGGAGACACTCATCCACAGAGTCATCCGTGGCTAAACCAAAAAGTGTAGAGCCAATCTGTCCGAAAAAGTCAAACAACCCACGGGTACCTCTGTGCCGTGCTGGTGGTGCTGGAATAGGGGTCACATCTGCCCCTGACAGATATTCCTTTAAAAACTGCAATCGGCCCAGCCATGCCTTACTCTGTACACCGGAGATGACTTTTCGTGCAGTGGCTTTTGTAACTTGGTCGAGAACCAAATTAATATTTGGCAAAACTGAGGGATCTAACACTGGTGGGTCTATCACCACCAAAACAGTCCATTCTGCTGACTGAACTTGGAGCCGGTCTGCTTTGGTGAGAAGAAGGCCATCCTCAAGAGGCTAGACTGAAGCTAACACATTGCCTAACATCGCTTGGCCGAAGAGCAGACAAAGGATGCCAGCTCTATAGCTGCTAACCTCTGGCGTTTTTGCTCCTCCGCTGGGGGTGGACATGCTGGCGCTGGTCTCTTGACTGCACGTGAAGGTGGTGGTGGTGACGGCGGTGGAGGACTGTTAGTACGCGGCTCATCCACATCCATAGGCAAACCTCGCGATCGCGTGAAGTACCTATGAGTGACTGCCGGTGTTGGAACCGTTGTCACGCCACCTCCAGCTCGTTCATGCGCAGTCGCACTAGAAGTCAAAGCTTCCCGCTGATTGGTTACCGCCGGAGGCGCAGATGGTGAACCATCATCATAAGATAGCGGCTCAGTCACACCTGACTGCACTCCTCGGCACACCACTACTGGGCTAACAGCTCGGCCTGTTGAGGCTTCGTTAGAGCTGTGAGTGACCTCATCCATGGACTCGGAGACAGGGGGTTCCGCGTCCGAATCGACATGCACATCTGGAACCGAACTGGGGCCAGGGCACGAGCTGCCACTCGGCACCGGCCGTCTAAGCCCAGGCACACATAAAGACATTTCTGTGCCTTGGCGGGCGTTCCGGCGCGGCCGCGTATGGAACTCATCCCATGCCAGGTTCGGGTCCACCAGGAGCAACTTACTCGTGTTAACAGTGTGAGTCTTACCAGTTTGCTGCTGTCTGATCCAGCAAACCGGTCCCCTAGTCCTCGGCCTCCGGGGAAGGTGATGACAACCTGACTTGTAGTGGTTTCCCCCACAGTTTAAGCAGGACACACCGCCGCCCTGGCTGCTCTGTTGAGGACTGTTGGCCTGGGGGTTGTGCTGGCCCTGATAACGCTGGGGACGTGGCTCCACTTCGGGCTCACCCGCCTTCTCCAGCCGTGTTAATCGACTGGCCATCCGATCCTGACCCTTCTGGAGTTGTTGCAGGACCTTCATCAGCTCGTCCGACGGGGCGGGGGCCATGGATGAAGTGTCCATCGGCTCCTCCTCGCGCCGTAGCCCGGTATACCGTTCCAACCCGGCCTCTATCTGCTCCACGAACCTCAATGCAGCCTCCAGGGTCTGCTCCGTCAGTTCCAAACTGACCTTCTTTGCGACTTCCGAGGACCGCAGACCCTTGACATATTGGCGAAGCAGAGTCCTTTTGGTGTCCACCGATCTGCTCCCTGGGTAGGCTCGCCGGGTAGCCTCTCGGAACCGGCGGTTGTAAGAAGCCAGGGTCTCTCCGTCTGCTTGTCTCTGGTTCTCTACCACCAGGCGCAGCCTCTCCTCCTCGTCTGCCGACAGAAAAGTGCGCTGGATGTGAGACTTGAGGCGGGCCCAGGGCACCTGAGTCCGCTCCTCTGCCTGGGAGTTCAGGTACCGCAGTACCTCCCTCCTCAGTGGGCCGCTTGTGGTCCGACTGACGATGCTGATGATCGCCCGGTTGTCATTTTCTACCATCGGGACCAGTAAATCGACTTCATATAAGTAGTTGCGGGTCTGCGCCCCAACTTCACCGTCACAGATGGTGAAGCCCCTGCACAAGTTGTTCAGCAGGTCCTTCCCCCTCTGCATCTGCCACTGAGCCCGCTGATCCGCGTGGAACTAGCTCTCTACATCTTTAATTTCATTGAGCATGCCCACCAATTGTGAGGTGGGATTGTGCTGCTCCATGGTGTCCATATCTCAATTATTTAACAATGGTTAATCACAATAAGTCTATAATATATATATATTGGTGGCCACTCACCACAAGTAAAAGTCCCGCAATCTCTGGGATGGGGCCCGTGTCCTCGTGACTTTCACCAGCACGCGGCGCACGTCATAGCACCGGGTGCCCTCGTGGTTGGCCCACACCAAATGCTGTCGCATCAAGTATGTGGCCCAACCGTGATCGCCGCTTGTGCTGGCTTGTCCCAGCCGCAGGGTGCACCGCCCACACTCCAATAGGTAGACTCTGAACACTCCACAGTGTTCTTTCCTCAAGTGTCTGACGAGGTCCCCTTCACTACAATAATTATGCTCACACAGGGAGCACCTATATGTGGCCATCAATAATTATAAGGACGGCGGTCGACTTACAGTCTATTGGTCTCCCACTCATCAATCTCGTCTTCTAATGTCTTCAAATCATCCCGATAACTTGCCCACATGGGTTTTGTGAAGGAATCGTCGGGTTTGATCCCATCATGGTCCCCTGCAGGTACCAACCGTAGCTTTGAATAATCAATGTGCGGCTTCCAATTCTTGCGGGCTTCGTCCCAGTCCACTCTGGGGGTGGGTTTGTCTTCATTCTTGGAAGCCATCAGTTCAGAGCTGGTCCGTCATAAAAAAATATAAAAGAAGAAATCCTGGCAAGCTCGCCAATGAAAAAGTGGTTGGCCAACTTAACTAGAAAAAGTTGGTTCACTTTTCTAGGGCTTGGTTATGGAAACGCTGCTTGTACATTCCTCAGAAGATTGCTCGTTCATGTCCGAGATGAGGACCAGCCAGTCTGACTTGGCTCTGGCATCAAGCCTGCTTGCCTGCCGGGCAGCAGGAAGAAACCACACATCCACTCAGGTTGAGAGAAGAAGACTTAAGACTCACTTTATTGCTTGTACATCGTATACATATATGTTTCTGTCCGCACTGGCCTCGTCACCCATTGGTTGATCTCTCTGGCGTCTTTTAACACCTTACATAAATGCTTATTGTGTGTTTATTAGCCTGCGTAAGATGTACAGGTATCTACGCACAACAAATTATTTCCCCGCAAGGCGTACACCTGGATATGTGGTCAAAGAGCATCCTGGATCTGCTTCACATTCCAGGACAAATTGACTTGTTTTGTTGGCTTCTTAATTTTGGGAGTTGCAAATGAGATTTTTCCAATTTTAAAACTTCAATTTTACTTCCACAAATTACTAACTGCATTCCTGGGGTTTTGGTTCACCACTAAATTGCCGCAATTAAACCATTAAAATGTCAAGTGTACATCTGTACAATTCAGCAGAAACCAATGAATTCAGTTGCGGTTCCATAATACAAAACTTTTAACGAGTTGTTGCTTTCTTACTGATGAAGCAAGGCTACCCAGGCTGTTATCCTGAACACAAAAGTTACCTAACGCTACATCTGACAGTCGTTCGATCACATAACCAGGGGCAACACAACAGAACACGCCACTGACTAAGTGTCATCAAAGTGTCATCATTGCATAAGTGTACACGAGTGATTGCCACACAAGACCTGAAAAGGCATTGTGTGAGAGGATGGCCAAACACAAGCTTGTACGAAGTTACTACCTGTTTGGTAAGATTGCTGCTGGCCATTCTGGTCCCATCTCTGGCCTGTGCCAAGTTTTCGACCTCACCAGCCCACCTGCCTGTGCAGCTATCCCTACTTGCCTGCTGCACAGCCAGAGCAATCCCAGGCAGCCATCATTTATATACTAAACATTACAAACAGGCCAGTGGCTTTTACACTCTGTTTCAATACTCATGGGTGGCAAGGATGTGTTGCCAAGTTCGTTATCTTTTGAAGCAAATATGTCAATGTGCTGTTCTAACAAAGATTTCAATTTTTCTCATTGTTCAGGTGTTGCATGGTCCAATTTAAATGTCAGTTTACTTGTTTGATCCTTGGCAGGTTGACTGTCAAGTTTTTTAGTAAGTATACCAGAATTGTCTTGTGTTACCAAAATTTTAGTAATTTCAGCAATTTGATTTTCAAGCTCTTCTGCTGTTGCCAAAACAATCTCAGGCTGGAACATCAGTGCAGCATTGGTTTGGCTTATGATAGGCAATTGCACTTTATTGTCTTGGGATGCTGAAATTATGCAATCTGGAATCAACACCAGGGTATTTTGCCAGTTCTGGTGCATTATCTAACTGAGAGATGCAATAAACACCAGGTTTCTTCAGTCCAGGGATGTTAATTGGTACAATTACTTCAGATTCCGGAGAAATGTTGATTTTGTCAGCCAACTGTACTAAACAACAACTTCTTTGAAGGTCCGATTTTCGTTGTAAAAGTGTAATTTTGTTCCCAAGACTGATAGTTCTGTTTTCGTAATCCAAAGTTGCCTTGTTTGCAGAAAGAAAGTCACTTCAAAGTAAAATTGGGTTTGTAACACCTTTTACAATCTCAAATAGTGTGGTAATCTTTAATTTGTTTAGTTCAAATTCCACCTGTGCTGAACCCAAAGAAGCCAATTCATGACCAGTTATACTTGAAAGGTGTGTTAATTGTCTAGGGAGTACCGTTCCTTTACATTTGTCAGGTAATAGATTAAAACATTTCTCTGACATGATAGATATGTCTGCTCCCGTGTCTAGAATAGCCCAAAGAACCTGTTTGTCAAATGTTATCTTTATTACTGGGGTTTCTACAGGTTGGGCGGTAGAAAGCAACATGCCTGGCACAGCCATCCCGTAACCATACCAGGGTTTCCCTGACGTTGTCTATTTGCGTTATTTGTGTTAGTACCTTCCCCTTGTTCCCTTTGCCTTATTCTGCATTTTCTCCACACATGGCCAGGTTTTGAACAGTGCCCACAAGTGGGTTTATTGTCTTGCGTCCAAGTAAGGGGTTTTCCCTTATACATAGGTGGTCCTCTTTGTGGGGTATTTTTATCAGTTTTATCATTTTTCTGGACAGCTAAAACTTCTGTCAGCATGTTCTTTATTTCTGTGATTTCATTGTGCTTTTCAGTAACAGCACCTATCTCCATAGGTTCTTCACACCTGCAGAGGTCAAAAGTTCTAGTTGTAGGCTGTTCTTGTACTGCCATGTTAAGTGCCCCCTGGAGGGGTATGGGGCGTTGCCTAATTATCTTTCGAGTTTCGTAATCATCCTTGATTCCGTCAAGAAAGACGTCTTTTAATTGCTGTTGTATCAAGTGGTCTGAGGGGTCTATTGTATTGAATGCCTCTTCTGCGACATCAATTATTCATTCCGAAAAGTTCTGCACACTCTCTAGGGCATTTTGTTTTAGTTTCTTCAATCTTTGTTGTGTGTATTGAATATCTGTCAAATCACTAAATTGGTCTTTCAATGCAGTAATTACTGCGGCCCATTATATGTCTGGGCTACTCCTTAGTAGCCTTGAATAGAATTCAGCAGCAGGCATCTAATTCTAAGGCATCCGCAGTTTTGCAGATTATCTGACCACAATTCTAAATGGTACATTGAACAGAAAAAGACTCTATTTTGACACGTGTATCTGATGTCACCCAAACAAAAGCAATTGCAATAACTACACCTTTTTGCTAATAGTCCTTGATTTTCAGGTTTTCTGTTGTCTTCACGTATGAATTCAAGGGTAAACTTGTATTTTTTATCAGGATGTCTTGTCCCTTGGTCAGCCATAGATTTTTAATGACTTAATTTGAGATACAGTTCTTTGATAGTGAATTGATTGTCTTCTCGTGTAATAAATTCAACTCCAGGCATGAATAGTTGTGAAGAAGAGTTGTATATTCAAGATGTGTACAGAATCGTGCAAGGTCTCAGCTCTGGCAATCTCCTGGGTGCGGCCATATTTATACAAATATGCAAATGAATATAAATTTAACCAGCCCATCTACTTCAGTAAAATGTCCAGGTTTTGGGAACTGGTTTTGTAAAAATAGCTAGAGTAAGCAGACTACTTAATGACATAGTTCAAAGAGAAACAAGAATTTACCAGCCACTTCAGGTGTAATAGAATTGATGCTGACGAAGTAAACAAGTTCATAGTTATGAAACAGTAAAAGGGCGAGGTTTTTAGGTACAGTTTAAGGAGATTGCCAGTTACAATACTTTTAACATTGAGAGGGATTTATTAATAATTTGATGAAAATTTAAAAAAATGTACTCAGCTTTGCCATATCATTACAGTCATTGGTCTTGGTGTACAACATGTGAACTTTCAGTAATTTATCATCAAACATGTCATTTGTACCACTACTTCAATGATGTTTACAATAACTTAAAGGCATTACTTGAACAAACCACAAAAGACAAAAACACTGTGTAATACATTTAACTGTGAAAGTGGTTTGGACAAAAATATTAAATTACACATCTTAAAAATGTTAAAGAATTTATTTTTGCGGTTTCTGAAACATTTATCTTCAAATTCACTATGACACCAAAAAATGAAAACCAGTTAACATTTCACAAGTAAAATATGTGTACATAATTTCTCATGCCAGAGTGAACATAGAGAAATCTTAAAAATTTCCTTCCTGAGTTGGCTAACATGAATCCAAGAATATCCTAAATTACATGTCCTTCTAATAACAGATGAAATGTAGTACCATATAGAAATAGAAAATAGACAGAAAACTACATGTAGGAAAGTCTAAACAGATATCATAGCAATTGTGCTTTACAAAAATATATAAATTTAGCACACTTTTGCACGTGTCAACTATAGTTAATATATAGAGCAATTGACTCCTTTTTTACTGATTGTAATACTGGCAGAATGAGCATTGCCATCGTTTGTGTCAATGTAATATCATCTGAAGAAAAATCATTGACATAACAGGAAAATAATTTCAAAATGTTTTTGTGCTAATTTTTAAATTTGTGGCATATTTATGTAGATGGTTAAGTAGGGGAAAAAATCAAACATTAAATTGAATTACTTTAAACAATTTTCTTTTCTCCACTAGAGAAATACTGTGACATGATAAATTCAAAACAGTACTTTGCATATATTTATATTTTTTAAGCAGTCAGGGCCTTTGATAATACTTAGCTGGGTAGGAAACAATCTTGACTGCAATTTGCACACAAAAGATATTGGAATTGTTTATCAAGATTCAAGGGAGTTTCACACCCTGAGGTACCATGCAAGGCCCATGGAAGATGGTATTGGCTGACTGCATGGTGCAAATTATGTTGACCCACACACTGCATTCCATGCTAAATTACTGAAACAAATTGAAGAACAATCACATTACATGCAAACCAGATGAACAATTCACTCCCTGAGCACTGACTTGAAACTATCTTAAGTTACCTTTTCAAGGATAAAATATTTTGGGTAAAATTTCAGGCTTAGCATGCAAAGGCAGTTGGTATTACACTACAGGCATTACTGCACTCCAGTTCCCTAAATTCAATACATGTGTTTATTTGGTCCCACTGACTGCAAACTTCATGCTCTAAACACATGTAAAGTGTAAGATTCTGCTGAAAATTGACTCTGCATGTACATACCTATTTAAAAAGCCTGTATGGAAGTCTGCTACCCCGCCATCTCATGCTCACATCATGTCTCTCCCATGTGTTCAAGGTTCCAGGGGGTTAATTATGCCTGTGTTGAGGCAACATAATTGGAGAGTGCCAAAGTGACTTTCTTCTACATTGATTGTGTTCACCATTGAGACAGTTCACTATGTTTTGTCTTGCTTGGTCTGCAGCTTGATAAAACTTTTGTGTTGACACACCATACTTTTTTAATGCAAGCGTCAATTGAATCTGGCACTTTGTAACTAGTTTGTGGGCCAGATATGCACGATTGAAGTTGAAACTTCTGTCGGTGGCTTTCCCAAGGTGCATGCTGAGGGATGTAGCTTAGAATTTTTTTCTCTGACAGTGCAAGACGTGCACAGTGCATCTCAACTGTTCAGGAGCTGTCTGAATTTTGGCATACCCATCACTTATAACATGAGTCACCTTTTTTAATGTTTTCAATGATTTTGGACACGTCTTTGACCCGCTGCTGTCAATGGCAGCTATTTCCTCCATGTTGGCATATCTTCCAGTTTTGGTTAAAGTCTGCTGTGCAAGCACCAGGCCAGTTTCAGCATCAGTCATGGGTGTATATGACTGAGTTCCAGCCTGGCACATACTTCTGCCTTTGGGTGGATTGTTGTACACTGTGTCTGTCATTACTTGAAGCTCGCTGCCTTGCATATCTATCAGCAGCCTCTGGTTTTCATCCATCTGCTCTGTGTTCAGTGTTGTGTAGTTCACAGAGCACTTGTCCACCAAAGCCTGCAGTGTCTTTGCATTTGGAGCATGACAGTCCAGGGCTGCAAACATAAGTCTGGTGTCCTCAATGCTGATGGGACTTTTCATCAAGAAGGTTCCCAACTGCAGATTAAATGATGCTGGGGCCCGTCCAGGTCTTCAGGTGTTGTGCATACCGCAACACTCGGAATAAAGAAATTGTGTGACATTTGTCCATTAGAGACAAATGAGACTTTTATGCTGAGTGTTGTGGTATGCATCATAACCATTACCATCCATACTGGTGTGAAAACGTTATGTTTCAGCCTTGTATTTCCATTAAATAATTATATATTCAAAATGCTTACTTGCACCAGAAATATATTGCAGGAAACTGCCATTGTGATTTTGTATTGAATGTACGTGTGTTTTTTCTATGGCTGTAGATGACAGAACTTCCATACCAAGAATATGTGGTAATGGTTATGATATTTATTATTGAAAATTCCTCTATTGATAAAATAAATAGCTGCTTTAACACAATTTGGTATTAAATTAATTTTCTTATTTAATTTAATAAAACTTATTTTCAGCTTTTCTATACTGCAAAACTATTGTCGAAAACTTTCATGTTTATGCAAAACCAGCTGATTCTGGCCATAATAATGCATATTGTAGAATCAAGTATGACTATTTATTTTCACATGTCACAGATATAGGTTTTTTCTGCTGCAGATATACCTGCACACATATTACGTGCCCAGCATTTACACTTGTTGCACAAATGCATATTTTCCGGAATGTCTTCTTCACAGAGAAAGCAAAACCAGCTTTATTACTGGTTTGCAAAGTTTTTTGTCTCTTAACTTCAGTCTTCTTCCCGCCAGTAGAACGTGTACCAGATTTAGTTTTTTTCGCTTCTGGCAATAATTTTGGATCAGACACTGGGGGTTGCTTTTTAGCTTTATGTGATTTTGCTAAGTCTTTCGATGTACCACGGGCCTCATTTGTCTCTTGTATGATATTTTTATCTTGATATCGAACACCACAACTGTCTCTTGGACTCTCAACATCCTCAAGTAAAACCTGGACATCACTGGTCTCCTCCATTGCATTGTCATCAGGTGAGATTTTGGCATCACTGATCAGGGGCATCTCATTTCCATCAGGTAAGACTTCAGCATCACTGGTCCCGGTCATCTCATGGCTGGCAGCTGAGACTTGAGCATCACTGGTTTCGGTCATCTCGTGGCTGGCAGCTGAGACTTGGGCATCCCTGGTCACGAGCATCTCATTGCTGTCACGTGAAATGTTGGGCATTGCTGGTCATGGGCATGCCATTGCTGTCAGGTGAGACTTGATCATCACTGGTCTCTGGCTTGGTATTGGTTGCAAGTTCAGAATGTGACATCTCATTCTACAATACAAGCCTATACATATCTGTTTTTGTCCACACTAGGCACGTCCCTAATGGCAGATCTTTCTGTTATCTTCAACCACTTTACGTAAACACTTATTGTGTGTTGATAAACGTGCCGCAACATGTACACGTATCAACGCAAAAACAAATTGTTTCCCCGCAAGGCGTACACCTGGATATGTGATCAAAGAGCACAGCACCCTGGACCAGCTTCACATTCCAGGACAAATTAACTTATTTGTTGGCTTGGTGACTTGCAAGCACGAATCTCGCCTTGTTAACCTCAGGTTGGCTTCCATGGTGATAGCCTGCCTGAGAAGGTGCTCGATTGCCATACCCCGGGACGCCTGAAGCCGGGTATTCAGACTAATCCAGTCCTTGACTGGTTCTGGGACCTGCTGCAACACAAAGAGCCGCTGCATAATCTCGGCAGACGCGGCCAAGGACATGTCCAAGAAGGAGGCGATGATTACCATCGCTCTTGCATCCTCCTCTAGTCTACTTAGGACTTCCTGGGGGACTTAAGGAGATGGGGGGATCCATTTGCAGATATTCTTCTATTCCACGTCTACCTCCGTAGCCCTGTTGTCGTAGATCTCATTAGGTACACAGTACCTAGCAATGTTAGCTCTTGGTCTCCTCAACAGCTTCCCGCACTTCAGCGCTTGCTGAGTTGGGACGCCGGAGGGCAACCTAGATCCGCGGAGCTCTTTATCCAGGCTCTGATACACTTCGGCCACGTAAGCAGAGAAGGGGAACCCGGACCCGACTTGTTCCAACACCGACGGCGACTCTAGTGGATACACTGACATCGCTCATCTCTTATAAATATGGTTATTGCTTTTGAATAAATTATCATCAGTCCGTAGATTTCTTGTCCAGTCCTTAAAATATCCATGTTAATGAGTTCAGGATCTGGAATTTCGGCTCATTTGTGAAGATATAATAAAATAATTTTTATACTTTTTTTTGTTTTAAGTTGATATTAATTGATCAAAAGGCGTATGTATTTATGTCCAACACAAACTTAACAATTTAACAGATAAGTAGATTTACAGTGTGGCTGGTCTGAGCTCCTCGTCATCAGACAAGTATAGATCTTGTTTAAGTAATGAAACTGATGCAATAAATTTCTTGTGCCACTCGGGCCACACAGGGAAAGTTTTTGGTAATGCCTGGCCAGGGAATGCTCTTCTCCACCTTCTTTCTCTGAGCCGGGGTAAAGCTGTGAAGCTGAGGGTACAATCCTTTCAGAGCGTCTGCTCTGGACCCTTGAAGCAAAGCTTGCAATATATTGTTTGTAAAACTCGCCCGCTCTTTCTCTTCTTGCGAGAGTTGGAACTTCTTTAGGAGTTCTGGATCTGATCACTCTGTGGACTGCAAGGGAGCATTCTGGCCAGGAGTACGTTTCTTCTGGCCACTCCCTTGAGACAAATTCTGGCAAAGGGACGGGATTCGCTGATCTTTCTCCTCGCGGATCATTTCTGATCTCAACTGAAGAGACACACCCTGGGGAGGACTGAAGCCCGCAGAGGGGGAGGTAGGTTCCTCCAGGGTCTCCTCCCCCTCCTTGTTTAGCTGGACCATTTCAGTCTCCATTTCCAACGTATCAACAGCAGCTTCTCCTCCAGAAAGGCTCGCCAGCACGGGAGCAAATTCAGATTGTTAAACTCTTTCATAGACAGAGCTCAGACTCACCCCAGTGTAGGGATTAACATCCGATCACTTCAACGCCTCTGAAATTCTCCCATATTTGCTCTCCAAACCATCCAAAAGTACCTCAGGTAGATGCTGCTGCCTACCAAAGTACTCAATGGGTACCGTTGGTGATCCCTTCTGCAATCTTTTGGGTATTTTCCTGAGTTCCTGCTGAGCCAAGATCAACAATTCTTCAGCATAAAAAATAGTGGCCTGAACCTCAGGGCTCACTGGAGGTTTGTCTTTGACTGCATGTCGTTTCCTTGTAAACTTCTCTTTCTCCTTCCTTTCCTCATCATCCAGGGCTGCTTGGCTATTCACCTCATTCGTAAACTCATAACCAAAATGAACGACACCCTCTAGGGATTCAACGACTGCTTTGAGATCCATTCCAAGCTCAACAGCTGCCGGTAGATCTTTATCCAATCGAGCTTGGATCATCTTATATTGGAGGATCTCAGTAGTACCTCTCAAGATGCTGGTAGCATTCTGATAGACCTGTAGAGCTTCCTGAGCTTTCCGCAGATTGTCCCTATTGACAGGTCCAACTGGGTGCTGCTCATTGAGGGGTGGAGGAGGAGGTGCCTTTCCTCCCCCTGATTGCATCATCTGGATCTGACACGTTTGGGTAGTTTGGCTTTTATGAGAGGAGTAGATTCGGGTTCTGGTTCCTCCTTGGGTTCCGGCTCTGAATCTCCAGAAGATGATGCTCCAGTGCATTTTAATCTCAAAGCGGCTTGTGCTTGAATTCCGCCTTCACTGTCCTTATCCCACATCCTCTTGAGGACTTCAGTTCTAGGGCTGGGAGTTTTGTCATGGTATTTAGCGAGGAATTTATTCTCCTCATCCAGCCATCTCCCACTAAGAAACCCATCCATTTACACTATACATTATTAAAGGCCAGTGGCTTTTGCAATTTGACACAGATTTCTTCAGTTCATTATGAAAGTATGACACACATTTTTTTTTGCGAAAATATGTAGAGTTGTGAGATAGTATTTCTTGCAAACTCTGATCATGGTTCCCTCTACATGAAATTGATAGACAATAGAATATTTTCACATGATAGAAGGCCCCACAACTCTCTGTCGGCGCTTTTCAAATTTCATGGTTGTATTTCCAATAAACTGTCTCATCTCATTCTCAGATAGCCCCGAAAAGTCATCACAAATTTTTCGTCTTATTAAATTCTGGTAACCATGGAAATGTTTCATTGGTCACATGACCATCAGATCATCTGTCTGATCAGGTTGATATTGTCATTTGTCTACTGCTATCGAACAGTGATGTAATTTGTTTCACCACTGTGCAACTAGGAGGAGGCCATACATATTTGAATTACTATCAAAGTCATTGGTTAGCTGTGTACCTAACTGTCAACTGTTTTAAAACAGTAGCTTTTAGGGATCAAGATTTAATGTAATGATGGTCTTCATGAGCCATGAATGAGAAGCTTTGTAAGCTTAAGTAAATAATGATTTCATCCACATCTAGAGAGCTAAAGCAGTCTGTATCTGATGGTCCAGTCCTGCATCTGGTTATCTGGTATGCTTTCCTTTCTTCACAAAGTATTCAAATAAACATAAACCATCTGTAATCGGCAGTAACTGATTGTCATGTGAAAGGGATTCTATATCCTGCACACAATTGCAAAAAAAAAATTGAAGTAGGTATGTTGATGCAGTTAATTGTTGCATCATGATAAAGGATGGTTTTAGAAGATAATAGCCAACAGAACAAGGAAGTCAGTTTGTCCAGGTAGCCAGTCACAGGGGACTTGGGGAAGAACATCACCTGTTCAGAAAGAAGCCCCAGCCTTTCATATTTCATCAGTTTTGTCATTACTTCTCGAGTGGAAGAGGTGCCTGTGTGGGTCACTACCTTAAAACACTCCACTCCATCTCATTATTGTCATCATCCTGGACCAATATACTCCAAACACAATTATTTGAGACATTTGTGTCAAGTTTACAGGGGTAATTAGTTTGAGGATGTGCCATTACCTGGGTATCAACAGCTGGTGCAGATTGTCAAAAGCTTGCTGCTGGTCTGGTACCCATAGATAAGGTTGAGTTCTCCTTTTAAGGTTATCAGTGGTCACGGCACTCGAGTATACACACCCAAGAAATGACTGTGAGTAGTGACCCTGAAAAGATCATAGCCATTGTAAAGATGCCATTGCTGACCCCAGAAACAGGTTCTCACAGTATTTTGTCTTTCATACGAAATGTCGACATTTTTTGCAGCTATGGTCTTAGGTGTCAAACAGTCTAGTATTTATGTAGTCTTGAACCCTTTTAGTACATCTATGTACATGTATGCTGTGTGCACATAGACATCTATTCATTATAAATGGCTAGCCATGCAGCAGGCACATAAACGATGCTCTTAGAGGCCAAGTTTGGCATGTATACAGTGTGGGTAATACCGTTTGTCCAGCAATGCTGTGTCCATCTTGTGGTGCCTTGCATCAATTATAAAGTTAAAATATCTTGACACATCATGTTAAAAAGGCATAATATGCATCTGTGAACACTGGTATATTCTCTACACAGCTGATGAAACAACACATCACTTTAACACCAAACTTTAATGACACCAGAGTCTATTTCTCCCAATACTTTACCTGTATTGCAAGACGACCTGCACCTGAACAGTTTTTCTTAAAAATTATATTGTATTTAGGATTTTAAGGTTTTATGTAGCCATAAGAAAGTCTCATTTTGAGAGATCTTTACAAGGGTATTGTGCTCCATTTCAGCTGAAAATCCATTTAGTTTTAAGGACACCTTTTGTAGCGATGTAATTTTCGATATGTAACAATGTGAGCATGCTAGATGACACACACATCCCATACCACAATTTGAAATATGCAAACTTTGGTCGAGCTTGTTATTCGGTCTCTCCATTTCTTCCACCTTTAGCCTGAGCACTTTTGCCAGTCACTCCTGCCCATCTGCTGCAAGAACTTGACAAAATCTCTCAAAAATTTTTTTTGATGATCCTCCTTTATATACTTGTTACTTTCACTAGTAGCAGAGTTGCTTCTATTGAAACTTTTCCCACCTGAAAGGGTACTAAAAGCACATTAATATTGGAGAAATTGAATATTTATGCCCATGATTCTCAAGGTATTTAAAGGCAGGTAAAGCAAAATGAACTTGGAATAACTAGGAATCTTGAAAATATATGAACAAACAATCAAAATATTGGGAACTGTCATAATATGAATATAAGAAAATATCCAAGATAATCCCTCTTATACACATCCATGATTAAAAAAAATGTAATACTTCTTTCACAACATATTTAGAGTTAAATGCCAAGGACTGGAAAAAATGCTGACTATGATCTGATCTTACCATAGTCCTAATTGAGCTCACTTATTACCCTTGATTCTCATTGTATAAACCTCCTGACCACCCCCTTACATAAATAAAATGTACATGCGAAGCTAACATCAGTGCTACAAATGTATTTCCCAGTGCTAATCATATTTGCAAGCAAGATACTGTGCACCAAATGAATATCCATCAAAAATAGTCCAGCCAAGTTTGATCTTGATTTCAGCCTTGTTTATCTTCCAAGAACACAACTTTACTTGTAATGCCGTGATTAAGAGCAGGGATGGCTAGCAAGTTAAAGCATTCTATTTTAATATCTCTGCCTGTATTTTTTCTTGCTCCACCTCTGTAATAATTCCTTTCCCACATAAATCTGTGAGCAACTGTTTTCCAAGTGATATGTGTTTCTCAATGTCTTTACCTAGTTGACGAAGTGCTTTTTTCTGAATCCCTTCCATGGCTATTTAAAGGTCTAGGAACACTATTGGTGCAAAACAAAACACAAAAATAAAGTCATCACATGCCACTGCATGGCCCCATGTGGCAAAAGCCACCATCCATGTGATAGTTTTAATCCTGCACCCAGTAACCCAAGAAATATAATGTTTGTGTGCAAGAGTTCCTTCTAGTTGTGTGTTATGATCAGAAGAGCCTTTCCATCTCTGCTGTTTCTTCCAAAGCATTTCTCTTACAGGTCATAAACCTTGCAATTAAATAAATTCAATTACATTAAGCTGTACAAGGGAAAAGGAATTAAGTGTTCAGAACTTAAGCATTACTGTTTGTAAAGAGATCCCCTTTTGAGTTACAGACAGCATGCTATGGAAGAGTGAGACACAAACCCCAGTACCAATCAAACACTTAATACACACATTATGAGCGTTGATCGACAAACCCAGTCTGGAGCTGGTGCTGCTCACCCCTACCACCTCTAGTTTTCCTGATCCCTGTTTGATGGCGGTGCCGGATCCCGGGGTTGCCGCTGCTGCTGCGGTGGATGATGAGGACACCCTTTTTTGTAATGGGGGCCTCCACAGATGAAGCAGGCCATGTTAGCACCTGGCCTCCGGTTTCCCCCAGTTCTCTGAAATCCAGACGTGTCCCGTGGCTGCAGCTACTTTAAGGATGTCTCCACTGTGTTAACACGATAAGCCATCCATTCTTGACCCTTCTGAATCTTTTTGAGGGTGGCACGAACCTCCTCCAATGGAGATTGGACTGCGGACGGAGCTGGCTCCAGTGCCGATGTGTCCATGACTGGCCCTGTGACCTAAAGGATAAAGTCAAGCTCACCATTATACTGTCCAGGTTTTACACTTATATCCAGAAGTGTCTCCATGCAATTTAAAAGCAATTGGCTCAGCCGTGTCTGCAAAATGATTTTCTAATGTTTTTCACATCCCCACCAAGTTTGTAGTTAATCTGGCCAAGAGTTATTGAGAAGTCAAAAATGTGAATTGTTGACAACAGATGGATGATGGACGGTGGACCATAAGATAATCTCAGCTGACTGAGGATTCAGCTGGGCTGATAAATTGTATTCAGTAAATTCCGCATGAAAATATAATCGCTTGCCTCATGATGTTTTTCTGAATCTTGGGCCTGTATATGATAGAGTTTCTGTGTATGATATCACCGTAAGGTTGCCCCTTTGGTCCTCTGTAGGTCATGACTTCTCCCATTCACTTCCTGGTCTTGTACAATATTTTAAATTTGGTAGAAGACACCGCCTCCATAGTCTCATGAAGTTCAAACTTGGACTTGCTTACTCCAATGGTGACAACATCATGGATTCCAAAAGCCTCAGGTGGATCTGTTGTTGTGGTAAACTGGGTTTGATCTTTCCTGTATATCAAACATAAAAAAAATTTAAGGTTATTGGACATAAAATATATACAGTTGGTATATTTTCATGGCCATGTGTTAGATACTGTTAGGTTTTTTGTGAGAAAGTCCGTGAAATTTCAGTCAACTATGATTATCAGACCTACAAATTTGGTGCAATGCAACTCCCATGTTTTTGTTACTTTTTGCCTGTTGGCGATACCTCTTCCAGTTGTTTTCCAGAGGACTAAGAAGGCTTCAATGCTGGACTTTTTCCATTGTCTTCAAATTTCTGTGATATCTGTAAAATATAAATAATTTGGTAATGGAGACAGATGCAAGTCTCAAATAATAAACTCACATACATGTACCTGTCAACATGCTTTCACGAGAAATAGGGCAATGGAGATATTTTATTTTTAACAAAAAATATAGAGGACATACCGGAATAATTATTCGTATGCATATATATAGGAGAGATTATTCAAAATAGGCTGAATGTTTATTTCAAACAATAGTAAATTTGAACCCCCCTCCCCACACACACACATAGAATGGTTGAGACTTTACAGGTATGACATCATGATAAGATACTTGCAAGATACATTATAACACAAGCCTCTTTCATTGTTACATGTAGATCTGAAGGCGTAAGCATGTACAACAAAGCTAATCTTCTCATGTGACTTCACTTATTACTGTGGCTTTGCAGTTCTCATATGGCCCCTTGTTTCCAAAAGACACCAAGATACGATTTTAGGATCAGATCACCACAACCAACCAAACAATAGTTACCTTAGTGTTGTATACAAGGAATTCCATGCACAATAAAACTGGTGTTAAGACTCATCAGTCAGTTATAGTGATTACAGTGTATCATAGGCAGATAAAAAATCAATATTTTCATTTTATGGGAAGGCATGACATCTGTTAGCATGCTTTGCCCAAGTATATAAAACATTATCATGTTTTTCCTGTACATTCTCATTACCTTCTCCTTTTTGTGCCCAGTGATAATCTCTACAGGCCATTAGACAAGAAACTGGTCTATTGACATAATGACCAGATAAAGCACATGTACATAACAGAACATATTCATGCTTATCTTTGCTTTACTGGCTACCTTTATTCAGTACCTTTTGTGCCTAGGATGTACATGCAAACCTAAAATCAGTGCTACAAATGCATTTCACAGTACTAGTGCTAATCATATTTGCAAGCAAGATACTGTGCACCCAATGAGTATCCATCAAAAATAGTCCAGCCAAGTTTGATCTTGATTTCAGCCTTGTTTATCTTCCAAGAACACAACTTTTCTTGTAATGTCGTGATTTAGAGCAGAATTGGCTAGCAAGTTAAACCATTCTATTTGAATATCTCTGCCTGTATTCTTTCTTGCTCCACCTCTGTGATAATTCCTTTCCCACATAAATCTGTGAGCCACTGTTTTTCAAGTGTTATGTGTTTCTCAATGTCTTTACCTAGTTGACGAAGTGCTTTTTGCTGAATCCCTTCCATGGCTATTTTAAGGTCTAGGAACACTATTGGTGCAAAGCAAAACACAAAAATAAAGTCATCACATGCCACTGCATGGCCCCATGTGGCAAAAGCCACCATCCACCTGATAGTTTTAATCCTGCACCCAGTAACCCAAGAAATACAATGTTTGTGTGCAAGAATTCCTTCTAGTTGTGTGTTATGATCAGAAGAGCCTTACCATCTCTGCTGGTTCTTCCAAAGCATTTCTCTTTCAGGTCATAAACCTTGCAATTAAACAAATTCAATTACATTAAGCTGTACAAGGGACAAGGAATTAAGTATTCAGAACTTAAGCATTACTGTTTGTAAAGAGATCCCCTTTTGAGTTACAGACGGCATGCTATGCAAGAGTGAGACACAAACCCCAGTATCAATCAAACACTTAATACACACATTATGAGCATTGATCGACAAACCCCGTCTGGAGCTGGTGCTGGTCACCCCTGCCTCCTCTAGTTCTCCTGATCCCTGTTTGATGGTGGTGCCGGATCCCGGGGTTGCCGCTGCTGCTGTGGTGGACGATGAGGACACCCTTTTTTGTAATGGTGGCCTCCACAGATGAAGCAGGCCATGTTAGCACCTGGCCTCCGGTTTCCCCCAGTTCTTTGAAATCCAGACGTCTCCCGTGGCTGCAGCTCCTTTAAGGATGTCTCCATTGTGTTAACATGATTGGCCATCCATTCTTGACCCTTCTGAATCTTTTTGAGGGCGGCGCGATCCTCCTCCAATGAAGATTGGACTGCGGACGGAGCTGGCTCCAGTGCCGATGTGTCCATGACTGGCCCTGTGACCTAAAGGATGAAGTCAAGCTCACCATTATACTGTCCAGGTTTTACACTTATAGCCAGAAGTGTCTCCATGCAATTTAAAAGCAATTGGCTTAGCATTTTCTGCAAAATGATTTTCACTATTTTTCACATCCTCACCAAGTTTGAAGTTAATCTGGCCAAGAGCTAGTGAGAAGTCAAAAATGTAAATTGTTGACAACAGATGTATGATGGACAGTGGACCATAAGATAATCTCAGCTGACTAAGGATTCAGCTGGGCTGATAACTTGTATTCAGTAAATTCCGCATGAAAATATAATCGCTTGCCTCATGATGTTTTTCTGAATCTTGGGCCTGTATATGATAGAGTTTCTGCGTATGATATCACCGTAAGGTTGCCCCTTTGGTCCTCTGTAGGTCATGACTTCTCCCATTCACTTCCTGGTCTTGTACAATATTTTAAATTGGGTAGAAGACACTTCCTCCATAATGTCACGAAGTTCAAACTTGGACTTGCTTACTCCAATGGTGACAACATCATGGATTCCAAAAGCCTCAGGTGGATCTGTTGTTGTGGTAAACTGGGTTTGATCTTCTTTCCTATATATCAAACATAAAAAAAAATTTAAGGTTATTGGACATAAAATATATACAGTTGGTATATTTTCATGGCCATGTGTTAGATACTGTTAGGTTTTTTGTGAGAAAGTCCGTGAAATTTCAGTCAACTCTGATTATCAGACCTACAAATTTGGTGCAATGCAACTCCCATGTTTTTGTTACTTTTTGCCTGTTGGCGATACCTCTTCCAGTTGTTTTCCAGAGGACTAAGAAGGCTTCAATGCTGGACTTTTTCCATTGTCTTCAAATTTCTGTGATATCTGTAAAATATAAATAATTTGGTAATGGAGACAGATGCAAGTCTCAAATAATAAACTCACATACATGTACCTGTCAACATGCTTTCACGAGAAATAGGGCAATGGAGATATTTTATTTTTAACAAAAAATATAGAGGACATACAGGAATAATTATTCGTATGCATATATATAGGAGAGATTATTCAAAATAGGCTGAATGTTTATTTAAAACAATAGCAAATTTGAACCCCCCCTCCCCCCACACACACATAGAATGGTTGAGACTTTACAGGTATGACATCATGATAAGATACTTGCAAGATACATTATAACACAAGCCTCTTTCATTGTTACATGTAGATCTGAAGGCGTAAGCATGTACAACAAAGCGAATCTTCTCATGTGACTTCACTTATTACTGTTGCTTTGCAGTTAACATATAACCCCTTGTTTCCAAAAGACACCAAGATACGATTTTAGGATCAGATCACCACAACCAACCAAACAATAGTTACCTTAGTGTTGTATACAAGGAATTCCATGCACAATAAAACTGGTGTTAAGACTCATCAGTCAGTTATAGTGATTACAGTGTATCATAGGCAGATAAAAAATCAATATTTTCATTTTATGGGAAGGCATGACATCTGTTAGCATGCTTTGCCCAAGTATATAAAACATTATCATGTTTTTCCTGTACATTCTCATTACCTTCTCCTTTTTGTGCCCAGTGATAATCTCTACAGGCCATTAGACAAGAAACTGGTCTATTGACATAATGACCAGATAAAGCACATGTACATAACAGAACATATTCATGCTTATCTTTGCTTTACTGGCTACCTTTATTCAGTACCTTTTGTGCCTAGGATGTACATGCAAACCTAAAATCAGTGCTACAAATGCATTTCACAGTACTAGTGCTAATCATATTTGCAAGCAAGATACTGTGCACCCAATGAGTATCCATCAAAAATAGTCCAGCCAAGTTTGATCTTGATTTCAGCCTTGTTTATCTTCCAAGAACACAACTTTTCTTGTAATGTCGTGATTTAGAGCAGAATTGGCTAGCAAGTTAAACCATTCTATTTGAATATCTCTGCCTGTATTCTTTCTTGCTCCACCTCTGTGATAATTCCTTTCCCACATAAATCTGTGAGCCACTGTTTTTCAAGTGTTATGTGTTTCTCAATGTCTTTACCTAGTTGACGAAGTGCTTTTTGCTGAATCCCTTCCATGGCTATTTTAAGGTCTAGGAACACTATTGGTGCAAAGCAAAACACAAAAATAAAGTCATCACATGCCACTGCATGGCCCCATGTGGCAAAAGCCACCATCCACCTAATAGTTTTAATCCTGCACCCAGTAACCCAAGAAATACAATGTTTGTGTGCAAGAGTTCCTTCTAGTTGTGTGTTATGATCAGAAGAGCCTTACCATCTCTGCTGGTTCTTCCAAAGCATTTCTCTTACAGGTCATAAACCTTGCAATTAAATAAATTCAATTACATTAAGCTGTACAAGGGAGAAGGAATTAGGTATTCAGAACTTAAACATTATTGTTTGTAAAGAGATCCCCTTTTGAGTTACAGACAGCATGCTATGGAAGAGTGAGACACAAACCCCAGTATCAATCAAACACTTAATACACACATTATGAGCGTTGATCGACAAACCCAGTCTGGAGCTGGTGCTGCTCACCCCTGCCTCCTCTAGTTTTCCTGATCCCTGTTTGATGGCGGTGCCGGATCCCGGGGTTGCTGCTGCTGCTGCAGTGGATGATGAGGACACCCTTTTTTGTAATGGGGGCCTCCACAGATGAAGCAGGCCATGTTAGCACCTGGCCTCCGGTTTCCCCCAGTTCTCTGAAATCCAGACGTGTCCCGTGGCTGCAGCTCCTTTAAGGATGTCTCCATTGTGTTAACATGATTGGCCAGCTCTTCTTGACCCTTCTGAATCTTTTTGAGGGCGGCGCGAACCTCCTCCAATGGAGATTGGACTGCGGACGGAGCTTGCTCCAGTGCCGATGTGTCCACGACTGGCCCTGTGACCTAAAGGATGAAGTCAAGCTCACCATTATACTGTCCAGGTTTTACACTTATATCCAGAAGTGTCTCCATGCAATTTGAAAGCAATTGGCTCAGCATTTTCTGCAAAATGATTTTCTAATATTTTTCACATCCCCACCAAGTTTGAAGTTAATCTGGCCAAGAGTTATTGAGAAGTCAAAAATGTGAATTGTTGACAACAGATGGATGATGGACGGTGGACCATAAGATAATCTCAGCTGACTAAGGATTCAGCTGGCCTGATAAATTGTATTCAGTAAATTCGGCATGAAAATATAATCGCTTGCCTCATGATGTTTTTCTGAATCTTGGGCCTGTATATGATAGAGTTTCTGCATATGATATCACCGTAAGGTTGCTCCTTTGGTCCTCTGTAGGTCATAACTTCTCCCATTCACTTCCTGGTCTTGTACAATATTGTAAATTTGGTAGAAAACACCGCCTCCATAATCTCATGAAGTTCACACTTGGGACTTGCTTACTCCAATGGTGACAACATCATGGATTCCAAAAGCCTGAGGTGGATCTGTTGTTGTGGTAAACTGGGTTTGATCTTCTTTCCTATATATCAAACATAAAAAAAAAAATTAAGGTTATTGGACATAAAATATATACAGTTGGTATATTTTCATGGCCATGTGTTAGATACTGTAAGGTTTTTTGTGAGAAAGTCCGTGAAAATTTCAGTCAACTCTGATTATCAGACCTACAAATTTGGTGCAATGCAACTCCCATGTTTTTGTTACTTTTTGCCTGTTGGCGATACCTCCTCCAGTTGTTTTCCAGAGGACTAAGAAGGCTTCAATGCTGGACTTTTTCCATTGTCTTCAAATTTCTGTGATATCTGTAAAATATAAATAATTTGGTAATGGAGACAGATGCAAGTCTCAAATAATAAACTCACATACATGTACCTGTCAACATGCTTTCACGAGAAATAGGGCAATGGAGATATTTTATTTTTAACAAAAAATATAGAGGACATACAGGAATAATTATTCGTATGCATATATATAGGAGAGATTATTCAAAATAGGCTGAATGTTTATTTAAAACAATAGCAAATTTGAACCCCCCCTCCCCCCCTCCCCACACACATAGAATGGTTGAGACTTTACAGGTATGACATCATGATAAGATACTTGCAAGATACATTATAACACAAGCCTCTTTCATTGTTACATGTAGATCTGAAGGCGTAAGCATGTACAACAAAGCGAATCTTCTCATGTGACTTCACTTACTACAGTGGGTTTGCAGTTAACATATATCCCCTTGTTTCCAAAAAACACCAAGATGTGATTTCAGGATCAGATCACCACAACCAACCAAACAATAGTTACCTTAGTGTTGTATACAAGGAATTCCATGCACTATAAAACTGGTGTTAAGACTCATCAGTCAATTATAGTGCTTACAGTGTGTCATAGGCAGATAAAATATAAATCTTTTCATTTCATTTTATGGGAAGGCATGACATCTGTAAGCATACTTTGCCCAAGTATATAAAAAATTATCATGTGTTTCCTGTACATTCTCATTTCCTTCTCCTTTCTGCGCCCAGTGATAATCTCCACCGGCCATTAGACAAGAAACTGGTCTATTGACATAATGACCAGATAAAGCACATGTACATAACAGAACATATTCATGCTTATCTTTGCTTTACTGGCTACCTTTTTTCAGTACCTTTTGTGCCTAGGATGTACATGCGAACCTATAATCAGTGCTACAAATGCATGTCACAGTGCTAATCATATTTGCAAGCAAGATACTGTGCACCAAATGAATATCCATCAAAAATAGTCCAGCCAAGTTTGATCTGGATTTCAGCCTTGTTTATATTCCAAGAACACAACTTTACTTGTAATGCCGTGATTTAGAGCAGGGATGGCTAGCAAGTTAAAGCATTCTATTTGAATATCTCTGCCTGTATTCTTTCTTGCTCAACCTCTGTAATAATTCCTTTCCCACATAAATCTGTGAGCCACTGTTTTTCAAGTGATAGGTGTTTCTCAATGTCTTTACCTAGTTGACGAAGTGCTTTTTGCTGAATCCCTTCCATGGCTATTTTTGAGGTCTAGGAACACTATTGGTGCAAAACAAAACACAAAAATAAAGTCATCACGTGCCACTGCATGTCCCCATGTGGCAAAAGCCCCCATCCACCTGATAGTTTTAATCCTGCATCCAGTAACCCAAGAAATACAATGTTTGTGTGCAAGAGTTCCTTCTAGTTGTGTGTTATGATCAGAAGAGCCTTTCCATCTCTGCTGTTTCTTCCAAAACATTTCTCTTACAGGTCATAAACCTTGCAATTAAATAATTCCAATTACATTAAGCTGTACAAGGGAGAAGGAATTAAGTATTCAGAACTTAAACATTACTGTTTGTAACGAGATCCCCTTTTGAGTTACAGACAGCATGCTATGGAAGAGTGAGACGCAAACCCCAGTATCAATCAAACACTTAATACACACATTATGAGCGTTGATCAACAAACCCAGTCTGGAGCTGGTGCTGCTCACCCCTGCCTCCTGTAGTTTTCCTGATCCCTGTTTGATGGCGGTGCCGGATCCCGGGGTTGCTGCTGCTGCTGCAGTGGACGATGAGGACACCCTTTTTTGTAATGGGGGCCTCCACAGATGAAGCAGGCCATGTTAGCACCTGGCCTCCAGTTTCCCCCCGTTCTCTGGGTTCAGACGTCTCCTGTGGCTGCAGCTCCTTTAAGGATGTCTCCACTGTGTTAACACGATAAGCCATCCATTCTTGACCCTTCTGAATCTTCTTGAGGGCGGCGCGAACCTCCTCCAATGGAGATATGACTGTGGATGGAGCTGGCTCCAGTGCCGATGTGTCCATGACTGGCCCTGTGACCTAAAGGATGAAGTCAAGCTCACCATTATACTGTCCAGGTTTTACACTTATATCCAGAAGTGTCTCTATGCAATTTAAAAGCAATTGGCTCAGCTTCTTCTGCAAAATGATTTTCTAATATTTTTCACATCCCCACCAAGTTTGTAGTTAATCTGGCCAAGAATTATTGAGAAGTCAAAAATGTGAATTGTTGACAACAGATGGATGATGGACGGTGGACCATAAGATAATCTCAGCTGACTGAGGATTCAGCTGGGCTGATAAATTGTATTCAGTAAATTCCGCATGAAAATATAATCGCTTGCCTCATGATGTTTTTCTGAATCTTGGGCCTGTATATGATAGAGTTTCTGTGTATGATATCACCGTAAGGTTGCCCCTTTGGTCCTCTGTAGGTCATGACTTCTCCCATTCACTTCCTGGTCTTGTACAATATTTTAAATTCGGTAGAAGACACCGCTTCCATAATCTCATGAAGTTCAAACTTGGACTTGCTTACTCCAATGGTGACAACATCATGGATTCCAAAAGCCTCAGGTGGATCTGTTGTTGTTGTAAACTGGGTTTGATCTTTCCTGTATATCAAACATAAAAAAAAATTTAAGGTTATTGGACATAAAATATATACAGTTGGTATATTTTCATGGCCATGTGTTAGATACTGTTAGGTTTTTTGTGAGAAAGTCCGTGAAATTTCAGTCAACTCTGATTATCAGACCTACAAATTTGGTGCAATGCAACTCCCATGTTTTTGTTACTTTTTGCTTGTTTGCGATACCTCTTCCAGTTGTTTTCCAGAGGACTAAGAAGGCTTCAATGCTGGACTTTTTCCATTGTCTTCAAACTTCTGTGATATCTGTAAAATATAAATAATTTGGTAATGGAGACAGATGCAAGTCTCAAATAATAAACTCACATACATGTACCTGTCAACATGCTTTCACGAGAAATAGGGCAATGGAGATATTTTATTTTTAACAAAAAATATAGAGGACATACAGGAATAATTATTCGTATGCATATATATAGGAGAGATTATTCAAAATAGGCTGAAGGTTTATTTAAAACAATAGCAAATTTGAACCCCTCCTCCCCCCCACACACACATTGAATGGTTGAGACTTTACAGGTCTGACATCATGATGAGATACTTGCAAGATACATTATAACACAAGCCTCTTTCATTGTTACATGTAGATCTGAAGGCGTAAGCATGTACAACAAACTTATCTTCTCATGTGACTTCACTTATTACTGTTGCTTTGCAGTTAACATATATCCCCTCGTTTCCAAAAGACACCAAGATACGATATTAGGATCAGATCACCACAACCAACCAAACAATAGTTACCTTAGTGTTGTATACAAGGAATTCCATGAACTATAAAACTGGTGTTAAGACTCATGACTCAGGTATAGTGATTACAGTGTATGATAGGCAGATAAAAAATCAATATTTTCATTTTATGGGAAGGCATGACATTTGTAAGCATGCTTTGCCCAAGTATATAAAGCATTATCATGTTTTTCCTGTACATTCTCATTTCCTTCTCCTTTCTGCGCCCAGTGATTATCTCCACTGGCCATTAGACAAGAAACTGGTCCATTGACATAATGACCAGATAAAGCACATGTACATAACAGAACATATTCATGCTTATCTTTGCTTTACTGGCTACTTTTATTCAGTACCTTTTGTGCCTAGGATGTACATACGAAACTAACATCAGTGCTACAAATGTATTTCCCAGTGCTAATCATATTTTCAAGCAAGATACTGTGCACCAAATGAATATCCATCAAAAATAGTCCAGCCAAGTTTGATCTTGATTTCAGCCTTGTTTATCTTCCAAGAACACAACTTTACTTGAAATGGCATGATTTAGAGCAGGGATGGCTAGCAAGTTAAACCATTCTATTTGAATATCTCTGCCTGTATTCTTTCTTGCTCAACCTTTGTAATAATTCCTTTCCCACATAAATCTGTGAGCCACTGTTTTTCAAGTGATATGTGTTTCTGAATGTGTTTACCTAGTTGACGAAGTGCTTTTTGCTGAATCCCTTCCATGGCTATTTTAAGGTCTAGGAACACTATTGGTGCAAAGCAAAACACAAAAATAAAGTCATCACATGCCACTGCATGTCCCAATGTGGCAAAAGCCACCATCCACCTGATAGTTTTAATCCTGCACCAAGTAACCCAAGAAATACAATGTTTGTGTGCAAGAGTTCCTTCTAGTTGTGTGTTATGATCAGAAGAGCCTTACCATCTCTGCTGGTTCTTCCAAAGCATTTCTCTTACAGGTCATAAACCTTGCAATTAAATAAATTCAATTACATTAAGCTGTACAAGGGAGAAGGAATTAAGTATTCAGAACTTAAGCATTACTGTTTGTAAGGACATCCCCTTTTGAGTTACAGACAGCATGCTATGGAAGAGTGAGACACAAGCCCCAGTATCAATCAAACACTTAATACACACATTATGAGCGTTGATCAACAAACCCTGTCTGGAGCAGGTGCTGCTCACCCCTGCCTCCTGTAGTTTTCCTGATCCCTGTTTGATGGCGGTGCCAGATCCAGGGGTTGCCGCTGCTGCTGTGGTGGAAGATGAGGACACCCTTTTTTGTAATGGGGGCCTCCACAGATGAAGCAGGCCATGTTAGTACCTGGCCTCCGGTTTCCCCCAGTTCTCTGGGTTCCAGACGTCTCCCGTGGCTGCAGCTCCTTTAAGGATGTTTCCACTGTGTTAACACGATTGGCCATCCGTTCTTGACCCTTCTGAATCTTTTTGAGGGCGGCACGAACCTCCTCCAATGGAGATTGGACTGTGGATGGAGATGGCTCCAGTGCCGATGTGTCCATGACTGGCCCTGTGACCTAAAGGATGAAGTCAAGCTCACCATTATACTGTCCAGGTTTTACACTTATATCCAGAAGTGTCTCTATGCAATTTAAAAGCAATTGGCTGAGCTTTTTCTGCAAAATGATTTTCTAATATTTTTCACATCCCCACCAAGTTTGTAGTTAATCTGGCCAAGAGTTATTGAGAAGTCAAAAATGTGAATTGTTGACAACAGATGGATGATGGACGGTGGACCATAAGATAATCTCAGCTGACTGAGGATTCAGCTGGGCTGATAAATTGTATTCAGTAAATTCCGCATGAAAATATAATCGCTTGCCTCATGATGTTTTTCTGAATCTTGGGCCTGTATATGATAGAGTTTCTGTGTATGATATCACCGTAAGGTTGCCCCTTTGGTCCTCTGTAGGTAATGACTTCTCCCATTCACTTCCTGGTCCTGTACAATATTTTAAATTCGGTAGAAGACACCGCCTCCATAGTCTCATGAAGTTCAAACTTGGACTTGCTTACTCCAATGGTGACAGCCTCAGGTGGATCTGTTGTTGTGGTCAACTGGGTTTGATCTTCTTTCCTGTATATCAAACATAAAAAAAAATTTAAGGTTATTGGACATAAAATATATACAGTTGGTATATTTTCATGGCCATGTGTTAGATACTGTTAGGTTTTTTGTGAGAAAGTCCGTGAAATTTCAGTCAACTCTGATTATCAGACCTACAAATTTGGTGCAATGCAGCTCCCATGTTTTTGTTACTTTTTGCTTGTTTGCGATACCTCTTCCAGTTGTTTTCCAGAGGACTAAGAAGGCTTCAATGCTGGACTTTTTCCATTGTCTTCAAACTTCTGTGATATCTGTAAAATATAAATAATTTGGTAATGGAGACAGATGCAAGTCTCAAATAATAAACTCACATACATGTACCTGTCAACATGCTTTCACGAGAAATAGGGCAATGGAGATATTTTATTTTTAACAAAAAATATAGAGGACATACAGGAATAATTATTCGTATGCATATATATAGGAGAGATTATTCAAAATAGGCTGAAGGTTTATTTAAAACAATAGCAAATTTGAACCCCTCCTCCCCCCCACACACACATTGAATGGTTGAGACTTTACAGGTCTGACATCATGATGAGATACTTGCAAGATACATTATAACACAAGCCTCTTTCATTGTTACATGTAGATCTGAAGGCGTAAGCATGTACAACAAACTTATCTTCTCATGTGACTTCACTTATTACTGTTGCTTTGCAGTTAACATATATCCCCTCGTTTCCAAAAGACACCAAGATACGATTTTAGGATCAGATCACCACAACCAACCAAACAATAGTTACCTTAGTGTTGTATACAAGGAATTCCATGAACTATAAAACTGGTGTTAAGACTCATCAGTCAGGTATAGTGATTACAGTGTATGATAGGCAGATAAAAAATCAATATTTTCATTTTATGGGAAGGCATGACATTTGTAAGCATGCTTTGCCCAAGTATATAAAACATTATCATGTTTTTCCTGTACATTCTCATTTCCTTCTCCTTTCTGCGCCCAGTGATTATCTCCACTGGCCATTAGACAAGAAACTGGTCCATTGACATAATGACCAGATAAAGCACATGTACATAACAGAA